>AP028426.1:1335051-1849374 GCA_036509395.1 Antheraea yamamai
TAACGGTAACAGGGTGATGTCCTATTAAGGTAGGACACGATAAAACATACTACGATACATCAGATGGTACAGCCGTAATAGCAGCGCAAAACGTGTCGGGTTCCAATCAACGTATCCAGTATTTAATTGGGGTGGTAAGATATCTATACTCATATTTGATTGATAAAGGCGTTACTTTGCGGAAATCCACCATTAAATATTATAGTGAACGTTACTTTTCACTTTCGCCTGGAATAGATTAGCCTCTTCCACATCTCACAACAACAAAAATACTTATAATCTTTTTGCGCGACATGTTCCTGATAAAGTTAAAGATTAGTAGTAATGGAAAGAGCGAAATATTAGTAACTGAATCAACAAATAGTAATTAAAAACGCGTCCACGTAACTGTATAATATAAATAATTAAAATATGTAACAAATTAACGTGTAATGACTACAATCGATTAAACGTATTTCGATCCGTCACGGAGCATCTTCGGATCAACTCATCAAACGTTGATTGTTGGAGTGAGACGTGGTAGCGGCCAATCAAGTCCAGGAAGTGCAAAGTAACGTCCAATATAATGCCTAATATTATATTTATAACGGATTGAATCACGACCATACACAGGTCGATTAAAGCATTACAAAGAATCTCTTTCGGTAGGTCACGTTCCAAGATCGGCGATGGTATCGTCAGCTGCAGAGACGCTTGCATCCTATGTTTTTATATCATAGGAGGCAAACGAACATGTGGGTCATCTGATGATAAATGATCACAACCGTCCATAGACACGTGCAACACCAGAGGAGTCGCAAGTGCGTTGCCAGCCTGTGTTTGGGGGAAGAAAGAGGGGGGAATGCTGGAGGGGGAGGGAGGATGCAAGCACTGTTACTTCACGTCGGTTTTCCGTGAGAGGGAGGTACTACCCCGGGCGAGCCGACCCATTCATGTTGAAACCAGTAATAGCTTCAGCATGGCTCTACCACCTACAAAATGTTGGCATGCCAGCGGTAACTTGGCATAGATTGTAGATCTTACCACTGTGGTCACAGTAACAGAGGTTTTGAATTGATTAGTGCTTACCATTAGGTACAGTGCAGTCACTTTAGCATACCATACTATATTGCATAGTGATAAGAAGTTTTCTAAGTCCGACTGGCTAGCTACCCTCAAAATGAAAATCTGTCGCCGAGCATTTGTTGATGTTCCGGCAGCTGCACTTGAGAGCCGGTACCCTTCTCCGTTTAGCGTGTTCACTGTCTTAGACTACGAATTCATTTAACATCAGACGATATTGTAGTCAAACGCTAAATCATATAGAGTATTTTAAAAAATATTGTTACTCAAAAAACGTGAGTAGTTTTATGATCGGTTGTCTTTTATTTGCTGGTTTACCAGTGTTTATCACACAATCCTTGTTATTTATGTCTATTTATAAGAACGACCTTAGTCCACTGTAGATGGCGTTAAAAGCCAATTTACTGATGATATTAAAATATTAAAGTTACATACACGTACAACTAACATTATAGTACAAAGAATGTGTACATAGATGGCGCATGAAACGAATTCGATGGTTACGTGACTTTATATAGTTACTTTTTTATACTTTACTAGCGTACCCGGCGGACGTTATCCGATCCTGATAATAAAGAAACCTTCCTTATGAATCATTTTATCTCTTGGTGAAAACCGCATGAAAATCCATTCAGTGGTTTTTGAGTTTATCTCAAATAGACGTTGCGTAGGACTTTGTTATATAATATGTAGTGATAGGTTTTAGGGATTAAGCACAATTTTATCTGACAGTAAATGACTATGTGGTCTAAAATCGTAAACACGCTAGATAGGAGGACTGGCTCTAAAGTGCAACTGCCGGAACACATTTACTAGGTGCTTGACGACAAATATTCAAACTCAGGGTAGAGATGGTGAATTTTTTCAAAAATATCGATATTTAAAACGATTAGAATCGTGGTTTTTGGAATAGGGCCATGAAAAAATCGAGGTCTAGAGGATCAATTATTCAAAACTCGATCTCTAACATTCTTTGATGTGAAACATCTATAGGCGAGGGTAAGCCTGATTATTGGCATGGCGATACAGGCCGTGATGTGTGTTTGAGATGTGACGAAGCCATGCTATGCGCAAGCGACTTTCTTGTCGCACTGAGCTCGCATATGTATAGTGTAATTTGAGAATTGGATATTCGTTCGATTCGAACACTTTCGATGTTCCACATCTGCCAAGCGTCCCATAACGGCTCATTTTTTTTACACTGTAAATCATTTTTATCTAAATAGAAAAAATCGAATCACGGTTTTATAGTGTCAGAGGTCGATTAATTGGATCGATTCGATGTTTAACATCGATTAAGTCGATTTATCTATGTCTAAAAATCGATTATTCAATTAATAGGTCTCAGATCACCATTTCTATTTGAAGGTTGTATTAGCCAGGCAGGCACAAAAGCTCTTTCACAATGTTATGTTTTTATCATTATTATTTCGAACCTACGTCTATCGACACGATGTCCGACCACGTTAACTAAACGTAAAGTACCGATTTTACCCCAAACAACACATGTTCCACAATAAAAATAATAATTCTAACCAAGTTATGTTTTCCTTACACGCCCTGACGTCGGTCGTGCACGTCTCAAAACAATACACAATCAACAATACATAAAACACAGCATGTACACAAAACATATTTACACAATAACCGCGGTCCAACCTTCGTTCGAACCATGTACTTATAAGTGAACCCTAACAATACGGCCCGGGGGTTTTCTACCGTCTCAGAGACAACAATGTACGAAACAGAAGAACTAACACCACCCTGCGGGTTATATCGCAATTTTTTTATTACACGTGACCACGACATTTTATCGAAATTACTTATATGTATGCTAGCGGACCCGGCAGACGTTGTCCCGCCCTGATTATAAAAAAATTCTTGACAAATTATATATCAAAGCCTTCCTCATGAATCACTTTATCCACTGAAAATCCGTTCAGCAGTTTTTGAGTTTATCGCGAACAGACAGACAGACAAACGCGGTATGTGACTTTTTTATACTATGTAATGATTTACCGTTTGAGTATAATCTGAGTTTTCAATTAAAACTTATAAATTGTGACCATTATATTATAAGCTACCCGTGTCCGCGACTACATCCGCGTCGAACTTTATGTAAAAAAAAACAGCGATTAATAAAATCATCTGAATGTATTAAGTCCATTTACTTATCAACTTTTCACTCGTACTTAAGTCGCGTCGTCATTTAAATTACAATAACTTGTGATAGACGGAACCGATTTTAATGAGACCAAGACTAAATGTTACCCGAGCTTATGCTTTATAATTTTCTTGGTGAGGTATTATCGTGAACCCAGTATTTTAGCAGTGATGTGTGCTCAAACAGACATTTATAAAAATGATTGAAATGTATTTTATTCCTTATTCCTAGACACCTGCAACAATTTTCTATACAAAAATCTAAAATGTACAAACATGTTAGCTTTACATTCTTATTACATGAATAGAAGATTCCACAGTAAATAAACAGGTTGGAATAATTTTAGTTTCTCACAAATTCGCTAGGTGCGCTGCTACTTAATAAAAGTGAAAACTAAAGACACGCATTAGCACCACTGGGATTTGACTATGATTAAATGTTAATATCTAAAGATTCAAAAACATTGCCTTCCCTATAATAATTATGATAGAGCGTGCTCAGATATTATTACAGTCGCCGCCATGTTATATCGGGACCATAGACTAATGAGGACTAGATGGGAATTTAGCTGGGTATAAAATCATAACATGCTCACCCTAGACATCAAGTCAGAGTTTTTGGCGGGATCGTAGTCTGCCATGTAGTGGCTTTTATATTTAACTAGCGGGCCCGGCGGCCGTTGTCTCGCCCTGATTTAAAAAAGACCTTGACAAATTATATACCTAAACCTTCTTCATGAATCACTTTATCTACTGGTGAAAACCACATGAAAATCCGTTCATTATTTTTTTCAGTTTATAGCGAACAGACAGACGTGGCAGAGTACTTTTATGAATAATATTAAGTAGGAATTTTTGGATGAATCTTAGTCTGTCATGTTATATTTAATTCATAATCTTGTGTTAGTTGACTCTATATCAACTCTATAGTAACATTGGTGGCAATTTACATAATATGGTTCGGTTATTATGCATAAGTGAAATGGATGAAAAATAAAACCACTGAGATGCCACAAAAACTCCCTGGAAAGTTCAAACTAGGAGATGTTAGAACATTGAAATTATCCCAAGACACTTGTAATAGCATTACCTATTCGATAATTGCAGTAATAATCTAGTAGATTCGTTGCCAAAAAAAAATTAAAGTGAAGCTTGCGATCAGTTTTCTCTCATCTCTAATCTGTAAGTACCAAGCCAGTAATCGATAGTTTGCGTCTATTCCTAACGAATCTGCGACACAGGCTCCGTAACAAGGCACGACAGACCCGGTCGAGTTTTCAGCTGTGACGTCACCCTTATGACGTCATCTTCAAGAGATTACGCTCCGCCATCTTTACGAGCGTATAAAGAAGGAACGCGGGGGCGTGGAGAGGCGTCGTGAACTTTTTATATCTCAGTAAACGCTTCAGATATGAGATATCATTACCCGGATATTATTTAGGAAGTAAATTATTATGTTTTTCTATTTCGCTTGTAATTCTACCACACAACTAATGTCAATTATGTCGTTAAATTACAAAATGAGCTAAATCTAATTTCAATCGTTCATATAACGTGTTTAATATTTTTAAGATTTCCAGTTCTTATACACCGAGAAAGAAGTACGAATTTTACCGTCCATAAGGTTTTTAGTTTTGTATATATATTGTATATATTATATTGTATATGTATAAAATTTGAAAATCTTACAAAGTAACGGCTAAAATTGGATTTAATTCATTTTGAAATGTATCGACACAATTTATATGTTAGGAACTGACTACAGGCTCATCTGATGTTGGATACGGTCGATGATTACACAGGAATTGGCTCTTAATTGCTACTGCAAGAAAACACCTAGCAACAGAAGATTCCCAATCACTAACTACGCTGTGATTTCACAATCTTTTCGACCTCAAAAGTTGGGGCTCACTATATGACAAAATCCTACATAGAACGACGGGGCTACCTTTGAACATTGGAAATATACTTTCCAAAGACGCGCCTTTCATATCGATGTTACGATTCGATCCTGAAGGCTGTAGGTGGTAATTTTCCTTTAAAAAGTGTCTCACATTTGAAATTTACACGTATGCATTAAGAGTTTATCGAATAAACAGAAAATGGTGATCCAACCCTCCTGTCTACTTCGTTAAAGACACGGCTGGATAATAAATACAGTCGCCAAACATTCGAGTCCTTTTTTGGCTTAGAATAGTCCGTCTCATGAACTTGAAGCTCTTAGTATCATTTATATGACACTAAGGATTTCTTCTTAGTTTTATTTTTGGAAATCTTCTAGATTAACACTGCCATTATCAAGTGGGTTATAATATTACAAGTGTCTTGTGATAATTTCACTAGTCTAACAAGATGATGACTCCATTGTTAGAACATTTCAGGGAGTTTTTATGGCATCTCAGAATTCATGCTCCGTGGTATTACTTCTCATCCACTTACTTGTACACTATAATCGAACTGCATTAGGTAAAATACCACCAATATTACAAAATATGGAGTCAAATAACACAGGATTATGAATAAAATATAAATGTCACTACGATACAGACTAAGATCGCTCTAAAAACTCCAACTCCGGCTAAGAAAAGTCCTATTTTATTTCACAATACGAAATATAGTACCATCGGATCCGATAGTACTTACATGTACTGACGTCACCAGCCCACGTGACTCGAACCCGGCAAATCAATAAACGAGCTTCGTCAATCATACCTCGTATAATTTGGCGTGATTGACATTCTGTGGAAGTGTAGACTCTTAATTCTACGGCTAATTTTTTGACTCAGATCTCAAAATGGCGGATCATAATTTGTTTTTTAACTAGCTGATTCCCGCGACTTCGTCTGCGTCGTTTGTTACCTCAATTGTTTTGTTATATCTCGAAATGATTAGGTAGCGTTTTCGATGAGAAGTCCAAGGTAACTTGACTTTTTCAGATATTTCCAACAGTTATCGTTATATTTCAACCAAATTACAAAAGATTTTGAAAAATTATATACATAAACCTTCCTCGTGAATCACTCTATCTATTAATGAACCTCATGTAAGTTTATCACGAACAGACAGACAGGCAGGACTTGTTTTTTTTATAATATGTAATGATGTCACGACATTGTAAATGACCAATTTCTTATTGTTTCTAGTATTTACAGGTTATCTAATACTACCTACCTACCTACGATACTCAAATAAATAGGTTATAGTCGTGTTCCAATATATACATTTAAGAGCCCTATTTCTAGATTCAACGTAATACGAACTCTGCGATCAATATTATATAGTAAAAAAAATGGCCAGTCGAAAGTATGTACTGTAGTACTTCTAAATTCGTAAACAAACTTTATTCAATTTAGAAGAAAACACTTACTAAGGGTCAAAGCTACGGGTTCGGAAAAAAGTCCGAGTCATGGAGAAAAGACCGAGAATAACTTGAGAGGTTACCTCATTATATCCCTTTTTTATATATATAAATAATAGAGATCCTTTCAGTTGTATAAAAATAAAACATACTGTTGCCATTCTATTCGACATACAGTTTAGTATTTCCATTTTTATAGTTCACTCAGAATTTTTAAACTCGAATCTTCAGACGTCACTAAATTTTTAATACAGAAGCTGAATCAATATAAAGATCTTTTCTTTTAAAATGTATATCTAAATACATATATAAAAATCCAGAGGCATGATGTTTATCCACGGTGAATTCCGAAAATACTCAACCGATCTCCATGAAAGTTGGCATTTATGTATAATTTGGTCTAACTTGAGAGATAGGACAGTTTATATTTCGATTAATGGCCTCAAAAAATCTTAATTACAAATTGATTGTCAGTTTTGATTATTGTTATTACTTGTAAGTTACAGCAGTCTCGAACAGATAGCGCTTTAAATTAGTTCGTTGACAGAAAACTGTACGATGGACTGTTATAGATATCTCATAGATGGCGCCACGTTTTAATTTTGAATTTCTTTTTCAATAATTGAGCTACAGCAATGCGTGGCCGGGTTAACTTGTAGTAAATTAAAAAAAAATCTTTTATAACGAACAATAGATAAAAACATGTTTTCTTATTTACAGTCCAAGAGCTCCGTCACGCGATTTAACGATTTGTCAGACGCATAAATCTGTCTACGCAAGGTGTGGCGACTCGGAATACAGCAGACTGGTAAATTTTATTTACAATTTAATTAATACCTGTGTTCCATTCACGATTTTACCTCAAACGTCAATTATCTTATAATAAAATTATATACAAAAAACAATATAATAAACAAGGTGGGTCGTAAAGACACTCGATAGAAGTGAAACCTTTGTATCAAAGGGAAACATTTTTATTATTCATCGATCACTTTTGAATAGCATAGATTATGTTCAGTGATTCGCCACCTGAACGCAGTACACATAACTACGGACAAAAAGAAAGAAAGAAAGCGAGAGAAACGTATGTCTCACTGTTATCCAATACCCGAAGGGAAGCAAGACACTACTTCCACTCTACCCGTCACAGTGTTTACCCCCACTGGTTTGCCGTGTGGTAGGGCTTTTTTATAAATCTAGCCGTCTAGCTACCACCCTCAAGTTGAAAATCCGTCGTCAAACACCCGTTGGTGTGTTCCAGCAGCTACACTTGAGAGCCAGCTACCTCTAGAAATAACGTATTTACCATCTTGGACCACATCGTCATTTAACATCAGATGGGAATGTGGTTAAACGTTAAAACAGAATCAGAATTTCAAAGCTTTTCATAAGTGTTTTCACTTCAAAAAAATATCCCACACTTTGGTGGTCCCTTACCAAATAAAACGTACATTAGTGAACGTCTGTGCCTACTTACGTACGTCACAAACTAGTATAATTATACCAGTACTATAAAATTAGGGAGTTCATATATTTGAACATTAGAATCGGATTTTCTTTTGTATTTTATATTTATAGTCCAAATAAAAATATTACATAAAATAAGCTGTCCCAAACTATTAAAAAATGTGAGCCGTCTCCGGGACGCTTGGCAGATATGAAACATTGAAATTATTTTGTACAGGTAATATGCGATAAAATATTAGTTTACTATAGGAAAGAAATATGGCATAGGCAAAATTAAATGATAAGATTTTTTTAAAACAAAATATGATAATTTATTTAATAAACATTTATTAATTTATCATGGGTAACAATACATTTGTAAATATACAACAGTAACAATTTCAATAAAACTAATAATTTAACCATTTTACAGATTTAACATAAATAATGAGAAAACTAACAATTTATAACAAAAACAGAAAGAAAATACCAATTAATACCCTGAAACTCTATTTTATGAATATACTGTGATATGTCTCTACCGCTGTCTTAGATTTATTTCCTTTATTTGAGAAAATGACGCATTATTTATGTATTTCATATTAATTAAATAAAAAATAAAACATTCATAATCGTATAGCGTGGTGAGACAAGCCGTAACAACGCGTCGCCACGCCAACAATCGGTCTTAACCGACGCTAAAGATGTATCACATCAAAAATTCAGTCTTAGATTTTTTTTTCTCGAATTCATCTTTGCTTATTAACACACTTCAATCTATAATCATAAATGAGTTAAAGAGAAATGGAATCCATTTCTAGCACTTAAGATACTTTCGATCGTCAACATGGCGTCGTCAGACTACTATGTAGTGGCTGCACACACCACAGTCTAGACTGGATCGTCGGCGCCCCGTCAATCACAATACTGAACTAACTCCTTAAGACGTGTTAGTAGTTTCCATTTATTATCTAAGAAATATTTTTCTCCTTTTAAAAACTTTAGACCCGATCGAGTTTCTTGCGGGTCCTTATCGATGACTGTGTTGTTTTCCAAATCAGTGGTAGCTTTGACGTTCATAACCGCCTTCTTAAGGCTTAATTGTAATAAAGTGTTTTTGATTTTTATCTTGATTTTGAACTCCTGTTTAAAATTCAATGACGTCATATGAAACGTCATTATAAAATGAATCGATATTCACTCCATACTTATTGAGACAGCAATAGTGGACTTTAAGCGACACTGCATAAGCCAGCGTAACCGTAACGATTCCGGCACGAACTCCTTTGAATATTTCAGAGACAGTAATGGCCGCTGTGTCTGTGGACGCCAGTATACTACTATAAATAAACCTGTAACGTACACAGCATGCGGCTACGTGTTTATATTTTGTACACATTCATTTTATTTATAGATCCTTTAGTTATATTATATATACATTTTGTAGGTGGTAGAGCTACGCTGAAGCTATTAATGGTTTCAGCATGAATGGGTCGGCTCGACCGGGTTAGTACCACCCTCTCACAGAAAACCGACGTGAAGTAACAGTGCTTGTTTGCATTGTTGCGTTTCGTTCGGTCAGTGAGAGCGCCGGAGGTCCCATCTCCCCTCCCCTTCCCCCTTCCCTTACTCCCCCTCTCCCCCAAGACAGGTTGGCAACGCACTTGCGACTCCCCTGCTGTTGCAAGTGTCTATGGACGGTGGTGATCACTTAACATCAGGTGACCCACATGTCCGTTTGCCTCCTATGATATAAAAAAAAAGGGTGTCCATTATTTACAATTTACAAGTCGGCTTTTTTTTATTCAGGTATCGTTCAAAACGTCAGTTTATAATCTAAAAACATTTAAGGGAAAAAAATTCGATACTGTTTAACCTTGCCTAAATTACGATACTTTACCCATTAATTTAACATGGGGCTTTTCAATTTTTAGAAATTGTTTTTTTTATATTGCTTTTTTTATTTATGCTTACTATTATGATCCCTTGGGATCGAGAAATTCTGTTATGAGCGGCAAAAATTTAATTTGTATATTTTATATAAATAAAATGAATTGTTTTATTAGAGGACCGTCCATGTGCGCGTATTACGCAAAAATTACAGAATAGATTTTAGACATTTTTTTTTTTAATTTACTTCTTAGTCACTTGGCCCTTATTTAAAAATGACGATAACTCCATTTTATATGAAATTATTAAAGTTTTAAGAAATTACGATTTTTATAAACTACTGTACTGCTAGTGGACGAAATGAGGCAAGTGGTGTTGTGCTAATGTTTTTTCCTCTGTATATAGAATATATTGTTTGCTAAAATAAACAATTCAGACGAAGTCGCGGGTATCAGCTACTTTTTACTATAAAGCGGTTTAAACAATTTTCTGCGTTCCGATTCGAAAGATATTTTTGACCATATGGGTCAATCTCCATATCCCCTGCAGAAATAACTTCTTACTATAACTGGGCTCAGAATTGTGCTTCTATTGAAATTAGTAATATATGGTTATAGACCGCAATGGTCACTTAACACGACTACGTAATTATTATCAGCATAACATAAAAATCAGATAATAAAGCACTTCCATCGCACGTAAAACTGTACGGAAAAATTAAGTGTTAGTAAATTTTAACGAAATATCAGGCCATATTGCAGTATACGTCTAATGACCGGTTTCTGAGGTACTCGGTTAAATTATAATTAGTTATTGACTCGATAAAGTTATCCATAAGATAAACTGTCAATGTGTTTCTGAGTACACAACGAGTTGTTAAATAACTATGAATTCCATAACTAGTTCTTAGATGTTCACTAGATGGCTCTTTTTAAGAAAGAGTGTTAATAATTGGTTTTATCATTTTAATTCTTAACTTATAGTAGTAATATTATGATTACAAAATACTTTGTAGATTAGTAGATGGTTTAATTTTATTTTACAATTATTTACTTATAAATTTAATTATTTTAGATGCAAAAATTTTCAATTCGTTAGTTGTTCGTCAATGACATGCCCATTGTCAAGATATTAAAAACTATTAAAATGTCCAAACTTATCGAATAAGATAAACGCCCAGATTGGCCAGTTAAGTTTAACGCAGGTTTATCGTATGATTGTGTGTTCAAAAACCCAATTTGACAAGTTATCGAACCGATAACGCTATTGAACAGATAAATGTGACTCAGAAACCGGGCATAAATGTTGTATACACAATACAAGCGAAAACACATGAACTATTCACAAGTCATTGTGAAGTTGACAAGTCTCGAGTTAGTTGAGAGTTGACAGCGGACCGTAAAGTTTCTTCCGCAAGCTGGTAAGTTCCCGCGGCCGACTGAATTATTTGCGGTACACTCGAAATAGGCTCGAAACTATGATGAGTATTTAGAATTAAGATTTCACTCGGCTCCACAACTACTATGAAAAGCAACAGGAGATTTGAAAACTTAACTAACTACGAACAATCTCGCCAATTATTTACATAGGTCGGAGTACAAACTTTTTGAAGCGAAAACTTCTTTAGACGTGTTGAGCGATGTTTTAGTTAAAATGTATTTGGCATGAGAAATACTTATGGGATCACCTCAACATGCTCTTGACGTATTGCACTTGTGCCAGATATTATATACATTCGACAGTATCATATGCGTGATTAAAATTTTGAATGGGTAAAATCTTGTGAAGTCGAGTCTCCGACCATCACCGATGAAGTCAACATGCTCGTGGCGTATGTTACGCTAGCGTCAGAGTAGCGGCCTGGGTACATGTGATATTGATATTTTGTATTGGGCTTGTGCAGTGTGACTAGTTAATAAATTGTATAAAAATTTACATAAATATTGCTCGTAGTTTCAATAGATGTGTAAATCAGTCTAATATTATTGGTTTCTATTTACAAATTATTATATTTAAATAATCCAGACTATAATAAATTTTTAAAAAAGTATACAATTATTCCATTGTTTTGAGTTTTCACTTCTGTCGGCAGTAATTATGACTGCCTCGACTTTTTTTTATGCCTTCCATGAGATATCCGTGGGGTATTTCTATGGGGTATAGCACGATTAATCCTAAATACATAATTGTAAATAATTAGTACATCGTACAATGTACGTTATATAACGATTTACATACATATATGGTACCTTGAAGTTATCTTTTAGACGACCAGCGTCTGGTTTTATGAAAAATACAAACGGTATGTGAATTAAACGAATACCAAAAATGGATATCGGTTCATCACGCAATAAGTACATAGCAATGTGATATATCATAAAGCATTCCCCTTCCACTGAGTAGCTTTAGTGCGAACAAAAATTGGGACCCAAAGGGTTCCGCCGACACCGGACTGGTGAGTGATGATGTCCCTTTTTGCGTTCGCATTGAATTTCTAATGGATTATACTCTGTATCACGTCCCCTCGGACCCGCAACACTATCATTCCTCAAGAAAAAAGTCATTGTTATTTTCTCATAAGCGGATACCGTGAACATATTTCAGCATATATTTGTGCTGCTTACCACATACTATTAATCATAAACTTTATAACAAGAAATGTTACTATTTCCTTTACGCGTAAATAAGACAATCGTCAATATATTAAAGCAAAACAAAAAAAAACTACAAGCCAGGTATAGTAGGTGCCTGTAGCAGGTATAGTATAGCGGTATAGTAAGGTTTAGAGTCTGTCACCACATTACAACAATGTTCTACTAAAAAGAAAAAATAAGAATGTATTTACTTTTTTGTTGAGAATTCATTTTTTCGACATCCTCATCTTTGGAAAATCACGCTGATTTTTTGGGTCACGTTAAAAATTAAA
The DNA here is from genome assembly GCA_036509395.1 of Antheraea yamamai. Classification (NCBI taxonomy): domain Eukaryota; kingdom Metazoa; phylum Arthropoda; class Insecta; order Lepidoptera; family Saturniidae; genus Antheraea; species Antheraea yamamai. The sequence goes on from AP028426.1 coordinate 1,347,897, forward strand.
CTAGTACGCTTAATTTTGTTTGTGTTCCTGGCATCGTCCGTCTACACCATTAAATCTTTTTTCACATTTTAAATATAGCATTAATCTGTCTTGTCTGTCAGTTAGACTGTCGTTTAAATACACATTTATATTCAAAATTGGATCGACAGTTAACCGTCTGACTTCTACAAGTTTATTTAAATGTCGAAGCGACGACTAATTGACTAAAGTGCATGTGACAACTATTACGTTAGTCATTTGGCCTTTATGCCCTGAAAATATATTTAAGACTAGCTGTACCCGCAGCTCCGCACGCGTTTTTTTACATCTTATTAAATAATTATAAAATTGTGAGACTATGTACAATTATAGAAATGCTCTTTAACGATAATTGTAAGTACGACGCGCACGCCACTAAAAGTAACATGTAACGTGTACATTAGATATATAAATACTAACAGCGTACCAAATGACGTTTGTCATCAGCAACATATATGGAACTAAGTAACCACCACATAACTACCTCAGTGCTCACCTACACTGTATAAGGAACTAATGAAACAATAACTTAAAAATATTATTATAAAGATTTACACTTACATTACATTTAATATACATTACCATTATTATAATTAAGATTTTGTGACTATACAAAAAATAAACGCTTGTCTGATCCGCAAGAAATTGTATTATGGAATTCTTTACGAAATACGTTTATAATCTAAGATCTTATTAGGAAGATCTCTATATCTTTAAAGTTATTAATAATTATAATGTCGAATTGTAAATAATAACCTGATAATTATTTATCTTGTTAAACATAAAGAATGAGTTGAAATCTTGCTAAATTTCATGCAGACAAAGTTGCGGGTAACAGCTAGTCTAAAATAGAATAACCTTCATTACTTTTTATAAGGTCCGCTATCTGACAGTGAAAGTCCCGTGAAAATCGGTCTAACCGTTTTGGAGAAAATACTGTGGGCGAAACCACGGTTAACAGCTAGTATAAACTAAAATTGCCTAAATTACTTTTTGTAAAGTCAGCTATCTGCCAGTGAAAGTCTCGTGAAAACCGGTCTAACCGTTTTGGAGATAGCACTGCGGGTGAAGCCACAGTTAACAGTTAGTATAAACTAAAATTGCTTGAATTACTTTTTATAAGGTCAGATATCTGTCAATGAAAATTTCATAAAGACCGGTCTAACCATTTTGAAGATAATACTGCGGACGAAGCCACAGTTAACAGCTAGCATAAACTAAAATTGCTTGTATTACTTTTTATAACATCAGCTATCTGCGAGTGAAAGTTTCGTGAAGATCGATCGAACCGTTCTGGAGATCGTACTGCGGGTTACTGCGGGTGAAGCCACGGTTAACAGCTAGTCTAAATTAAATTAGACTATATTACTTACTATGATGTCCACTATCTGCTGGTGAAAGTTCCGTGAAAATCGGTCCAACCGTTTTGGAGATAGTATTGCAGACGAAGCCGCGGTTAATAGGTAGTTTAATCTAGAGTATCCTAAGTAACCCGCTGTAATTTCAGCTATCTGCCAGTGAAATTCCCGTCAAAATCGGTCCAGCCATTTCGGAGATTAGCCGGAACAAACAGACAGACAGACCGGCAAAAATTTTAAAAATTGCATTTTTGTTAACAGGTTCGTGTATACTTACGTACCCAATCAGTAAAAAATTTTTATTTTGATATTACATACAGACACTTCATTTTTATTATATGTATAGATAACTTAAAATTTTGACTAAAAATTGTATACCGACTATTAAAAAAATCGAGGCAGTCATAAGGACTGCCGACAGAAGTGATAACTCTATACAACAGAATAATTGTGTTCTGTTTGAAGTTTTAAATTAATTACAATGTGAATTATTTGAATTTCATTTGAATTATTAACATAAGTCTGGTTTACACATCTATTGGCACTCCAAATAATAATTATATACATTTTTATACAATTCATTAATTAGTCAAATATATGGTGCACAATCTCAATAAAAAATATCAATATTGAATGTCGCTAGTCTGACCCAAGCCGCGTAAGTGGAATACGGCCGGTAATCGATGACGTAGTGTGTCATGACGCGAAATCACAAATTTATCTCCTACCAAAAATACCGCTCAACGCGCCTAAAGATGTTTTCACTTGAAAAATTACTCAACTATACATTACTTTCTAACCCCTGAAACCAACCCTCCCATAAACATTTCAATTAACCGGTATAAAGGGGTGATACTTAAACGATCATTACAAAGCGCACAAGTATGTCTGGTTAGTAAGGTGTTCAACATCGTAAACGCACCGGTGAACCCTTGCGGGCCCTTCGAACATATAGTTCAACATTTCCTATACATGTCTAAGCATTCATCTATAATATCGATTGTTAATTTACTACCCTATTTTTAAATGGAATAGAGTTATTTTTACTAAAGCAAATGATTGCATATATACAATTTTGATCCGTTGAGATAGTACTATAAAGAGGAATCAGATCATTTAGGGGAGACATAAATTAACAAATATATATATATATATATATAGGTCTCAAGCGTATGATCAAATATTACATGAATAGGACGGCAGTTTTAAGCAAAGAGAAGATTATAAGTTCACACTTATCGTCTTATTACAAAAGAGGTAGACAGACACGCGCCAAACACGTGTAAAAACATGTCGTTTTACAAAAATAGTGTTTTACTATTGTTTACATATAAACGCGATTTAAGCACAGTACGAATTTAAACAAAACTAACGTTAGTCTAAACTTGGTTCTTATTTTATTGACTGATGCTCGAAGTCTGAACGAATAGTGACACGAAATTCGAATTTGTTGGTGGCCGACGTGTCGCAATGCTTATAAATTATACTATAACTTGACGATTTCCAGGTACTGTGATGGTGTAACAACAAACATTTTTAAGTAAATCGTGTCCGTGTTAATGCACTCGGAGTATACAAATATTTTTATCAAGAAACCAAAATATGTTTAGCAAAAGCCTTAGTTAGAAATTTAATAAAGTTCTATAGAAAATATAGATATTCGTTAGATCCAGTAAGTAACAAATTCAAATTACTGATAGTAGAAAAAAAAACTAATATAATAACCGTAAAAACAATGGCACAAATAAGTAAACACGATCAAGAGCTTAGTAGTAAAACGGTATCCCGTCAAAGTAAGGAGCCAGAGGAATTCCATTGTAGTGAAGTGGGCGCGGACGGGATTCACGGGTCAGTAACTACTCGAGACAGCCGTGGATCCAATTATATGGGGAATTTCTTTTGTTATGATTTTTCCCCATTTAATTACACGAGCTGTTTTTAGCTCAGTGTAATAATATCGATCTGTACTCATCCATCAACTAAACAAAGGCCTCTACCTCGGTGAAGATTCACGTGGGATGGCTCCGCCCATCTAATTACCTATACGTTTTATCCCGAGTAGCTGGAAGTACGATGACGCACCAGAAGAGTCAATATCGGTCTGAGTATGCTTCGTTAAGGAGCGAAACACGTGTAATCGATTGTGATCGTTACACGTGAATCTGCTACATATTTTAATTAAGTACTAGCGGGTCCGGTGAGCGTTGCCACGTGCTGATAATAAAAAAAACCTTGACAAACTATATACCTACACCATCCTTATGAAGCACTTTATCTACTGGTGAAAACCGCATGAAAATCCGTTCAGTAACCTTTGAGTTTATTGCGAACAGACAAGACAGACGTGGCAGAGGACTTTGTTTTATAATATGTAGTGATGATATATTTTACAGTTACATACCAACAGTGACAACCGACCTCAGGTTCGACCGTAAATCAAGGACGCGTTTTTTAAATTATTTTTGTCGTTTTAGTTAATAATATTTCGCTTTTTCTATTACTTTTACACTGAACTTATTAAGGTACATGTAGCGCGAATAAACTCAAACGCTTTTTGTTGCAGTGAGACGTGATACCGGCCAATCAATTCCAGGCGGAAGTGCAAAATAACGTCCACTATAATGTTTATAATTTTGCGTATTCACATTTCGTAGTGGTGGAATTTACGACTATTAGAAGCTGTGTAAGGTTTGACTATGGAAGCACTTCAGCCAGAGGAATTTCTTTAATAAATTAGCAGTATGGCTACTTTTTTTTGGCAACCAATCTTACAAATGATTATTGCTATTATCGAGTAATACTATAATATAATATTACACGTATCTTGTGATAATTTCAATGTCCTATTTCAATGGCCCCATTGTTAGAACTTTCCAGGGATTTTTGTGACTTCTCAGACATCATGCTTCGTGTTGATATTATGCATCCATTCTATCTCACCAAACACTCACAACTTGACGTGTAGCTTTGAAAATATTGTCAGAACTATCAAAATAAATCTGTTGATAGTTAGACGGATTCTACAGTCAGTTCAGTTTTAATTTCTACAGCATATAACTTAATACTCTCATTGCTAACGAGATATCACGTAGTGTATGAACTGGCGTAGGAGGCCACCTACGAGTTATCTTGTCCTTTCTTTCGTTGTCACATTTGTACCAGCAAAGTCGTAATATATCAGAATAAATGTAGATTGGTGCCTTCAGGAAAAGCGAAAACAAACAGGTTTGGCTTACATGAACTCCTGGGTTGCAGTTGCACTTACTATTTTATTATATTACTAGCTGTACCCGCGGGTCCGCACGCGTTTTTTTTAAATCGTATTAAATAATTATAGAATTGTGAGACTATGTACAATTACAGAAACGCTCTTTAAAGACAATTTCTTTCTTTAAAAAAATTATAAGTACGACGCGCACGCCACTAAAAGTAATATGTAACGTGTACATTAGATATATAAATACAAAGAGCGTGCCAAATGAGGTTAGTCATCAGCAACACTTCTGGAACCTTAACCAACCATATAACTACCTCAGTGCTCACTTACACTGTATAAGGAACTATTGAAACAATAACTTAAAATATTATTATAAAGATTTACATTTACATTACATTTAATATACATTGCCATTATTATAATTAAGATTTTGTGAGTATACAAAAAATAAACGCTTGTCTGTTCCGCAAGAAATTGTATTATGGAACTCTTTACGTAATACGTTTATAATCTAAGATCTTATTAGGAAGACCTCTATATCATTAATGTTATTAATAATTATAATGTCGAATTGTAAACAATAAGCTGATAATTATTTCTCTTATTAAAAATAAAGAATGAGTTGAAATCTTGCTAAATTTAAATTTTATGCAGACAAAGTTGCGGGTAACAGCTAGTCTGAAATAGAATAACCACAATTACTTTTTATTAGGTACGCTATCTACCAGTGAAAGTCCCGTGAAAATCGATGTAACTGTTTTGGTGATAGCACAGCGGGCGAAGCCACGGTTAACAGCTAGTATAAACTAAAATTGCTTAAATTACTTTTTGTAAAGTCAGCTATCTGCCAGTGAAAGTCTCGTGAAAACTGGTCTAACTGTTTTGGAGATAGCATTGTGGGCGAAACCACGATTAACAGCTAGTATAAACCAAAATTGCTCGAATTACTTTTTATAAGATCAGCTATCTGCCAGTGAAAGTTATGTGAAGATCGATCGAATCGTTTTGAAGATAGCACTGCGGGCGAAGCCACGGTTAACAGCTAGTATAAACTAAAATTGCTTAAATTACTTATTATAAGATCAGCTATCTGTAAGTGAAAGTTATGTGAAGATCGATCGAACCGTTTTGAAGATAGTACTGCGGGCGAAGCCACGGTTAACAGCTAGTATAAACTAAAATTGCTTAAATTACTTTTTATAAGATCAGCTATCAGTCAGTGAAAGTTATGTGAAGATCGATCGAACCGTTTTGAAGATAGCACTGCGGGCGAAGATATGGTTAACAGCTAGTATTAACTAAAATTGCTCGAATTACTTTTTATAAGATCAGCTATCTGTCAGTGAACGTTATGTGAAGATCAATCGAATCATTTTGAAGATAGCATTGTGGATGAAACCACGGTTAACAGTTAGTATAAACTAAAATTGCTCGAATTACTTTTTATAAGATCAGCTATCTGCCAGTAAAAGTTATGTGAAGATCGATCGAATCGTTTTGAAGATAGCACAGCGGACGAAGCCACGGTTAACAACTAGTATAAACTAAAATTGCTTAAATTACTTTTTGTAAAGTCAGCTATCTGTCAATAAAAGTTATGTGAAGATCGATCGAACCGTTTTGGAGATAGCACTGCGGGCGAAGCCACGGTTAACAGCTAGTATAAACTAAAATTGCTTAAATTACTTTTTATAAGATCAGCTATCTGTCAGTGAAAGTTATGTGAAGATCGATCGAACCGTTTTGGAGATAGCATTGCGGGCGACGTCACGGTTAACAGCTAGTATAAACTAAAATTGCTTCAATTACTTTTTATAATGTCCGCTATCTGTCAGTAAAAGTCCCGTGGAAATAGGTCCAACCGTTTTGAAGATAGCATGGCAGACGAAGCCGCGGTTAACAGATAGTCTAATTTAAAGGCACCTAAGTAACGCGCTGTAATTTTTTCTATCTGCCAGTGAAATTCCCGTCAAAATCGGTCCAGCCGTTTCGAAGATTACCCGGAACAAACAGACAGACAGACAAACCGACAAAAATTTTAAAAATTGCATTTTTGTTATCAGTAGCGTGTATACTTTCACACCCAATCAGTAAAAAAGTGTTATTTTGATATTACATACAGACACTTCATTTTTATTATATGTATAGAATAGATATAGAAGACTATTTACTACAATTTCCATTTTGTGTGACATAATATCGTTAAAATAAAATGGTTTCTCAATCCTAGTTGCGTGAAAAGTCCCGTGTTAGTCAACGTGTTAATAGTGATTAACTATAACAAATAAGTTCTAAGTACATCAATATGTTGAAATATAAACAAATGGTTGCAAAACTAATTTCTGACCAATTTCTAAGAGACTTCGATATTAAAGAGCATCGTTCACAACGTCGATGGAAATGTTTGAACAAGGATACTCGACAATATATTGCCTTTTAGACAAACCCACTCACTGTTCTGAAAAAGTTTTAATAATGCTTATCCTTAATAAGAAGTTAGGGGTGGGTTTTTGTCGAAAATTAAGACTTTTAGCATATTAATATACCGTTGAAGACTCAGTGATTTTTTTCAACGTGAATCAAATCAAATAATAAATACTTTATTCGATTCAGACCCTAAGAAGGCGTTTTCAAAAACAACCCAGTCATCGAGAAGAACCGGCAAGAAACTCGATTGGGGGTATCTCTTTAACATACGTATAATTAGAATACATTACACGTTACAATTGTTTTCGGTAGATGCATAGACAGAGAGGACTCAATTCCAGACATCACCACCGTTCACATATTGATCTAGTCTACAATAGGTTTTAATACAAAAACCAGCTTGACATGGCACTTGAACTCACTATCTGGGAAATCGGTAATGTGCTTTGGGCCTTTGTTATAAAACCTAATAATATTACCTAAAAAATTGTTACTGGTTTTATTAAAATCGAATCTTACAGTGAACCAGTGTTTTTGATGAAGGAAAACATCTTGAGGAAATCATAGCATAGCGGTAGAGCAATTTTTTATGCATTATTAAAACTAGCTATCACCGTCAAGCGCAAAATATGTAGCTAAACACTTAGAGACATATTCTAGGAGCTGCACTTGAAACCTAGGTATGATCTAGACTTAATCGGTGTTATTACAAAAAAGTTAAATACGTTTTGAATACTTGCTTTAAAAAGGTTTCATATTAAATGCACCGCGGTCGCTGAATGTTCGCCATCTTGCTCTTTTGTCTCGTTTTAGTTACGTTAGGTTAGACTTGCGAAAAAGGATAACACAAACTTGCCTCGGGCAAGCGCGGTGCATTTAATTCGAAACCTTTTTAAAGCAAGTATGTAATACGTATTTAACTTTTTTGTAATAAATAACACCGATAGTGTTATGTTATCTTAAGCCATAGCGTACATTTAACAAACTGAGATAATTGTTTGGTCACAATGGAAACAATATCGAATTAGACTTCATTCGTAAGAGAACCTGCAACATATACAATTGCGGCAGCATTACCACCATCACACCTATTTCTGTCATAGAGCAGCAGTGCCCACTTTACATTGGGCTCACGACAGCGACCCTACTGAGGTTGATTATACATAATAATATGTGCATTAATCTCCCCAATTCTGTTTATCGGATTATTAAAGTGGTATGTAGTTCACAGGCGGTAGAAGTGACACCTTTAATAAGAATGCGAATAGACCGTATGTCTTACTATGATCCAAAACCCGAGAGCAAGTAAGACACTGCTCCCACTCTACCGGACACAGTGTTACCCCCACCACTTGTTGTCACACAAAAATAATGCGCATCACAATTTCAATACACACTTCGAAATGAAAACAATTTAGTGGTAGAAAAAAATATTGCCAGTAAATGATAACGTGACGCTAAATAAATGAAAAAAACAATTGAAAGCGACACAGAAAAGTACCGTTAAACATATTTGCTAGTTTGTTCGCTCGCGAGCATCATGTAATGGAAGTGATACGATACTAACACCTGAATGACAAGATCCAGTAGTGGTACAAGCAAGTTAACGACGAGATACTAAATAAACAACGATTTTATACAGTAATGAACTTAACGACCGACGACATGAAATTGATCGTAGCCTTAAATAGTAAAGCGATACGACTGAAAAAAACCTCTAAGAGTTCGGTATAAAATATTTGAGGAAAAAATATCTTCAATAGGAAAAATAATTACATTTGCAATGTGATTTGAAAACACAATTAGATTTACCAAGTTTAAAAAGATATCTCGAATTTTCTATGTAATTTATAAATATACAAGCGGGCCGGGTGGACGTTGTCGTGCCTTGATAATAGAAAAATTCTAAAATCGAACCGCAACGCCACCTACCGGGTCCAACTGTGCATCTAAATCATTCTTGAATCCACCTGAACACATACAAAAAATTTCATCAAAATCAGCCGTTTAGAAGTTCAGTCACATACACACGGACAAAAAAGTTATATATATAAAGATATGTGAATTATCTTATACGAAGGGCCGATATAATAATAGAATGACGTATTTCAAAAGCTCAATGTGTAGATAATCTAAGAGGGACAAGCAGACGATAAATCACCGCTGTTATCGTGTGTTTACAGTATTTTTCACTGGAACAAACAGCAAATCTGACGGCAGAATAAGAATTTATCGCTCCGCTACAGAAGATAAGGTTGCTGTTCGTGTTTAAGACATATTTTTCACTTTTAAATAAAAAAATAAGTTTGCACTTTGTATGTTGACACAAAAGGAATTCTTTTATTTAATGGTTAGTTTTTATATTTATGGAAAATAAACTTAATGTTGTTTCAAATTGTTTTTCAGGTAGGATTCGAATCTTACTTACAATTTTTAGCTGTAATAAGATCAATGCTTTAAAATTATTTAAAATTTTTGTTATAGTATTAATTCCTGCTACAACATTTAAAAGTCTTTTATGTATACTAGCGGGCCCGGCGGACGTTCTCCTGTCTTAATAGTAAAAAAAATATCCTAAAAGTCAATCGCAGCGTCACCTACCGGGTCAAATTGTGAATCTAAGCCATTCTTGAATCCACTTAAACACACACAAAAAATTTCATCAAAATCTATCCAGCCATTTAAGAAGAATTCAGTCACATACACGTGGACACAAGAAACACTATTACATAGTATAAAACAAAGTCCCCAACCGCGTCTGTCTGTCTGTCTGTTCGCGATAAACTCAAAAACTACTGAATGGATTTTCTTGCGGTTTTCACCAGTGGATAAAGTGATTCATGAGGAATAGTTTGGTATATAATTTGTCAAGGATGTTTTTTATAATCAGAGCGGGACAAGGTCTGCCGGGCCCGCTAGTATATGATAAAACAAAGTCCTCTGCCACGTGTCTCTCTGGCTGTTTGCGATAAATTTAAAAACTACTGAACGGATTTTCATGCTTTTTTTCGCAAGTAGATAAAGTGATTCATGAGGAAAGTTTACGTATATAATTTGTCTAGGTCTTTTTTTTATTATCGTGGTGGGATAGCGTCCGGCGGGCCCGCTAGATATATATACATATAAAGATACATATTTTTAATTGTAAAAGAAAAACTTACGAATAAAATGTAACGAATAAAACAATATACAAATAAAACGTCGTTTCAAGTTAATAATGTCCGAAGTTGACACAAAACAGCTACGTAACGTTAAGTGTGCTACGAAAAACTTGCTGTAGACGCAGCGCTACGCGACGCGCGCTACGTGTCACAGAACTTGTTCCGACCGAGCTCGTTAAATCCACGCGCCAAGTTTCACGTCCGGGAAGACATAAGACAAAACACAGCGCTACGTTGCACGTAACTATTAAAGCACTATTGCGAAACTGTCCACAGCACTTACCTGGAATATCAATTTGGTGCTACGGCTTACCTGAAAATAAAACAATTTGATTATTAATATTATATTATTTTAGCAATTTTATTCAAATTTGAAATTTCTGTCTATCGCTGCCGGTGATGTAATCGTAAACTGTATATATATGAAATTTCTCATTAATATCTCAAGATATTGATGAAAAAACTTTAGGCTTTTTGTAGTCGTTTTACTTGATATAAATTTACATAATGTCAAAAAACAAGTCAGCAAAATGTTCATGATTTTGATTCAGTAATGCCCGGTTTCTGAGATACTCGGTTAAACTACCAATAGTTATTGACTCAACAAAATTATCCATGAGATAAACTATCACTTGGCCCATTGAGCTTTACTGACATTTATCGTATGATTGTGTTCAGAAACGCAATTTGACAAGTTATCGAACCGATAACGCTATTGAACAGATAAACTATAATTAAAGTACCTCAGAAACCGGGCATAAGTATATTACATTTGCTGTCACGAAATTATCTATAAACTGTGTGAACATGTGATAATTGGCAACTAGACGTGGATTCGAATTGCACCTTCTATTACTCGTTTGCAACTGTAACGTCAGTGAATCTACAAAGTATTCTATCTGTTCATTCCCTTCCTGGTTTTAAGTGTGTCGTCCCTTGGAGTTACCCTGGATAACGGTCCGGCAAGCCCGGGACGGGGCTCAGCTGAAACTATTCATTACAAACGCTTTACAGTCCGTTGCGTGCAATATTGATCGTACACTGTCTTCGTTGACTTTTACTACCGTCCAGATAAATATGGGCACATCTGACATTTTTGAAATGAAATTTATTATGGCACGGTAGAAAAAAATTCGCGTTACGCGTTAAACGTAAGAGAAACCCGTATAAGTGTCTGGTTTAGTAGTAAACCAAGCCGAGTAAATGTTAAGTAATTTTAAAGTAAATAAATAGTTAAGTATTTATACTACGGAACTTCGTATAGTATATAGTTTATGAACATTATAACTTCAGGACTCTCTTCGATTTGTCTTTAATTTGATATGCCTTTTATCTTACAGCGGCAGTATATAAACATCGTTCACATTCGAATATAGTCAAAAGTTCAAATTTTACGTGTTTTTTTATGTTTCATCGCGATCTCAGTTGATCCAATAGAAGTTATCGTTGTTTTTATATACCATTATCACTTTCTTTTTCAGTAAGCTTAGTTCCTTTAACACGTTTAATAACAATACGTTATTATTTTAATCGTTATCTATATTGTATTAGACTTTGTTTCTTACGTTTTTACATCTTACCTAACCTACCGATCATAATGAAATATTGTATACACCCTATCAGAGATACAAAAAATAATATAGAATACTATTATCTTCAAAAAAAACCTTATCAAATCTACTGTCCTACGCTTTAGGAAACTATTGCGATATTGTTGTAGAAAAAAATGCATTTGAAAAAATATTCAGAAATAAAACTTTTTATTAATTTCTTACTATTATTAGAATTAGATTAAAAGAACTGGTGTAAGACAACTAACAAAGTGTAGCTCAAAGAAGGTAAATGAAATTGTTGCTCAGTAAACGCGTTAGGAGTGATAATAGACCAGTAATCACATTAGCGACCGCGCCCTCCCGTCTGTAGAGGACATAATGGACAGGCGTCTGGGAGGTAACTAACGAGTAAGTAGTAACTTCTACGGCGTAGCCGCGTAGTCACGTAGCATGCATTGACGTAAAACATTTTGCTACGCAGTCCATCTATACTAATATTATAAAGAGGTAAAAGTATGTGAGTTTGTGACGTTGTAGGGGGTAATCTAAGTAACTACTGGTCCGATTTGAAAAATTCTTTCAGTGTTTATATAGCTCATTTATATCAAGGTTATAGGCTATATATTATCACCCTAAGACCAATAGGTGCGGAGCACTAATGAAAAATGTTTCAATATCGGGGTTTTCTTTCTTCTTGAGAGCTTCCGCTGCGTGTTAGCGTTAGCCCAAAGTAACTATTCCACGTGGACGAATTCGTGGGCAGAGACAACTCATTCAATGATGTTATGAAATTAATTAAAATGATATATTTGACATTTTGTTAGCGTGAAGAACAGAGCACAAACTTTATAAACTCAATCACGAATCATGATGAGTTCATTCATCCTATTTTTTGCCCCAAATTTCCCCTTTCACGTTCATAAACGCCTTCTCAGGGCTTAAACTGAATAAAATACTTTTGAGTTAGTACAAAAACAAATATAATACTACAATATTATATATGCCCTTTGAGCAATCTTCAATAATAATGTTTAATTTCCACGGCGTATTTTTATACATCGAAATAATGATGATACAGAAGACCGAAATAACAAAACGCTGCCCACGGCACTTTCCTACGGAGCCGGCCATGATAAAAACACGTAATGTGGGATCAATGCTTAATTTTCAGCGAAAGTCGGTCATAATAAGTTCCAAGAAGTGGGATGCCACTCAGCTAAAGTAAACCTTAATTAGTTCGAAAAATCCTTGAAAATAACATTTTAATATCTAGCACAGGCTTTTAGTTATCAAGATGAAATTATTTTTCTTAGAAAACAAATTAGAATAAGCGAAAAACCAGTTCTAAGTTTCCAGGTAGCGAACCTCAGCATATACTAACGAATTTTTTGGATGTCGTGTACCAAAACTAATTTAACATTAATTTAGTATCTGTAGGCAATAATGGAAAATATCATGAGGAAACTTAAATCGCTACATATTGTAAAACAAAGTCCTCCGCCATATCTGTCTGCCTATTCGCGATAAGCTCAAAAACTTTTGACCAGTAGTAGGTTGGTTTATGATGAAGATTTAGGTGCCTATATAATTTGTCAAGGTTTTATATATTATCAGAGCGGGATAACTTTCGCCGAGCCCGCTAGTTCCTTATAAAATGACTAGGACATTATACCTTGTAGGAGAAATTACAGTTAATGTTATATCGCCATTTTATTCGATAATTTGTTAGGAATACTATTCACGAATATTTTGCCAAAGTTCCAAAACAAAATTACAATTAATTCCGACGCTATGAGCTCAAAAGTGAACAATCGTATGTTAATTGTTGTCGCTCAGGTAGTACCTCATATATAGTTTCCTGGCTTAATACCCTTGTACAATGGAAGCTCGTTAAAAGTAGATGCAGGCCCAAAATTATGCGTTTAAAAAAGAAAGGTTGCTGGAATAGCTTATTAAGTGGTAAGAAGTTTTTGGTAGGTCGGTCTTCTAAACTGTTTTCATCCTTAATGATTTGATCTATATTCAGTTCACAAGTATAGTCTACAGTACCTGTCATTTGATTTGGCAGGTTGGAACGAAGAGTGAGATGTCCAGTTAAGATCAGCTTGCTTCGATTGTGGATTGCATTCTCTCTATCGCACAGCATGATGACTACTATAGACAGAGATAAATAAGGCTACACGAAACCGAACTTCGCCGACTATCTCGGTCGTCTTCTCGAAGTGCCAAAGCAAAAGTCGGGTACTGCACGTTCGTGCCTTATACACAGTAATAAAGACTATGAGAATATATTCTTATCGTGACTTTTGAGTTTGAGAAATAAGATATGCTCTGCCTATCATATCTATTAATTAGTACATAATGCTTGCTTGTTCGGACATTGTGATAACAAATGGACATCATTTATGTATAACAGTAACGGTTAATCAACAAACAAAACAATGACGACTTCAATAAGCTATTATCTATAGTGTAAATGATTGTCTATTAATAATCGTTATATCAATAACCATTTCTATATCTAAGGTTAATACGTGTCTATTTGATTCGTATAAATCAGTCTTACATAGGTTTCTATGTTCTGTTCTTGTGTAACCTTATTGCTGAACCTAGGCTGACTGTCCTGCCTTTGAAAGAATGTTTTCTTTTAAACTATAATAAGTGACTAATTAAAATGTTTACAGAATGTTTCATATATTTTTACAAATAATAAAAAGTACCAAAGACTAAAATATTAATAAGTAACGTATTTTCACTTTTTTTTAAGTCAAAAATTCTTTAGGCGCGTTGAGCAGTATTTATTTGGCAGGAGATAAATTTAAAATTTCGCGTCGACATGCTAGTAAGCGTGATCGACCGTATTACGCTTGCACGGCTTGCGTTCCATTAGCGATGTGCAGCATAAGAACCTGTATACATCTAATATTGATATTTTGGTTGATATTAAGATTGTGCATGTGATATATTTGATGAATTAAGAAATTGTATAAAAAAAATTAAATTATGAAATTTGAATAATAATTATTTATTATATTAATATAATATACATAATTATTATAATAATAAGAATTAGCACTATAATTAATTAAAAAATTCAAAATATAACACAGGTTAAATTCAACTGTTTAGAGTTTTTACTTCTGTCAGCAGTCCTTATGACTACCTCTACTTTTTTACCGCGTCATAATTATGGTGCACACCTAATACAATTAAAAAAAACAAATTAGCAAAAAAAAAAAACACGCGTATATATATGAAAGAAAGCTAAATGAGGTTAATGGCACAATGTTTAGAGAGGGCGGTATACCAGCCCGAGGGGTCGGGGCTCTCCCTTTGTTTGCAACTGATTGACTGCGATTTTAAATGGTCCCATGCATTAGAGGGAGGCATCGGCCCAAAAGGGTTTAACTATCACCTGGTAAATTACACAACATTATTACTAGCTTACGGTGAAATAACAATTATCACTGATTAAAAACAAAAACATTAACATGTTTCTCCTACCTCCTCCTTTTCCCCGTTAGATTTTTAAATTCACGCACTAACTTTGAAGCAAAGATAATTAAAGTAGTTAAGCTGCCTTCGTTTTATACATATACTAGCGGGCCCGGCAGACGCTGTCCCGCCCTGTGTATAAAAAAATCCTTGACAAATTATATACTAAAACCTTCCTCATGAATCACTTGATCTACTGGTGAAAACTGCATGAAAATCCGTTCAGTAGTTTTTGAGTTTATCGCGAACAGACAGACAGACAGACGCGGTAAGCAACTTTGTTTTATACTATGTATATATACATTCTTCTTTACGTGTGTGAAGATACGTGACATTTTTTGTGTAAGTATTCAGGTGTATTCAAGAATGGCTTAGTTTCACAAATAGGACCGGTAGGTGTCGCTGCGGTTGACTTCTAAGATTTTTTTTATCAAGGCAGGACAACGTCCGTCGGACCCACTAATATAGATATATAGTTTGCGGGGTGGTAGGGTGTCTGTACCCGACTGGATCGCGACCACCGTACATCAGATGGAACACCAGCTATAGTGGCACGTTTGGGCGTGTCGCGTTCCGGGATCAGCCGGTGTATATCCAGCAACCGGGGGGGGCCTCTGTCCCTGACTGGGTCGCTTTCAGGTCGGCATGACAGCGGCGACCGGCGATGGATAGTATGTCTTTCGGTGGTCGCCATTGTTTTTGGATTGTACTGTGCTTACCATCAGGCACAGTACAGTCACTTTGCCGAGCTACAATATAAAAAAAAAATAAAAAAAAAGTTTACCCGTAAATAATTCCCCAATACGATTTAACTGTATTGTTAGAAGCAAGCGTTCAATTTAATATCGTGGGCGTATATACAATAACTCAATACGTACTGGAAACATTTATTACGATAAACTATAGTTAAACGGAGTTTTTTGAAGGATCTTAGTCTGTCCTGTAGTGGATTTTATGTTTTATTCGTAATCTTGTGTTATTTGACTTTATATTTTGTAAAATTGGTGGTGTTTTACGTAATGTCGTTCGGTTATTGAGCATCAGTGAAGTGAATGCAAAATAATACCACGGAGCATGAATTCTGGGATGCCACAAAAAATCCTTGGAATGTTCTAACAAGGGATCCACCATTTTGTTAGAACATTGAAATAAACACAGGACTCTTGTAATATTATTACCTAGTCGACAACAGCAGTAGTAATCTGGAAGATTGGTTGCCAAGAATAAAATAAAAAAAAAACATCTATAATTACCTTTACATTATTATTGTAAACTCATACATAGTAACTTGTAGCATTTGAAGCGCAAATTAATTTCATGTTAAGTGGAGATGCAGCCTAAATTTACACGCAAATTCTAAACTGAACTCTGGCTTTCTGGTTATGCTATAGTTTCGTATAAGCAATTTCTTTCACGGAATGCTCAATATCGCTCGTATCAAAATATTCAAACTCAAATCGATTGACAGCAAGCCGGAACGGACACCACCAAAACTTCATTATTGTTTCATACTGCATCACCACCTATTATACAACAAAGTCCTCTGCCACGTCTGTCTGTCTGTTCGCGATAAACTCAAACACTACAAAACGGATTTTCATACGCTTTTCAGCAGTAGATAAAGTGATTCATGAGGAAGGTTTGGGTATATAATTTATCAAGGTATTTTTTATTATCAGGATGGGATAACGTCCGCCCGGACCGCTAGTACATTTATAAACATAAGCTAAACTAAACCTACTTAAACACTGGTTATAAATCTCAGAATATATCTGAAGACTTCTTTATTACTTGCTGGGTCCTGCGGCTTGGTTCTCGTAACAATGGTTTTGTAGAAATTACGCTTTTCATCTAGATAAACTGTCATTAGTATTTTTTTAATTATTATTTTATCATTACCACATAACTATTACGAACCTTTTAAACTGTGACTTCTGTTGGGACGGTGTGAATTGGATTTTATGAAAGGAAAATGTGTGACGAAAAAGAGAGAGCTATAAATGTATATATAGATTTTAAGATGTGAGAGAATGAGATAGTATATTAATGTACTCAAATATGTACAAAGTGAGGGAGAGTGAGAGAAGCGTTGAATTTACAGCACATTCTGTTGCATCGTAGTGACTATCGCGCACTTTTAAAAATTATTCTGCGTTGTATATTATTAACATTGTTAGTATATATTAAGATCAGCTGTGCCCGCGACTCCATCCGCGTGGAACCTAATATAGAAAAAACAGTGAGTAATAAAATCATCCGTTGGTACTAAGTCCATTTACTTATCTACTTTACTCTCGTAATGAAGTCGCGTCGTCATTAAATTACAATAACTTTTGATAGAGTGAACTGATTTTAATGAAACCAAGGCTAAATGTTGCTCGAGGATATGCTTTATGAGGTATATTTTCTTGGTGAGGTTTTATCGTCAACGTAGTACATTAGCAGAGATGCGTGTTCAAAAAAACCAGACAGACATTTCTAAAAATGATTGAAATGTATTTTATTACTTATTTCTAGACACGCGCAAAATTTTTTTTCCGAAAATTTAAAAAGCTGTCTGTACTTTTGTTAGATTTACATGGTAAATATATATAGAAGATGCTACAAAATAATGATGAAAACTAATGTTTACCACATCCATAGTTTATTCATCTCATTCACTTAAAAATTAATCAGAATACTTAGTTTCACTTTCACAGCATGTGAACGACACACTACTTTCTGAATGATTTTAGGGTACCTTTAAATATATGTCGTTATTACTGCTTAGATTCTTTAGAAAAGTATTATCATATATAGTAGATACATTACTCCGAAGATTCTGTTACATATCAGTAAAAATCTCGTCAATATAGATGCAGCCGTTTCAGAGAATTACACTGACAAACAACAAGCAGTAAATTCTATTTATATATGCGTATTCGACAAAGATTCAAGTGAAAATAGTACAAAAAACCTTAATATAAAATTCATTTAAAGTTATATAATAAACAAGTTTTCCGTCACGGGGAAAAGTTACAAAACCATTACAGCTGCAATACGGACGCGGCGCGGTCACGCCATCTATCGAACCGGATACATCAACACCGAGAACGTTCAACTAAACACTTACCGGGTTTTCGACGAGATATATCACAATCAGCCTACCGGATCACTTTAATGACACTTTCTCTCACTATTTGCTCGCAAGTATAAACAGAATAGTGCGTTTAGTGTTCGCTTGGCAGGGGGGTAGGTTGCGAGGACGCGTGCGAGAGAGCCCGCGGTACAGGGCTGACTGGCGCGGCGCACCCTCTCTGCGCTGTCGGCATGCGCGCATCCGCCTAACCCCGTTAACTGAGCCCGGACACAAAGAATTCACAAATGCAGATATGACACTACATCAACACTACCAATACCGCTTACACAACTATATAACTAAACCGCACGCAACTCAGTGTTAAATAGATGTGCACATTCATATGTTCAAGCAGGTAATTTAGTAATAATCTTTAACAGCAGTGCCGCTTTTAAAAGTTCTCGAAAATCGTACTCACACACATATACCAACGTCGCGCGCGCGCATAACACACGTTTACCTTTTAAAATGTATTTTAAAATTATTTTTCTCATTTTTAGGACCTTTTTTATACTAAACCATGAAATTTACAATGTAGTAAAATTAAAAATAAATAAAAAGCATGATCCGCCGCTTTGAAATGAAAAATACATTAAAAATATTGATTAAAAAAGTCAGCCGAAGGGTTTATATGGATTTATAAGGATATTATAAATGATATTTTATAACTTTTTCCAAATATTTTAAGGGGAGTATATAATACGTGGAGACTAGGGATGAAACATTTTATGCGTCGTTCATTTTTATACGATACGAAAAATCATTTGTTACATGATAATATATATGAATTTACTTTTCATCCGATGTTAAAAATAATTGGTCATATGAAATAAATTTTACTGCGAGTCTTCATATGATGTTATGCATATTAGATCGAAAAACTAAAAGATAAAGTAGCTGGAGTATGAATTCTTTTTACGTATATTTGATAAAAGCCAATGATCTAGTAATAATAGTCGTTTAATGTGACTTTTAATAGTTATAGCAATCAGAAACTAATGCGATCACAGTGTCCTCGTATTCTTAAGACATAGCAAGTTTTCATTTATCATTTGTTAAGTAGCATTACTTCAAAAGCATTATTATAAGACTAGCTTCTGCCTGCGATTTCGACCGCGTGGAATAGTTATTTTGAGCTAACGCTAATACGCAGCGGAAGCTATCAAAAGAAAAAGAACCCCGATTTTGAAACATGCTTCATTGGTGCTCTGCTCCTACTGCTCTTAGCGTGATGATTCAAATTCAAATTCAAAAACACTTTATTCAATTTAGGCCCTAAGAAGGCACTTATGAACGTCAAAACTACCACCGGTTCGGAAAATAACCCAGTCATCGAGAAGAACCGGCAAGAAACTCGATCTGGTTTATCTTTTTAACAAATATATATAATATTTAGAATAATAATATATTCTATCTTAATATATATATTTCTTGTGTGCGTGTGTATGTGACTGAACTCCTCCTAAACGACTGGACCGATTTTGATGAAATTTTGTGTGCGTGTTCGAGTGGATCCGAGAATGGTTTAGATTCACAACTGGACCCGGTAGGTGGCGCTGCGGTCGACTTTTAGGATTTTTTTGTTTTCAAGGCAGGACAACGTCCGCCCGGTCCGCTAGTATAATAGTAAATTTCACAAACGTTTTTAATGGATGCACAGAGATGATGATATAGCCTTAAGCCTTCGTCGGTTAGCTATTGAGCTATTTAACACTGAAATAATTTTTCAAATCGGACCAGTAATTCCTGAGATTAGCGCATTCAACCAAACAAACAAACCCTCCTCCAGCTTTATAATATTAATATAGATTACCTTAAAATAAGTATCATTTCCATACATAGTAAAAACTGAAAAGAATGTCTACAATGACGAGTAAAGTTTTAATAATTTTAAAACGGACTTTAAATGTATAGATAAAAAACCTTTTATCTTATATTTACACTATCATAATATTTGGTAAGTTATTCAATAAAACAAGAAGATAAAAATTGATCTTTAAAAAGTGAAAAAACTCCATGCCAATTGAATGGGAAACGTATCGCCATTTAGTCACGGCTAAACGCCATCGGAAAAATGTCCTTTTTTTCTTAAATGTTAGGTACTTTATATAAAATAACGATTTCGATGATATTCAAGTCGAAAAAGCCAACTTGGTAAATAACGGATACCCTAATGTTACGTACTATAGTTAATCATACGTAAAAACATTTCAATCCACTTAAAACGAACAATCTAATATAGATCGTAAGGTCTAATCATCTCAATACTTAGAATATATTATAATGACTATTATAAAGTCCTTTATAACTTAAAAGTAACTTTAAGTACCGTTTCAGCGATGAAGCAATGAAGTAATCGTGTAATCACCCGCGGTGCAACCTTGGAGAATAGACGGCTCTGTCTAGGCTATAAAATGTTCTTAATTTAACAAGAATTGAATTTATTAAACATCACGCCACGTATCTAATTGGATGGCCAAAAAAACGGTATTCCTTTCTTAATCTTCTTCTATACATATAATAAGAATGTAAATCTAATGTGTCTGTAATTTTAGATTCTTGTGAAAAAAAAAATTGTTGCAGATGTCTTGGACTAAGTAATAAAATACATTTCAATCATTTTTAGAAATGTCTGTTTATCTATCTGTCTATCAGTCTGTTTGTTTGAACATGTTATAGTATTACACGTTTTAGTATTTTAAGGTAACGAATAAGAAATCCAATAAGACATCAACATTTTTACTTCTCGTGTACCTCTGCGCCCACCTGCCGCCCTGGTACTTTTCCACTTGCGACTTTTAATAAAGATTTATGCCCCGAATTCAAATCGAGAAAGGGATTATCCCACCTGCGTTTTTATTGTCAGAAAATGGTAGATTTCTTTTACATTTTTTTATGTGACTTCTACGACATTCAAGAAATAATGTTCCAATTTATTGGGTACCAATTTTAGAAATAACTAGTAGTACTCGACACTCGAGACGCGTTTGTTATTTGTTGAGGTAATAGTTTAATTACAATATTTTTGTAAATTTACTGTAAATTCAACTAGCTACGTTCTTGACGATCGGTTACAGCGCCTCCTAGTGGTGAGTTAAGGTAAATTGGATAGTATGAAAAGTTTCTCTAAGGAAAACAGTAAGATATAACAACTTTCCTGGTGACCGGGCAAACGCTGTTGAAGTTTATCAATTTCATACCGACATCCATTTTTTTATATAAAGTTGTATATTATATATTATTTTTATTTTATAATATGTATGTTGTTACAGTGTACGTGTTGCTCATTTATGTAGTATTTACCAGTTTTGTTTTACTTGGACACCCTAAATAGCCCCGAGTCTACTCCATGGAACATAGCCATCCAAAGGTTGCCTGGAAGTGATTGCTATTAACAATAAGGCCGCCCTATGTACTAATCACATAAATAATTTGAAATGTGTTATAGTGTACATGTATAATGATATACAATAAATATTCAATAAATAAATTAATAAATAAGTTATTACAACATTACTAAGTCATAGCAATAATTATGAAAGATGTATATATCGTAAAAAGCTGACAAAAGCGATAACAAATCTATACATAAAAATGTAAATTCAACGTGTCTGTACTTTTAGATTTTTGTGAAAAAATTTTTGCAGGTGTCCTGAAATAAGTAATAAAAATGCATTTCAATCATTTTTACAAATGTCTGTTTGTCTGTCTGTCTGTTTATATGAACACGCATCATTACTGAATTGCTGCATTCATGATAAAACTAAGAAAATCATAAAGCATATTCTCAAGTAACATTTAGTCTTGGTTTCATTAACATTTCTAAAAATGATTTAACTACATTTTTATTACTTATTCCAAGACACCTGCAATAATTTTTTCCACAAAAATCTAAAAATACAGACACGTTAGATTTACATTCTTATTAAATGTAATAGATCTTATACTTATAAGCCAAAGAAGTTTCACTTCCTCCGCGTGTACACACTGATACATGCACTGTTTTTTTAACCATATATTTACAAAGGTTTTGAATAGGTAAATACATAAAATAAAGTGCCGTAAATATGCCGACTTAGGATAAAACAGGATAAAACTCTCAGAACACACTAAATATAATTCAAAACAATGTACTGGAATGGACACCGTCTGCTCCGTGGCTCCGTTATATGGAGGAATAACTTCTACAAGTTTAAAAGATAACAAAGATCGCGAACCAACTCCCCGGAAAATAAGAACGCTCTATTCTAACGTAACCACGACTTTTAAATGTGCTGGCTGGAAGAGTTTTATGGTCGACAAACTTAAAGAGCTTATTCGTGATGCGGATCACTGAACTATTTGACAAATTGTCATTTAAAAATCTTTATGTGCTAAATTTCGCTGACGGTTTCGCTTACGTATTTGACATATTTGATAATGTAGATTAGTGATAAATTTCTCTAATTTCGTGTCACGATATGCCAGTAAGCGTGACTGACCGTATTGCGCTTGAGCGGAGTGCGTCAGGCTAGCGACGCATAGTATAAGAGCCTGTGTACACCTAATATTTATATTTTGTATTGAAATTGTGCAGCCCATCATATGTTTGATGAATTAATAAACTTGTATAAAAATGTACATAAATATTATTCGGAGAGCCAATAAATGTGAAAGAAAGATTAATGACAATAATTTCAATTTACAAATTATGATATTTTATACGAAAGCAGTGGCACAAAAGAATGCATAGTTGGAAGAACTGAGGAAACTCTGAAACCATGAAACCTGAAAAAAAAGCCAAAAATGCAGTCCTCGGGAATAGTCTAAAGGTGGCTAGTTTTCTGTTACATAAAAATGAGAATATAGCAAGCAAACCATGTATCATGAAGAACTTCGTGTTTGACCTACAGAAACCCTACAGAGTAATAGTAAAACTAAAGGATCCTATCAAAACTATATAATAATTATCATAAATACACTGGTACAACAAAATAATCCCAAGGAGAGTTGATGTCAGGCAGGCGGCCGATTGTAAAAATTAAGCCAAATTATATACTACAACATGACAAGCATGTTGTACCAACCCTACTTATGTGGGATAAGGGTAAGAAGAAGAAGAGAGAAATTATGTTGTTTAAATAATTCACACTACAATCAATCTAAAAATTCAAAAGAGAACACAGTTTAAATTCTATTGTTTTGAGTTTTTGCTTCCGTCGGTGGTCCTTATGACTGCCTCGACTTTTTTTTCCTAGATACCTATGTCCTTTCCTGAATCCCTGGCAACGCGTATGCAAAACTTCATGATGCTCGGTTTAGTAGTTATGGCGTGGAAACATAACTAACAAACAAATTTTCGCATTTATAATATAGGATTTTGCCGTCAAAGTTTATGACTACTTCAACTTCTATATTACCTTATCAATTACAGTGTCTTTATATCGAATTTCAACCGACAGAGCACGTTTTTTCGTTATAAAGAGTTTTCGTTATACGTAGGGAAGAGAACAAATAGATGGTTTTGTGGTAAACCATCTAGACTGAACTAATTTCAACATTATAGAAAGTTTCTCGTTATGACGGACGAGTTTATAAAGAGTTTACATAGAACTAAAAGAAATATACTCCCAGTTCCACATCTAATATAACTTCATCTAAAAGAAGTAACCAATTAATTCCGATGGGAAATAGAGCAATTTTCCTTTATCCTGCCCTATCTAGAAATTCTGAATATTTATCTTTAGCGCATGAAAAAGTTCTTGGCGCTCCGTCGGTTTTCTGTTAGTTTATATTTTTTATTTCCACTATAAGAGCACTTCCTCTAGGAAAGTTGTCCGCCTTCCACGCTAATTGAATCCCCTTTGATATCATTATGTACGGTACTTCTATAATAAACCGTATTTAGGTTAAAACTTTCAAAGTTCTCAGGATATTACGCTATACTATTCGTAACATTATTATTACACGTTATATTAATTATATAACTTATATTGTCTCATTGTCTTTTCATAAACATTATTCTTAATTTTACACTTTTTACAAGATGTGTGTAGGGGGTTTTGGTTTGACAATCTTTCTAAGTTTTATACGTCTAAGAATCACAGTGCAATCAATGGATTACATTAATAGTGCTGTTGGGCTCACTCTTTGAGGCGAAATGGGCACATTGAATTTAAGAACACTAACAATTCTTGCGCTCAGTTTAGAAATGCTAATAAGATATGTACTCAATTCGTCCAACAATGCACGCGCTCAGTCTATAAATAACACTCTGCACTCTGTCTATGAATATGAGTGAGATAGGCGCCTAATATATTAGGACAACATTTACACTGAATCCTATAAGTTGCTAAATGCATACACTTAGTAACTGGCAACTCAGTTTTAACTTTAAATTGTACTGACAACCTAAAATCAAAAATAATTTATTCAATTTAGGCCCTAAGAAGACGCTCATGAACGTCAAAACTACCAACGGTTTAGGAAACAACCCAGTCATTGAAAAGAACCGACAAGAAACTCGTTCGGGTTTATCTTTTTGAACGTACAACATATATTTAAAATAGATTAACGCTACAATAGTTTTCAATGAATGCACAGAGGCAGATGTCAATTCCAGACATCACCTATCTGTGCTTTGATTTTATAATTGAAAAATTGCGTTCAGTTTACAAGTTATTATAGACTAGCGGGCCCGGCAGACGTTGTCTCTCCCTGATTATGAAAAAATCCTTGAAAATTATATTAAAAGTTCTCAATCACTTATCAGGAAAAAGATGAAAATCGGGAGTGAGTATGAAGAAGAAGAAGGGGAGGGGTTACATGAAAGAATCACAAAGCAAATATTAAATTATTAAGTTACATTAAGTTAATCAATAATGAGTATTTATTACCCGGAAAATTTAACTATGCCGACGCACTAAAATAATATCTATAAGAAATCTGCGTCCTTGTATGTCATGTTAGAATAAAATTGTTTTAAAAACTAGGTCATTTTCGATGCCCAGTAGGCCAAGGATCCTGTAGTGATCTTACTTAAGCCTACGTTTGACTATGTAATGTAATGGAGTAATCAAATCAATCCTAATATTGTTGTTCTGTCTGCTTTTTGTTCACACTTTAGCAAGTTGCGGGATTGCGAATTTAAGCGCCATGGCAAGCGGGTTTTGGTGTCAAAAGGCTATTATAGAGTGGATCAATATGTGAACGATGGTGATGTCTGGAATTGACTCATCTCTGTGCATCCATTAAAAACGTTTGTGACATGTACCTAATATATTGTAATCTATAGTAATATATAAAGCTGAAGAGTTTGTTTGTTTGTTTGGTTGAACGCTAGGATCTCAGGAACTACCAGTCCGAGTTGAGAAAACCCTTCGGTTTTAGATAGCTCATTTATCGAGGAAGGCTTTAGGCTATATATCATCACGTAAAGATCAATAGGAGCGGAGCACCAATTAATAATGTTTCAAAATCGGGCACTTTTTTCCTTTTGAGAGATATCGTTAGCGTTAATGTTATATACGTTGCCATGGTAACGTGATAAGTTTCTATCGCAAAAATTTTCAAAGTTTATTTTGTTTTCCTATTCAAAATTTGTTATCTATTACGTATTATAAAAATAAAGTTTGTGTATGTACAATTAAAATAACAACTTTTTGATGAATGTATATGGCTACAAATGACCAAAAAATTTTTTTTTATATTTTGTCTATATTTTTATATTATTATATTTTGTCTGTTTGTTTGTTTGTTCCGGGTAATCTCCAAAACAGCTGAACCTATTTTAACGGTAATTTTACTGGCAGATAGCCGAAATTATAGCGGTTGACATATTTTACTTTATTTGTCCACGGCTTCCTCCGCATTGCTATTTCCAAAATGGTTGGACCGATTTTCACGGGGTGTTCACTGGTAGATAGCAGACCTCATAAAAAGTAATTTAGGTTTTATTCGCCTTCGGCCGCAGTGCAATATCCGTAATGCTTGAACTGATTTTCACGGGGCTTTCACTGACAGATAACTCACCTTATAAGAAGTAACTTAGACTATTTTATTTTGTTACTCAAGACTTCGTCTGCAATATTCTACTATCTCCTAATCGGTTGGACTGACTTTCACGGGACTTTTACGGGCAGATAACTAGCGAGCTCGGAAGACGTTGTCCCGCCCCGATAATAAAAAGAAAACCTTGAAAAATTATACTTAAACCTTCCCCATGAATCATTCTATCTACTGGTGAAAACGGCATGAAAATCCGATCTGTAGTTTTTGACTTTATCGCGAACAGACAAACAGCCAGACCAGAGGACTTTGTTTTACACTATGAAGTGATGAACTATTACCTGTGTATTCGTTCATGTGAATTTAATAAAAATAATTTGTTTACTGTAAACGAGCGCGTGAGACGTGCGCTGTACTGGATGGACTCCAAGAATAAATGTATGTAATTTGAATTATATTATCATTTTGGTGAATTTGGCGGCCATTTTGTTTTATTTACCGCGTTTGCATCTAAATAACTCAGTGATTATAGCAACGTATAAGAATAATACAATTATATCGACAATATGGGCATGTTTTGTCTATATAATAAACAATTTAACACATATTATTCGATAATGTATAGTTTAAAATTTTCATTGTTTTCTTATATAGTGTTAATGAGCACTGAGGGTGGTACATAGCAGGTTAAAGTTCCAAGTATGTTGCTGAAGATAAATCCCATCCTATTTGATATACTATTCGTATTCACATATCTAATGTACACGTTACATGTTACAGTAGATGGCGTAATGTAAGATTGTAAGTAGGTGTGTACATTACAGAAATGCTTTTTCAAAAACATTTGTAACTATGACACCATAGTTATTTAATACATTTAAAACAACGCGTGCGGAGCCGCTGGGGACAGCTAGTATAAATATATTTGTTAAAAAGATAAACCAGATCGAGTTTCTTGCCGGTTCTTCTTGATGACTGGGTTGTTTTCCGAACCGGTGGTAGTTTTGACGTTCATAAGTGCCTTCTTAGGGCCCAAAATTGAATAAAGTGTTTTTGATTTCAATTTTGAGTGCTTTAATTTTGTTAAAGACATCAAAACATCATTATTTCCTACGAAATACACGCGAACCGTTTTCTCCATCATATGTAATAGGACACAAATCCCAGGTCTGATTGAGTTTTGTAATCTTCATAGTAAAAAGTTTCAAATGATATGCAATGAGTTTTTGTAGATATTGCTCATTTTCTTGATGACTAATTCGTCTAAAAAAAGCAATGCCATTTTCCTATGAACGTTTTCATGTAGCTACAATACTTGACCATCATTACTACCCGATATAAAATATCTAATTACCTATATATGTAGTTTCTTAGTAAATGGTTTTACCTTTTATTTATCTTTGTAACAACGAGAACAAAAGTCTTGCCGCAAATAAATATTACAAGACTCTGAATTAAAAGATAGTATCTGAGCCTCCGAGGAAATTATGAAACTTAGTTCATTAGTGAAACGACATCTATTTCCCACGAAACTTGGACCACATTTACTGTGATTATTTAATTTTCTGTTTTTTAAATACTCATTCGTTATATTTAGTTTCATATATATTATATCCGAAGTATGAGCTCTGAAACACCAGGATATAATATAGTGGTATTTAGTTCATTGTCGTGTTAATTTCGCTCCTGCATTCGTTAATGTTGTGCTTGTTAACAAGAGCTCTCGAGCTGTTAACAGCTGTCTTGCAACTATATATTGGAATATGTATGCTCCTGACCGTTTTCGGCCACAGTGATGGCTTGAGCTACGAGTTTCGTGTGCTTTGATATGGCTAAGATAGCCATTTTTTTTCCGAAAAGTGCACACACATCTTGTACAAGTAAGAACACCATTCTCGTAGGTATAATAACTTGCAGCTGGTGGACGGGCTTTCGATTTATTGCTTCTAATATCGAGTGCAGCACTTCGATATTCTTCGTAAATTTGCACTGTAGTTGCCACACGAGCTCTCCATTCTAGGCCGTTAGCTGCTAGTTTCTTCCAATACGAAGGCTCTATACAGTTTTTCATGTGACACTTCAGCACATCTTAACTGTATTTAAAATATACTGTCAATAGACATACCACATTTGTCAGTTTTTAAACATGACCCAACACTGTTTTTTTCACAATTTAACCGACGTTACTAATAAAGGATCTCAAAGTAACTATAATTTCAAAACTTTACATTGTTTATATGAGTATGAATCTGTACCAGACTCGACTGCGAGAGTAGTAAAGCCTAATCTAGTCATAGCAAATAAATCTTCCTACTGACGAGTTCTAGTCTCAAGAGTTATAGTTGGCAAAATTATACCGTTACATTAGTCCTCTAGACCCGGCCTTGAAGTATAATAACATATTAATGACTAGTCTCAAGATTCCGATCTTTATGGGCATAATTAATAGCGGTACACTAGCCTTAGAACCTGATCTCGTATCACACAGACAGACTCATCCATTTCCCCGAAGAGATTTTCAGGCGTGACCAGCGCACGAAAGAGTTATTATAAAAAAGATATTACAATGTAATGCCAAATTAAATATCTGCCACACGAATATGAAAGCTGAGTCAAATGTTGTCACGAATAGTGAATATTACCACGCTATTGTGGCAAGGTCGCCGACCTGCGTCCTTATGAACTCCATTACAATAGCTATAATATTATCAACATGCTGATAGCTTCGTCAAAGCTATAATACCAAAAACTCTATTAAAGCTGTATTCAAAATAGCGCAATATGTCTCTCTTTTAAAAATATAACAATCTAGAGTCATGATGTTTGTCCACGATGAACTTTGAAAATACTCAACCAATGTTTATGAAAGTTGGCATTTATGTATAACTTGGTCCAACTTGAGAGATAAGATAATTTATATTTCAATTAATGGCCTCAGTATTTTTTAATTACATATTAAATGCTTGTCATTGTTGATTATTCTTATTAATTGTAAGTTTCATCTGTCTCGAACAGATGGCGCTTTAAATTAATTTGTCGATAGGAAAGTGAAAAGAATACTGTAGGACCGACTGTTACAGACATCCCATAGATGGCGCCACGTCTTAATTTTTTATTTCCTTTTCAATAACAGTAAATCAGCTTGTCTTCTTTATATATAAAAATGTTTGTATGTTTGTGCTCAATGCATGCCGAAACTACTGATCAGATTGTGATAATAATTTTGTAGAGTTCTGGGGACGCCATCCTAGCCCAAAAAATCTATATATATATAAATGTTTTTTTCAATCAATAAAATTGTTTGCCTTCAGAAGAGAAAGGGCTTTTTCTTCTTATTAAAACTTTTTACACTACATTTGATATTATTTAAATTAATAAAATGTTATACTACCTATAAAGTGACTCTCCCATGACTGACTTGACAGTGGTAGAATTCGTATCTATGAAACTCCAATATTAAAAAGTTAAAGTTGATGTATGTGAGTTTGGATATTCGTCGTAATCTCTATCTCCATCGGGGGGAGGTGAGCGGCACAGGAGCAACCTGAGGGGTACTGGGAAGATATCTATTGGCAATATATGTAGGTTAATTTTTATCTTAATTGGTCTTATTAGGTAATGTTCCGAAGGTGTTCTAGACTTATTTTAAAAGATTTATCACATACCAACTGGGTATGTCTGAGCGAGTTCCTGGATAATTCGTATTAACAGCTGGAAGCGTAAATGTTGCTGCAATCGGGTTTTGGATTTTTAAGATTTTTTGCGTTTAAAAATACAATTGAAACCGGTAATAACCGATTTGATGCAGGCGAAGTTGCACGGGTCAGCTAGTAAATTACAAAAGTCTATGAACGAGGTGGGAAGTCGAGGTTAGGTCTTGGTGGGTACGTTATATGGTGAGACTAGCGTGCTCTACAAAATGCCAAGAAACCAATTGCTGTGTTTATGGCGGAACACTTAGTATAAGCAATGCCTCGGTCAGTCTGCGTCATCCACGTCCCTGTCGTCCACCCTGGGACCTGTTACAGCCGCGTAACTACGCGACCGCCATCTGTTAGCTGTAGTTGCTAAGGATGCAGGGCGTCAGGCGAGTCTTCTGCGCCTTAAAACAGAAACGGGAGGGAGGATACCCGTAATAAAACCGAGCCCGTCCATGGGCTTAGAGGTGGCAGCCCCACCATTGGTCTAGGGTACTGCGGGTTAATCGCCTACATACCTGAAATCAAACCGATTACTGAAACAGACTCAATGAATAACCGGACCGATTCTACTACAACGACCTTTATCTGCCCTCTGCCCCGACAGTTTGGGGACATAGGATCAAGAGAGAAGAGAGAGAGATGAACGGCCCTAGAAACTGTAACTAGACATCACTGTGACCTTTTGGGTAGTGACGAGGCACAAACAAATAATGAGGTCATAACTACACATCTTCATAGGAAAGTAAAAACAACATGTTCACTTGAACGTATTCGAAAAAGGAATTAATGTATTAAAGTAACACCCCTCTCTGGGCATCATCCAAAAACGAATGTACCTATGTTTGTAAAAATGTGTCATCTATACTATAATAATAATAATAATAATATTATAAAGAGGTAAAGTTTGTGAGTTTGTGGGTTCGTGAGTTTGTGACGATGTGACGTTGTGGCGTTGTAAGGGGTAATCTCAGGAACTACTGGTCCGATTTGAATAATTCTTTCAGTGTTATATAGCTCATTCATCGAGAATGGTTATAGGCTATATATCATCACGCTAAGGCAAATAGGAGCGGAGCACAGATGAAAAATGTTTCAAAATCGAGATGTTTTTTTTCTTTTTGAGAGCTTCTGTTGTGTGTCAGCGTTAGCCCAGAGTAGTAACTATTACTACGCGGACGAAGTCGCGGGCAGGGGCTATAATCTATATACTAATATTATAAAGAGGTAAAGTTTGTGAGTTTGTGACGTTGTTGCGTTGTAAGGGGTAACCTCAAGAACTACTGCTACTTACGAAAGCTGCCTTAATTATGAGATATATATGATTGAGTTCTAGAGAAAAGTTGTAGCTTGATAATGCCTATTACCGCCCAACGAAGTGGGCACGGGTTGGCTAGTAAATATATAAACCTGATCGAGTTTGTTGCCAGTTCTTCTCGATGACTGGGTTGTTTTCCGAACTGGTAGTAGTTTTAACTTTCATAAGCGCTTTCTTAGAGGCTAAATAGAATAAAGTAGTTTTGTTTTGATTTGAATTAAATTTATAGTTTAACTAGCGGGCCCGACAAACGTTGTCCCGCCCTGATTATAAAAAAATCCTGGACAAATTATATACCAAAACGTTCCTCGTGAATCACTTTATCCACCGGTGAAAACCGCATGAAAATCCGTTGGGTAGTTTTTGAGTTTATCGCGAACAGACAGACAGACAGACGCGGTAGGAGACTTTGTTTTATACTATGTAATGATGTATTAATATAAGTATTCATCTCTACGCTACTACCCGAAAGAAGGGGAAGGGTATAAAACACGTAGCGCACAAGGAGTGACCTGGGTCATAGGACCATTCGTATTTTATATAGAATTGTTTCATGATTTACCAAGTTAAGAACAATTCATTGGGCACTTGCAATATGAGGGTTGGCCATTACGATGCTACCCATACTGACACCAGCATTGTTGATCTTCCACTTCCATAATCTGCGTTCCTTGCTGAACACATCTCATTAGATATATTTAGCCATCGAGGTTTTAAATTCAAAGGGACAAGTAAACACATTTTATACCCATGACTATCTAAACAGCATCTTGTTTTCGTTTACATAGGTTAATTTTAGTTGTAATAGGTGAGTACATTGTCACTTTTTCATCATTACACATTACAAAACAAAGTTCTCTGCCACGTCTGTCAGTCTATCTGTTCACAATAAACTCAAAAACTATTGAATTGATTTTCATGCAGTTTTAATCAGTAGATAAAGTGATTCACGAGGAAGGTTTACGTATATAATTTGTCAAATTTTTTTTTATTATTGTCAGGTCAAGACAACTTTCCCCGGGTCCGTTAGTTTATTATATTTTTCAAATATTTGTCAACATTTAATATAACATAATTTAATTTTTCAACATTATTAATAGTGTAAATTGTGTCGATGTGATAAAGCGTTGTAAGTTTTCAGTCCAGTATGCTCCTTCGTATAATTGTTATTTTATCAGTCGTTACATTTCAAAATGAGTTAAATAAATTTTAATAGTTCATATAACATGTTTGATTTTTTTAAGGTTTCCAGTTAGTATACACCGAGCACAAAGTTCATATTTTGCTGGTCATAAGGTTTATAGTTTTTTTTAATTTTTTTATTATGATTCTCATATTTTACAAAATTTGAAGATCTTGGAAAATAACATAAAATATTAAGAACGGCCAAAATTGGATTTAGCGTATTTTGTAATGTAACGACACTTATAATTCATCAGATTGTTGACTGTTGTATTACACATAATTGTAAATAAATAAACACTCATCTAAATTTGTATTATCTGCACACTCATGCAAATTTAGGGATAATGTTTACATGGGTAATTCTCATGAAATCCCGAAATTACCTATCAATAAATTAATGAAAAATAATTAAATAAATTCATCTTCGTTTTCTCTTAAATTTGTAGAACTCATGTTATTAGAAGTGAAAAATATCGTGGTCCCCAGAATAAATGAGTTTTGAATGAATTTATGAACACTGAAAATAATCAAATGTGAGGGAATGACGGTGAGGGAATGACAAAATAAACCATAACCTAAAAAATCTCGCAACATAACCTTTTGTAACCATCTAACTTTTCTCTACGCTTTCTACCTTTAAAAACATACTTTACTACGTCATCAAAATTCAAATATTACAATTACCTTTTTTATTCTTCGCTGTGATGGAATGATTGTTTAAAATGTAATCTTTAAAAAATTACAATGACATCTTCTTCCAACAAGTACTTTAACAAGCTTGAAGTCAATTTGCCATTTCAAACAAGTGACCGTACTACCAACTATCAAAAACTAATGAGACTATTACTAAAGTCCTCAGGAATATATCTACTTATCGACTGTTGGTAATGATGTGAGGGAATGATAATTTTTCATGGGACACATGTTAAGTCAACATTAGACAACTTGTTCATGACTTATGATCCTAAACTCAGAGAAATTTTAAAAAGTCGTTGTATTTACAATAGACAAGTCATAGTTGCAAACAGATTTTTTAAGAAATTTTCGATAAAAACTTTAGACAATGTTTTAATCTGGAGTTTGGGACATAGTGAGGGAATGATTTTCAGAGTACTATATATTTATTATTCTTCACAAATGCCCGTACGGTTCCTAAGTTATGACCAACATTTTTAGCCTTGATAATATTCTTTCCGAAAAAAAAAAAAATACCATCATAAATCGCTTAGGATTATTGTCAAAATTGCTAGGACAGGAATTTCGAGTTTTCATGAGAATTACCCACATATGCCGCATAGTATTGTACGTACACGCTGTCTCTGTCACGCGCACTGTCTCTTTCGCGCATCATTGTTTCTCGCTGCAGTCACGTTTATTGAAACTATATTCTTCAATAGCATACCAAAAAACCCTTTACTGTTTATCGCTTCTGTTAAGGGCTTTGCAATTGTCGACTTGAATTCGGTTCCATTTTCCATATACGAAATTCATATCCTCATAAATCCGTGCCATAGGCTGAGTTATTTACGATTCGGCTCATATTGCCGTTGGAGTAATTAATTTCAGGGTTACTGCCTTCTCAAGGCTCACTTCGGGATTATACGCTGAGATTATGATACACAGCGGTTAATCCCCAAACACGAAACGTTGATGGAAGCTATTTGAAATAGTCACTTAAACACTTTTGTGTGTGTGCGTGTGTCGGAGGAAATTGTAATCCTTGAAATAGGTATTTGTTGAGTTTCAGCATTTATTACCTTTATGATCAATGGTTCAATTGGATAAGTATTTATATAATTTATAGAATTTCATACCAATTTTATTTATGTGAAAATGTGAGTTATGGAGTAACAAATATCTTCTCATCTCTACTCATAATAATGTTATCATATTGTAGAACAAAAAATATGAACTAGTCAGCAACCGCAATAAAAAGCCAGTAGGAAATAACTTCGAGCTGTCAGCGTTCTATAAAATTATATGCGTTCATCTCGCTCCGCCAGCGATGCTCAAAATGTATTTTATCCCTTGCGGGAACGGAAGAAACCGTTTATATTAGCTCTCTTGAGGCTTATAACGTAAGATGAGCAAAGGAGATTTATTTTCGCTACGCTAGCTAAAATGTTCCCTTGCTCCGGAAATAGTAAGTATAAGTTTGTTAAATCATTTATACACACGGAGGTATTAGCAAGAACTTTATTGCAACTGAATGCCTCTGTTCTTTTTTTAGCAACCAATCTTCTAATAGATTATTACTGCCATTGTCAAGTAGGTAATAATATTACAAGTTTTTTGCGATAACTTCAGTGAACTAACAAGATGGTAGCCGCCTTGTTACAACTTTCCAGGGAGTTTTTATGGCATCTCAAAGTTCATGCTCCGTAGTATTATTTCCCATACACTTCATTTGTGCAAAATAACCAAACTATATTACGTAAAATACCACCAATATTACAAAATTGATAAACAATACAAGCTACTAAATGACACAAGATTATGAATAAAAAATAAAAACCACTACATAACATTCCAAATCCCGCCGAAAACTCCGCCTATGTTCTTGAGTTCAGTACACGTCGCGTCGCCGATATAGCAAATATTTATAAGACCACTAGTTCACTGCCCCGGTTTCGCACAGGTATGACTAACAACGAAAATATAACTAAACGTTGCCTTTACAATACGACCATGTAACGAAATAAAATTTTAACTGAATAACTGAACTGTCTTCTGCCCCACTTACTCACTTTTTTTATAGAGATTTTTTTACCCCAAATTGTGATTAGTATAGTATATGATTTTTCATAACATTTTGTTCATAAAATGTCACGTACTCGTATTTATATAATATATAATTATTCTGCCTGTGTGTATGTCATTAAACTCCTAAACAACTGGACAAATTTTGATGAAATGTTTTATGTGTGTTCAGGTGGATTCAAGAATGCTAAATTCACAATAAGACACGGTAGGTGGCTCTACGGTTGAATTTAATGATTTTTTTTTTTATTATTAATGCAAGACAACGTTTGCCACGCCCGCTAGTTTGGTGTAATAACTACAAATTACACAATAATAGTCTGACTGGGTGCCTAATAATAATACATACAGTTTATATACAAGTAAGATGATCAACTGTATCTCATTAAGTATCACTACAATTTAAAATTAATAAGGGAGCGCTTGAAAAAGTTTGACAACTGCTGAACACAGTAATCAACGTCGGCTTTCTACCTCATTTCCTATAAAATTTAATCGGATATTTTAGATATCGTCAAGGCATATTCGGCACCGAATAAATTATTGAATGCTTTCATAATTATCTCCTTTTTTTTAAACGTATAAAATTCGTACTATACAGTTGATAAGTTTATGAATTTGTTTGTAGACAGTTATATCCGGAATTATGATCTGGTCCCAAGATTTTTTTTATTACTAGTGGACCCGAGGGACATCGTCCTGCACTGAAAATAAAAAAAAAAAATTCAACCGTAGCGCCACGTACCGAGCTCAATCGTGAATCTAAGTCATTTTTGAATCCAGCTAAACACACGTAAAAAAATTCATCAAAATCTGTTAAGTCGTTTAGGAGAAGTTCAGTCACATACACACGGATAGAAGAATTATATATATAAAGAAGATTGGGAAGCTAAATTATCACCAAGCGTTACAAGCTATTTTATTTTTATTAAATTTTATATATCTTCTATACATATAATATAACGTGTCTGTACTTTTTTGATCTTCGTGAAAAAAATTGTTGCAGGTGTCCTAGACATAATAAGTAATGAAATACATTTCAATCATTTTTCGAAATGTCTGTCTGTCTGTTTGTATGAACACACATAACTGCCCAAAGTACTGGGTTCACAATAAAACCTCACCAAGAAAACCATAAAAACATAATCTCGAGAATAACTTAAGTCTTTGTTTCATTAAAATCGGTCTACTCTGTCAAAAGTTATTGTAATTTGAATAACGGCTCGAGTTTAGTACGAGAGAAAAGTAGATAAACAAATGGACTTAATGAATTCAAATGATTTTATTTAGCACTGTTTTTTTTCCATAGTGTTCCACGCGAATGAAGTCGCGGGCACAGCTAGTAAGTAATAAATACCTACGACGTTCATATGGATATTATCGATTTAACTTCAGAGTTATCTTCACATTCCGAGAACGTTACGAAATGCACTTATAGTTGTGTAATTTTATTTCCCTTTATAATACGTTTACAGATGGTTTTAACTACAATTTAACCAGTTTGAGGCTGATATACTGAAAATGTTAATGGTATACGAAATATACAGGATCTCAAACTGCGATTATCTGAACGCTAAATAAAGTATGGTCACTACAAGCTTCGGAAAGTGTTTTATAATCTTAAAAGATTTCAGATATATATTTGTCAATTAGCTTATGCCCGCGACTTTGTCCTCGTGGAATAGTTGGAAAACTTAAAAACATTAAACATGTTATATGGACGATTAAAATTGGATTTAGTTCATTTTGAAATGTAACGATCCATTTTATTTAAATTACATGTAATAATTATTTTGAGCCGTATACTGTCATATTGTGCTGACCGTACAACGGCTTGGTTGTCGGTGTGTGTACTTATTGATGCGAGGTGCGGGGCGGCAACGGGAGGGAATTAGACGTAAGTTCCATTGATCGCATGCTGACGTCACGCGCGCCGCCACCGCCATGCCACTGCAGCGGTCGCGTGACCGAACGAGCCGTTCGCGCCTATGCCCGGGCCGCGTTTCTATAACTTATACGAGAATGTCATTTCGAATTAGGCTGCCGGCCATTTGTGCCGTTGCCTCTGAAACGTTTTATAATACTTTTAACTTTGTAAAAAAGGTTATAAGTACGTATTTTTCTTGACGCTTTATTTATATGAAGAGTTATAGTAAATACGTATTTATTTATTAATATATATTATGAATTAAAAGATATGTGAGTTTAAAATTAATAAAATGTACATGAGAATTGAATAGATTTATCTTCGATACAAACTAATATTATAAAGCTGAAGAGTTTGTTTGCTTGAACGCGCTAATCTCAGGAACTATTTTCTTTCTTTCAGTGTTAGCTCATTTATCGAGGAAGGCTATAGGTTATATGCCATCACGCTAGGGCCAATAGGAGCGGAGCACTAATGAAGAATGTTTCAAAATAGGGGTTAACGTACGTATTATCTATGTATACAAATATTATAAAAGAAGTAATATTTGTGAAAGACAACAACCGTAAGGGATAATATCTGGATCTACTAAACCGATTTTGAAAATTCTTTTACCAATAGAAAGCCACGTTATATATGAGTGTCGTAGGCTATATGTTAACCCGAAAAATTAAAAGACTTTTTTGTGGTAGTTGGATTTGCAAAGTAAGTCGGAAAAAAGACGGTCGAACGAAAACGTTTCTTACTAACGCTGCCTTAACGATGAGAGATATACGATTGAGTTCTAGAGAAAAGTTGTAGAGCTTGATAATGCCTATTACCGCCCAACGAAGTGGGCACGGGTCAGCTAGTTTAAAAATATTTCCACCTTCTACGTAAACGAAGTCTCGACTAAAAGTTACCGTTAGCCCAAAGTAACTATTACACGCGGACTAAGTCGCGGGTAGAAGCTAGTTTATGATAAAAAAAAGAAAATTATAATCATATATGTTAAGTTACTTTTTTCCTTTTAACCTTTTAATTAAGTTATTTGCCCTACCATATATTACGTAGTAATCACCTACAATTAAGATTGCACTTGTATAGTCATTCTTTCTGAACCGCATTTATTGGGCTGTTCTTGTGTACATTTTGTTGGTGCTTCGAATAAAATAAATAAATACAGAAAACGACAAAGTATACCATTCATCTCCAACCTACATTAATGCAACCGAAACCGCGGGCAAAAGCTAGTTACATATACAAAGACAGCATTGTCGTCGATTTGCTAGACTTACCTACTCTGAATTTGTCACCTTTTGAATTTGAATTTGTTACCTACTCTGAAATTGTGATGTCAATATTTCGCCATTTATGACATCATTTCATCCTTAGAATACACAATTAAGAATCCGGTCTTCTTTAAAGCATATCATAATAACTTAAATCATTTATTCATATCTTTTCTCTAGTCAACCTTCAATCAACTTTACCAGAATACAAGACCTCAAAATCGGTTCCGTTTAGATCAATATTTACGTATTTCAAGCTAAAAATAAACCGAGAAGAGCTTAGGGGTGACGGTATATCTTCAAAAATAAAACATTTAAGTAATAACATAGTACATACCAAGCACTTGTGCCGTCGGTGTTTGATAAACATTCCAACTTGACGTATGATTACTCTTTAATTCAAGTACCAGCCTATAAACTATTCAATGCCCATGAAGACTTTTACATCAGAGTATAAGTCGTGGTGGTCTAGTTTGGTTTTGGTAGGTAACACTATCGGCTGACGGTGAAGGAAAACATTGTCAAGGAAACCCGAACCTGAGAAATGTTCTTGTAGTACTACTATATGTGGGAAAACATAGAACTGTGGATTTCTCAGAGTTTGAAATCGCCATTACGTCGTGGGCTGGCGTGGTGATTATGCCCATACCTTCCTTGGGAAAGAGGCCTATAGTACTAAAGTGGATCTCTTACAGCCTGACGATGATGATGATCAGAGTATAACGTACCAGTGATTTCAATTTCAAATTAATAATTGTATGATTTTTTCATTTACAAAGGTGTACCGCAAACTCGCAACTTTCTTGACACTCGTCCAATGAAGTTTAAGACACATCCAGTAAATGTGGACCGCGGGGGACCGTAAAATATTTTACCTACAAAATGTTGTTCATGTTTTACCTATGTAAACAACTTACATAATTTCTAGAATTTGTATATGATATATTAAGGCGGTCCTTATTTAGGGTATGTTTGAATTTTTCTTCAGGACTATCCTGAATATGTTCCATATAATAAGTCTTTACCTATGAAATTGCCGTTCTGCAGTACTGGCCAATTCAAATCAAAATAATTTTTGTTTGGCTAAGAATTTTAATTTCAAATTAATTTTATTTTAAAAACGTGGAATTCTTTTTCCAAAAGTAGTCATTTGTTTATTGATTAGTGTTACATTTTCATCGCATTTCAATCTTTTTTGTCATCATGGATACGTTAAAAATTCGAGTAATTATGGAATATGAGTACCGACGTGGCAGCAACGCGGCACAAGCGGCACGCAACATCAACGACGTTTACGGAGCTAACACTACAAACCAACGCACCACCTGTTATTGGTTTGCTCGCTTCCGTTCTGGGAATTTCGACCTCAAAAATGAACCTCGCGGTCGTCCGAAGATTTTGGTCGACAATGACGAATTAAAGGCGTTTGTGAAAGCTGATGGTACACAATGTACGGCTGAATTAGCAGCAGCTTTCGACGTTAGCGTCAAAACAATATTGGTCCATTTGCGTCAAATTGGCAAGGTAAAAAAGCTTGACAAATGGGTGCCCCACGAACTCAATGATCGCCAGCGCGAAGTACGCGTCGAGACGTGCCTTGCACTGCTCAACAGAGACACAAATGAAAGAATTTTGAACCGCATTGTTACCTCCGATGAAAAACGGATTCTGTTTGATAACCGCAAGCGCTCAGCAATTTGGTTGGATCCTGGTTCAGCACCTAAACAATGCCCTAAACGAAAACTTACCCCTAGAAAAGTGATGGTCACTGTTTGGTGGTCTAGCGCCGGTGTGATTCATCACAGCTTCTTACCAAACGGGGTGAGGATTACTGCAGATGTGTACTGTGAAGAACTGAACACAATGATGGAGAAGCTGGCACATCTCCTACCAGCATTGGTCAATCGCTCGTCTCCGCTGCTCCTGCACGACAACGCGCGACCTCATACTGCACAGCAGACGGTCTCCAAGTTGCAAGAACTGGGGTTGGAAGTTCTCCGTCATCCGCCCTACTCACCAGACCTTGCGCCTACAGACTACTACTTTTTCCAGAATTTGGATAACTCCTTGGCGGGAAAAAAATTCAATACCCGAGAGGCAGTACAAAATGCCTTTGAAGAATTTGTTGCCTCTCGTCCAGCTGATTTCTTTAAGATGGGCATCAATAAACTGCCACTGCGTTGGCAAAGATGCATTGATTGCATGGGCGATTACTTCCATTAATACAAATAAAAAATACAAGAAAAAAATTCGTTTAAATTTTTTTCATACAAAACGGCAATTTCATAGGTAAAGACCTAATATTAAAAAAAATTCTTACCAAATTACAGCTCTTAATTATAAAATTAACCCGGCAGTCACGACAGCCAAAGCTTTAAATGGAAAT
Organism: Antheraea yamamai; assembly: GCA_036509395.1. NCBI lineage: Eukaryota > Metazoa > Arthropoda > Insecta > Lepidoptera > Saturniidae > Antheraea > Antheraea yamamai. Next base: position 1,388,775 of record AP028426.1, read on the forward strand.
AGCATGGGAAAAGTTCTGTTATTATTTTAGATTTTTTTAAGTCATGATCTAGCAAACGGATTATATCCACACATGGATATTCTTGTAGCAAATTTAACGTTCAACAAAATGGGTCTGTTGTGATTTTTTGCTAACTTGACTGGTTCAAAAGTTATTTGAGGCCAAAATCGAAGTTCAAGTCAATTCTATGGTATTTTCTATATTCATCGTAGTTTAATGATCTTATTAGAATGATGCAAATTCTGGAAATGTAACAAATTTTTACCGTTTTATAAGAAAAGCAGGTTAATTTTGTAGTCAGGAAAACTACAAAAAAATAAATTATAATAAGAAAGTACAATTAAGTTAACAGTATTTCTGTATATGACATTCTACATACATATCGCACGCTTTACATCCACTTCTAAATGCAATAATAAAACATCTACAAAATTAGCACCATTTTCAAAAGCCACCAATAAATACGATCACTTTCACTCGATCGTTTGTTCAACGAGAGCTAACAACCTCACTAAAAAGGTCTATTAATTTGACAACAAAGGATCGACCAAGAACAAGGTTACAACAACAATAAACTCGAATGTAATGGAAACCATAATCGAAACAAGTGCTTTCACTCGTCAAAATAAATACAAGTAACGGATAAATAAGGATTTTCTTAAATGTACGAAATTTTCAATAAATTGTTTGAATTAACAACAAGCATTTGTTGTTGAAAATGGAATGTCTCAGAAATGACACAATCGGAAACAGTTCCAAAACTTTCCTTCTACACGGATACAATACCTTTTTATTTATACCAACTGCTGTGAATAACGGCAAATATACTAGTTTGGAAAGATTATAGATTATGCAACATTTAGACAAAACTGACGATTACCACAACACACTTATATGTGGACAGAATTTGAATCTAAAAGTGTTGGATAAAATACACCTTTGGAATGAATTATAATTCAAAAATGTCAATAATATCTTTGTTCGTTCTCCCAGACACAAATTGTATTCTCAAAGTCACTTTGTAAACAGATAATGCTCAAGTACAAAGAAAGGTTAGGCGTTCGGTGTATCATACAAAAGACATAACTTCTACGTCTATTGTCTGGATGCCAAATGTATTTCCCATACATATAAAACTCTATCATATATTTAAATCAAGAATTCAGTGTATTTCTTTACATGCTCGAACAATTAATTGAAATTTACTAGTATAACGAGGATTTAAGTAGTATTCATTATTGATTATAATGTTATTATAGAAATTGTCACTTTTTTACATCCTACGGTTGGGCAAATGCCTCTTCCCAAAGGTGGACTAGACCTCAATCAATCTACATGTACGTAATCCGTGCAGTAAGGATTATTTGAAAATCAAATATATATAAAGTAATTGTATTTTCTCACCAGAGGAGGACACCACGTGAACTAAATTTCTACAGAAATCCGGTTTCTTCACGATGTTTTCCTTCACCATCATCCGATAAAATTACTAACTGAATTAGATTTGCAAATTGTTGCAAATACCTCAAATATACTAACATGTTTGTATATAACTGAGAATCGAACGATTCAACATACTGCAGTTAAACTTACATGTGAAAAAAAAACATATGTTGCGCGCTCGAAACAGCAATTAATTGTTATACGAAAACAATAAATTTTCAAAATATCAAAACGCTTACAATAAAGACATGGGTTTGAAAAATAATTACTATGGTGTAAAAAAAATTCACAGGTGATCAATATTTACCTAACACTTCTACCTGCATGCCTAATAATTATTTATCGAAAGCAACTGTAAAGTAAAAAAAACGTTCTTTTTCAAAATTAGTCCAAGTATATCTAACCACCAGTATTCGAAAAATAAAAATAATAAGGTTGTGACAAAAGTTACGATCCAACTAGGTATATGCATATAAGCGGAATCAGGTAATCATATATCTAAATAGACAATTCATACGAAACAAACAATGAATGAATTAAAATGAATAGAATTTCAGCAGTTGTTCAAAATAATCAGAACTTTAAAGTTACCCCTCATTTCGAAAGAACTAAAAATCGTATTGACTATTATTAATTTAAAAAAGTATTCATGTTAGTTCATGAAATCTAAAAGAAGTTTTACTATAAAATCACCTCAAAAAATAACATCTCACGTATGAAATTTGTTTCTTTCATCTCATCCTAAGCGTCAGGGTTTAAATATAGTTAATATTCCTTCTTTCAATACTAATTATATACACAAGTATTCAAAATTATTTGCAAGAATAATTATAATAATTCGCTGTTTGTATTTATCAAAGCCCTCCAAACGCATTCACTTTGCTTTGATCTTGCAATCGACATCGTTGTCATTCATTTCTCGTAATTAATATGTCTCCTAAGTGCTTCTATAATGAGTACTTCCAAGAGTCCCTTTCCACCCTATTGAATTGTCAAGATTTCAAAAGTTTTCAAGCAACCATTCATATTATTACTTGAAATAATTCTGATTCTTAAGGCACTCAGCTGATTGGCAGCAAGCTCAAGGGTGCCTAAGGGGCCGAACCTCGGCTCGTGACTGTTGTCTTGGATGCAAAACCGCGAATCTGTCTAAGCTAAACTAGCTTAGCTATACATACCTGTATGTATTAGTGGGTCAAATATTTGTACTTGTGTATCTCACTAACGTTTACACGTACAATTTTGAATCTGACTATTGGCTATACTAAACTAATACAGTTCGAATGAGGGCAACATAGAAAACCTAAAAAATCAAACGAGAAAAATGTAAAATCCACATTATAAAACAACTCAAATATAAGATTTCTAATTTATATATGCCTACTCACTAAAAATGTCCTCAACTTTGTAGTGCTATATAGGTATATAAAATTGCTGACCATCGCAACCCATAATGTCTACTCAGTAATTTTGAGTATTCATAGCAATTTCCTTATTCATCTAATTCTAGATTAGCAACCGTCCGTGACACTTGACTAAAAAATTATAATAAATTCTATATCCAATTAAAGAGGTGTCCTAGAAACTTACTCTTTTTTATGATTTGATAATTATTGTCCTGTATGCGTTAATTATTGAGAATAAAACATATGACACATAGGAACAACGTAGCTACCAAATAATGAATGAATTTGTGGCTTTGGATTAGCGGTTACGAAGATTACCCCATGAACAAAATATATAGATAGGTATAAAAAGATTTTGGGCAAAAATCCTTCAAAAAACAGCTCGTCTCAGAGGTCAAACAGTTCTCGGCAAACTAAATCCTCAGATATTAGTAACCGAAAAGAACTGTTACAATTTTAAATAAGTAGAATACCTAATTATTTAAGTCGTGAAAATTCTTATACAATATTACTCAGAGCAATTGGAAAACAGTTTTTTTTTCAATCAACTTTACTGTATTCGATGCATTTGTCGATCGCGACTTGTTAAAACAACTGTGGATTTCAACACACGACAGTCGTAAAAATGATAATAACAGTTATTATGATGCAAGATGATAAGCGATACGTAAGATAAACGCACACAGAGATATCAAAGACCGGATGGGGCATAAAAAAATCGTTATAAAAACAAAGTTAACGTTTTCTCTGTCGACTAATTCGAGTGATATTTGTTTTACGATTAGCGAGAGAGGCGATGATAAAAATGAAAATATGCGCGGCTTTTCCGGTCTTTAACGTAATGGTACATCAAAACTCGTTCATAAATGCCAACTTTTAAGACAGTTCCAGACTTCATTCAAGATTAGCTGATGCTCGCTGAATACTTCCTCGCTATGACGGTTTTATTACTCAACTAACAATAACAAAACCAATAATATTTAATTAATTTGAAAGAGTTCTTTAGGTAATAGCATAAGCATAAAGTATATCCTCGAGTAACATTTACTCTTGGTTTCATTAAAATCGGTTCACTATACCAAAAGTTATTGTAATTTTAATGAAGACGCGACTAAAGTACGAGATATATGTAATAACTGAGCCACAGTAACGCGTAGAGTCATGTCAGGTAGTAATGCTTTTTATAACTAACACCTACATAACCCTTTTACCGTTTCTAAGTCAACTTCGTCAAATTTTATCACCACTGCTTAACCCCCGCTGAGAAGCATAATATCGTATTTATTACATTCCCACAGTATGTGAGATAGTTTGGCCCTTAGATAAGTACATAAGCTTTTTATTGTCGCGAAAAGAAAACTTACAAGGGATGAAATAAGGATGGATGGATTGTATAGGGATTAATTTCTTACATTAGAGATCTAAAAACTCTTCATTTATATTTACTTTTGGTAAGAAATAAAAAATGTTTTTTTTTATTGTTATTTGTTAATCAAGGTGAAATGAGGTATGATTTCAATAAAAATCGGCATAAAATTAAAAAATAAAACACTATACTCTATTGCAATATTTTACATAAAACATTAAATATAAACCAGCATAATGTAATAGGTAATTGATTAAAATAACAATTATTAAAAATATATATATATTTAAATCACATAACAAAACAGCATAATTAAATTTAATTGAATCAAATAATATCGCCACTGTAATTGCATACTAATACATTAATCCCTTACAACACTGAATTACGTTGGAATGTTTAAGTAATAAATATAATGTGAAAAACGTTCTACAATAAATATCAAGATATAAAACAAACCATAATATATAAAATCGTTACTATAAAAAAGGTTAAATTATAAATTTATAGTTGGAGCGAACGGAGCCGCGAGCACAGCTATTATGTATATAACTATGTCGTACAATTGTTACACCTACATCTAAATACTAGGACATGGGAAAAATATTTAGAAAGAACAGTTACACAAGATCGGGCTCTAAAAAATGATTACATAATATCCAACGACGGCAAACATTTGCAATACAGAGTCAGTTTCCTCATATATTAGTATCAAAAATTCGATTTAGCAAACTAAAAGAAACAAGGAAAAACATTTACAAAATCAATCATATCGCAACATTGCTGCTATCAGTCCGTAATCCGATCAATAAAAAAAAAACAATAAACTGTTAAGTAATCGATTACTGCTATCTCCACAAAGACACCATTATCTACACTCATCCTATATCGAGCAAGTTGCTCCCCATCTATGAATATCACCAGCCAATTTACCGGTGAACATTCCGGCCGCTTCCAGTGCTACACTGAATTACATAACCCTCTTACCGCGGGGTGAGGGCGGGCGACCCCCTACGTGAACGTATCGAGCGACGAACCTCCCTTTTACCCACCACCTCTCAAAGCGTCAAGGCACCGAGTAAAAGCCACGGAGACGCCTATCCCAGGCTCCGCACTCTCACGCCATTCAACGCTACCCTCGAGGCGGCAAATAGCACGCCTACATGTAGGTTAACAATCAATGTATAACGTACAAATATTATACAACGATTCTGTTTAACCTCGCCACAGCCTATTGTAAAGTCCGGTTGAAAAAAATGCCGAAGATAATAACGTATTCAAGTAATACACAACAATGAAAGAAAGGTTTCAATTGTCGTATTTTTAGACTAACATAAATAGCAGATACTTTTTGTGGCTATGTATACAAAAACGACCAAGTATTGTTGCTAGAGTTCGCAAATTCAATATCAGAGTGTAACTTCATTTTTGTATATGATCTAATATGGCTAATATATAGATAGATCTGTTGTATAGTGAAAATGTTTTTAACGAGGTTAGACATTGAAAATAAACAAGGATGATGTTAAGATATTGAGAGAATATGATTAAATAATGTTCATTAATTAAAAAATAAATATGAATATTGACCTATTATTGGTGTATTGTTGAGAAATAAATGTGTGCTGTCTTGCAAGTAGAATATCTTAACCCTTGGACTGGACTGTTAAATTCCATACATATTAATGTAGTCCTTATAATGGTAAATAACATAACTATTAAAAAATAACATAATTATGACAAAATTTTAAAAACTTTAATTAAATAATTAAATTTTAAAAATGATATATAATGTAAAATTAGAATTTTGAAAAATAGGTTAGATATTTTAAAAAAATGATCAGCCACTTTGAAGTGTGGGTATTGAAAAGTCAGAGGAAGGGTTAATAATTATCTGTGGCTACATGCAGATAAAAATATATATAGACATTCCACACAAGCTAGTATTGATTACAAAGGACTGATTACTTAACCCTTAATGATCCATAATACATATAAATATTAAAAAATTACATGTAGACTCTTGTTATAAAATGCTAAAATTTGTTTGTTCCTAGATGATAACCTCTGAAATTACTTGTCTAATTTCAAAAGATCTGTAACCAACAGAGAGTTGGCATAGAATTAAAAGAGTTACTTTTATTAGCATGTTCTGTGTCACATGTACCACTGATGGCACACATTAAACTTGATCTGTAAACCATGTGTACCACCAGTGGTACACAATTTGGTAACTATTGAAAATGAAAGAATTACTTAAGTCATGCTATGTATGATGTTGTAATGTAATATTGTATCTGAAAATGTGGTGTAGTTGGGTAAAGCTGTGAAGGCCTGTCAGACCAATAGTGTAGACAGTTCAGAAAAGTGATAATACACCTATTTATTATCAAAATATCAAATAGCCTAAAGAACATGTCAGGCAAAGACAGCTCAGCACAGAACATGTATATTATTTTATTAGTTACTAGCTGACCCGTGCCCACTTTGTTGGGTGCTAATAGGCACTATCAAGCTACAACTTTTCTCTAGAACTCAATCATATGTCTCTCATCGTTAATGCAGCATTTGTAAGTAACGTTTTCGTTCAACCATTTTTTCTCCGACTCCCCAGATATTACCCCCTATAACCTCACAAACTTTACCTCTTTGTAATATCAGTATAGATAATATAATTAGTTAATAGCTTCTGCCCGCGACTTCGTATGCGTGGAATAATTATTTTGGGCTAAGACACAGTGGAAGTTTTCAAAAGGAAAAAAGCCCCGATTTTAAAACATTTTTCATTGAGGCTCCGCTCCTATTAGTCTGAGCGTGATGATATGTAGCCTGTGGCACTCACAACTAACGTGGCTTTCTATTGGTAAAAGAATTTTCAAAATTGGTTTAGTACTTCCTGAGACTACCCCCTACAACGTCAGAAACTCACAAACTTTACCTCTTTATAATATTAGTATAGATAAAAGGTGGTTTCTAGGGACTTATAAATCTTTAATTGATCATCTATACTAATACTATAATATAAAGAGGTAAAGTTTGTAAACTACTAAACCGATTTTGAAAATTCTTTTACCAATAAAAAACCACGTTATTTGTGAGTGTCTATATATTAACCCGAAAAATGAAAAGACTTTTTTTGTGGTACTCGGATTTGCAAAGTAAGTTGGAGAATAAACAGTGGAACGAAAACATTTCTTACAAACACTGTCTTAACTATGAGATATATATGATTGAGTTCTAGAGAAAAATTGTAGAGCTTGATAATGCCTCCAAAAAAGTTAACAACAGTATATGTCTAACTTTTATATTTAAGTCACAAAAGTAGTTTTTTATAAATGTTTACTGCCCAAGGAAGTGAGAGGGCAGGGGTCAGCTAGTATTAAATGTTTGTGATTAAACTGATTTAATGCTGATTTAAATAATAATCTAATATATGGAAAACAAAAATAATTGTAAATACCTATTCTGAAATCCTGGACATATTACAGTAATGTATGTAGTGACATTATCAAATACAACTACAATTATTAGTGAAGGAAACCAAAAACTCCACAAATCCTTTTTTGCTTCAGTGACATGATATTTAAATATTTATCTGACTTATGTTCCTCTCACAATTAAGATAAATCTAAAGCCATCTCATATGGTTAAGTACATTAGTCAGTACAGAGTGAGACAAAAATATAGATACACATATATTCCAGAACTTACCGTGTAGTCCGATAAAAATAGTAACTAATATATTATGTTCATTAAAGCATTATAACTAAGTAGCTTTTACTCACATCATTGTTTGTGTAAATGTAAATTTGATCTATCCCTCAGGAATACAGTACATTTTTTTATGGATGAAAGGGAACCTGCATCCTTTTGTATAGCCCTGAGATTGAATATACAAAGTTTTTTGATAATCCGCTGAGAAGTTAAGGTGTGAAAGCATAAAACAAACATGCATTCACATTTATAATATTAACATGTTGACTGCCAGGCAGAATTTTCATGGCTTGTCCGAGGTGCCAACATGAACTTTTCATTATGCGACACTTATTATGATGAAATATTGTTTCCAGCAAATAATGTGAGTTATAAAATCATGTTTCAAGCATTTCTCGGGTGGGTCACTGATGTCTTGTAGGCAATTATTATGATTGTATTTTTTTTAAACAATCTTGCTTTGATTGCTAAGTAACATTGTAGTAGCAATGGTATTATTGAAAAATTTATCAGTATCCATACTTGATATAATTATGTACTTTTAGTAATGAACGCTCCACCGGACACCTGTGGTCCCAATGGCACTGTAGCAAAGTCGAGTGCGAGTCACCGGTGGCTCCCATGCATCAACATGTTAAAATTAATATGGGTGATTTACATAAGTATTAAAGATATGTATAAACAACAGTACACTAAAATGTTGTGAAATGAAGATGAACTGAAGTTTTACCAGTACAATAGTATTATTTTAATCTGGATTTAACATTACAATGTTATAATTAATCTTAATATTCACAATTCTTCTGTCTGTGTGTATGTTACTGAACTCTTATATAGCTGGACAGATTTTGATGAGATTTTTTGTGTGTAGAGGTGGATTCAAGAATAGTTTAGATTGATAATTGGACCCAGTAGGTGGTGCTGCAGTTGACATTTAGGATTTTTTTTCAATATCAAGGCATAACAACATCCACCATGCCTGCTAGTACTAATATAACAATAAATCGACTAAATAAAATCAATAATAAAATACCCCTAAAAAAGTCTTTTCGATACTACCTACTTACGCTACTTACCTCAATTTATGATATACCTCATTGAACACTATAAGATAATTTAAATAATCAATATACAGATACCGAAATTATAAATTTGTCTGTTGTACTTGAATAAAGTAAGAAGTGAAACATGTGATAATCTTAAACGGTTGACACTGTTAATGTCTTAGTAAATAATATGGTATACACCGGCTACGATTGCGCCCATTACGACTCGGGAACGAAATGATAACAGTTGAAACATTCAGTGCAACATACTCTACGTCTACATATAATCTTTAAACAGGAAAATGACATATTCTGCATTCAAAACCTAACACAACTAATGAACGTCAATAATAACATAATAAATAACACCAATAATTTAATAATTCAAAACGCCACTTATTCTATTTTCGCAACCAACAATTTACGTACAGGTGTCATTAAAATTTTACATACCGATTACAGCTGCGATGTTTCCAGTTCATTAAAATGATCGATTTCACACAAATCACCGCGATTCAAAAGATGTAATGTTTTTAAAATTCAATAAAACCATTATTTTTATCGAAACTTACGACCACAGCATATGTACGAAACATACGTCGACTCGACAGAGTGACGAATTTTGACATTTGAAATTGATGCCATAGACTAGTAGTAATAATATTCCTCCAATAGGACAGGCGAAGGAATTAATCCATACTGCCAATTCTAAAGTTGTCAATAATAGGTAGTTCTTATGTATCCTTTAACCAATTTTCTTCCGTGTCCAAGTTAATATAAAGGCATAAGCGCCAAATCTTCTATATAATATTTCGTACATATTCTTTTATCCATCTTTTTTATCTTAATCTATTTGTTAATAATAGCGTACCATCTTTGTCTGAATTATTTCGTTTCTCACACCCAGAGTGTTTGTTAATTTCCATTGTCAAGTAACAAGATGGTGGCTCTCTTGTTAGAACTTTCCATGGAGTTTTTGTGGCATCTCAGAATTCATGGTCCGTGGTATTATTTTCCATTCACTTCACTTATGCACAATAAACAAACTATATTACATAAAACACCACCAATTTTACACAATATACAGTCAAGTAACACAAGATTATGAATAAAATATAAAATCCATTACATGACAGACCAAAATCCCGCCAAAAACTCGATGCCATAGACTTATGTAATCCTTTTTGTACGAATTTTTCCTTGTCTATATTACCCAAGGAATTTATATGCAAACAACAAATTCCTTGATATTACCAAAGCCGAAAGTTATTAATAAAAAAAAAAATCAATGAAATTGAATTATTTGGGATTGGCAATTAATGATTACTAAGTTCCTATTCTTGCACTCCAAATAGCTTAATATATGTTCAAATGTTTAGCCTGAATAATTATATTAACTCTTTTCAGCTGTATAGCTTAGCTAGTTTAACATAATAACCGATTTCACATAGGATAAAAACAAGCCAGAAAAATGTACATTCTGACTGCACATTTGCACGAGAATTATTGTACTTACTCTACGGTCATTGCTAGTAGGATAGGATCACGATCGTATAAAAAGCACTCGGAAGACAAATGTTAATATACATTGTAGTATCAATTAAAAACAATTATTATCTAATTTTGCGTTTCCCAAGTACAATATTCAATGTTATATCAATGCGACTTAAAGGGCGAAATTTCATACAACCGTATTAAAATGATGGTTAATTCTCAATTACCAATAACCCAACTCAGTCACAATCATGTCAATAACAATATTACTACCAACGTTCCTACATTATGGATATAATATGAACCCTTACAAAGTTTTTGAAGTAAAACTTCTAATGCGATTTCCAAGGTTGCGTTAAACGTTTAACGCTACCATGGAGGGGGTATGAAAGCACTGTTGCGTTCAACGCTCCTGTGGAGGAAGAATAAAAAGAGACAGAGTGAGAAAAATAATCAAACATTTCGTATCTTACTTTAGTTATCATAATCCCATTGTAAATGTTATAGATTTGGATATTTCTCCACTCGAAATTATTCATTAAAAGATGCGATCAATTGTGAATTGTAAGCAATGTTAATAGTTTGTGTTAAAGACACAATACGATTTCACTAAAAATCAATTTCTACCCCTTCCTATTTTCATTTCCACATTACGAAGTTTCACTTCTTCCGCGCGGAGGACTCCACGCACTATTTTTATTTATAGCAAAACAAAAAAGAAATTAATCGATTATATTAATAACAAATTCATGCATTCTGACCTTTGAAACAAACCATCCAATACAATCCATAAAAATCGAGTTATTATTAATTCTACGTAATAGTAATAAACTGCATATATTTTCAGTGACAAAGAAGTATAAATTCTTTTCCTTTTAAAATAACATTCAATATTAAAACATACTCGTATACTTTATTACATAACACTCAAAACATGCAAAATTGAATATTTTGTCAATATTAACTATACCTTTATAACATATATATGAAATTAAAATGGATTGTTAAAATTATATCCAGTTTGTTATATGTACATGAACTGAATGCAATGTTTTCTTACTTGCTATTCACCTTATTATAATGGCAATTTTGACCGGAAATCATACTACTGTTGGCAACAAAAAGTCGCCATCTTTTTACATCATTTTTCTTTTCGTGTACGCCATTTTGTTGCAGATTTCGTAGTGTGTGTTGCGTGGAAATTATAAAAGTTAATTCTGTGTTATTTAATTTGTGTTATATTTTGATTTCTGTGTTAATAACTGGCAGTCGGTAAGTATAACATGAATTATAATGGTATATGTAGTCGAACAACGTTCTACGAGTAAATTCAAAGTAACGCTATATAGACGCTGCTGACTCATTTCGTGAAATTATGTATGCGTTTCAGAAACTAAAATGCCGGGCGCCGGTACTTTCAAAATCTTCGTCGGGAACCTATCCGATAAAACAACGGACGCTGATCTTAGACCGCTATTCGAAAAGTACGGTACGGTCGTAGAATGCGATATCGTCAGAAATTACGGTTTCGTTCACATGGAAAACGAACAAATCGGTCGGGAAGCAATTCAGAACTTAAACGGTGAGCTAGTTCATGGGCAAACGATTAAAATAGAAGCGGCTAAGAGCAGGAAGGCGCCCTCGACGCCGACCACTAAAATATTCGTCGGTAACCTAACGGACAAGACGCGCGCGCCGGAGGTCCGCGAGCTGTTCCAGAAGTTCGGGGCGGTGGTCGAATGCGATATCGTTCGTAACTACGGCTTCGTGCACTTGGACGCGACGGGTGACGTGAACGAGGCGATCAAAGAATTGAACGGCATGATGGTGGACGGTCAGCCCATGAAGGTGCAGCTGTCGACGAGCCGCGTTCGACAACGTCCGGGCATGGGCGACCCCGAGCAGTGCTACCGCTGTGGTCGCGGCGGCCACTGGTCCAAAGAGTGTCCCAAAGCGGTGGGACCAGACCGCAACGGTTTCCGCGATCGAGCTTTCGGACGTGACCCCTACCCTCCGCCGCCGCCGCCGCCGTTCCTCCGCGATCGCATGATGGGAGGATTTGGGGTAACGCGTTCAACTCTTAATAAACCGTCGGTTCAACCTTCCGCATCACTTAGGCCGAGCGCGTTGGATATCTCTTCGCACGCGGTACCTATCCCGGGCCGACTCTCTGACGCCGTGCTCCGTGATGCTACATGCTAATTCGTGCTTAATACTCGATGCGTATAGAGGAATCTTTTTGTAATATTTTGATATATATCGTTGTTAAAACTATTATTGAAATTAAATTATTTATGATGTCAGGATCCATACGATGGGTACTACGACCGTACGCGGTTTGACTCGCCACGGGATCTGTTTGAGCGCCGGTACCCGGTGGGAGGGTCGCGCGGGCTAGATATGGGTGCAACTCGCGGCGCTCGCGGGGACTTCGTGTCTCCGCCGTTGCGACGCGAGCCGATGCCACCGATGCCGAGCTTGCCTCCGATGCGCAGTGGTATGGGATCGATGAGGTCCTCATACGATGCCATGTTCAGCAGAAGAAGTCCACCGCCAGGACCTCAAATGTCTCGGGGGTAAATGATATTTCATAGATCATGGTTCTGACAGTTATTAATTTTCATTACACATATTTGTGTTAATAATAAATACATGCTCTTAGTATAGTAGTTAGTAATTATGCTATTTAGTAAGTGAAACGCCACCTTTCAATATTACAATTTTACAATGTAAAAAGAACAATATTAAATGGATAAACATATCACACATTCTATTAATATTTAGGTAATGTTTTATTTATATCATGCATTTCATTTTACAAAATAGATTTAATACCAGACTTACAACATACTTATGGGTTTCAGTATTTGCATAATTTATATAATTTACATGAAAAGTATGTACTGTGGGTGGCAACAAAAACAAATATATTTTTATGAATCTTGCAAATCATGTTTTAAGAAGTCTGTCAATAGATCAGCTTGATTAAAAATGTTTAAGGGTATCTGAAGCTTTCTATAAATTTTCAAAATAATTGTTGATGTGCCAAAATAATGACTAATGTGTTATTTCATCTTATCTTTCTGGTTTATTATTTACTACGTTAACAATAATAAAAATGTAATATATTTCAATACAATATTGTGATTTTAATGGCTTCTTAAAAGATTCTTTAAAAATCAAAATGAAATATTTGTTAATTAAAATCTACTAGGGGTAATGCAAGTATTATGTAAGCACTAATAGGGGGAGGGTCCTTGATTTGCTTATTTTTGATCACATAGGGTTTGGGGGGTCTGGATGGTGATTACATCAGCAATATTTATTTACTGATATAGAACAGATTTGAATATACTAATATAATGTATACGTAATTATGGGTGAGTGGGTTGAGAGCATTGCTTTTGCTGACCAGGGGGAGGGGGCGGCCAGATATTAAATAATTCTGCTTACATAATACTTGAATGGTCCCTAAATGTTTTGTAAAATTTTCAAATTGTCTCCTGCTTTATTTATATTCTTTAGTATCCTTTAATAAGAGAATCTTAAATTTTGTTGATATCTATATTTAGACACTGTATGGAAATATACCGTACCTCTACATTGAAAGTTTAAAAAATTATGAGCAACCTTTAGAAATCAAAATATTGATTTAAAATTTTATTACTTTCATCATAGAAAATAATATTGAAATGACAAAACAAGTTTTCATGATTGTGGAATGTTTTCAAAATCTTTAGTGATCCCTAAAAAATTTTAATCATGCTGATTTTTTGATGTGATTACTAAAATATGATATAAGCAACATATATTCAAAACCAAATCGAAAAAAAATCCTTTGTTTCATATAAATATAATTTGAAATAAAATACAAAAATATTCTCTTATGATTCCAGGATGTATGAAGACTTTAGCCGTGACACCTTTGATGATAGAAGGTAAGGATTGACCATGTTTAATTTTTGTAATAAAATTTGAAATAGGTTACAATATGAAAATTTTAAAATCAATTTAAAATATCACTTGTCAAATATATAAACACACCTATAATATCAATTAAGGTCACCTTATATGGTCAGTGTTAATTCTTGGCTTTAATTGTAACCCTCCTTGTTGGGAACTCATCCTATACTCATGTAGATCTATGACTTTAGAATGTCATGCTGAAATGTATTAATTTATTGTGTATTAAATATGTCATTCAAGCAATTGAAAGATATCTTGCGACTATAAAAAAACATGGAGTCAAATCTATTTTAGACTCTCCGAATTACGTGTAGTTCAGGCCCCTACACTCTTGCTTTAAGTACAATATATAAAGAATCTGAAAGCCGCCAAACTATATACAATTGTGCTTCTTTGTTTGTGGTCATCCTGTGGTCGCTTTGATTCTTCTGATTCTATAATTTATAAAATTTAGTTATGTAGTCATGATGGCTTGGAGGTTTTACCAGTAGAAAATCAATCCAATGGCATGTACCAATAAATTTTACGGATTTCGCATAGTAATATATAAAATTTCAATTGGTAATGCTATCGGGTGACGGTGATGGGAAACATTATGAGGAAACCTGAACCTAAATGTTTTTGTAGTTGTATGTGGGAAAACAGAAATGTGGATTTCTCAGAATCTAATATCGTGAGCTGTCGCGGTGATTGCGCCCAAACCTTTCATCGGGAAGAGGCCTATGGCACTGCTGTGGGCTTTTACAGGCTGATAATAAAATGTATAATAATTAAGTATTTAAATATTTTTTTTGTTTAATTCCAGACCGGGGATGCGCGGACCATCGCCCTCTAGAAGATACGCGCCTTATTAGATTTAGTTTGACATTAAGTTAGCTCGTAAAAACTCATGTTGCAATGTTTTTGTCATAGAGATTGACAGGCTGACAAATTTTGAGATATTTTATAGACAATTTATTCAATAAGTTTTGGTGCGATGACTGACATAATTCTTATGCGCGAGTGTATGATGCAATGGGGAATGTATTTTGTGATGTAATGTAAATAAGTGGATTAAATATGTTTTAAGTATAAACTGTTGCATTTTTTGCTTAAGTAAAAGGTACAGATTTTCATAACATAGGTAAATAAGGCCTCTAAATACTTTGTGGCTAAGCTCAGCAGTGGGTGGTGGACGAACTGTTGACCAGTATTAGAACTTGATATGTGTAAGTTTGTCAGGGTTACAAAAAATAGTTTTGTCCTTTTTAATTAAAGAAAAACTTAGTTCCTGCATTCTTAATGATCACGTAAAACTATTTTCTATATAAATCACTGTGTTTGGTACTTTATAGTAAATTCATTCAATTCGAAATACTACAAAAAAATCGTATTTCGAGTATGACTATACTTTAGGAGAGGACTTGGCAAGTAAACATCATAGACAAAAAAAATATTGTACGTACACGTTCGTACTTACTAGAAGTGCAAGTATGCTGAATATTAACGAATTTTAGAACCTCGCCCTTTTTCATTGTGCGCTTCACGTAAAATGTCCCAGCCTACCTTGGATAGTCAATTTTTCAATGTGGCACTAAGTGGTTCAGAGCAATATTTGTCTCTAGGTCCAGAATTTTCACAGAAAACGTGAGTTACATATAATTTTTGCTTTTGTATGAGACCATCATTTACAATACAGTGACATAGAAACAAGTAAAACTTTCCCTCAGTTTGCTTTCACAACAGCCTGGTTATAAATGAAATAATATTGCAACGCTTTACTTTCGTTATAATGAAGCAATTGTTATTTTTGGAGTGATTTTTATAGTGTACTAGCTGACCCGTGCAACTTCGTCTGCACCAAATCGGTTATCACTGATGCCAATTGTATTTTTAAATGGGAAAGAATTTAATATAACTAAAACCTTATTGCAGCCACACCATCGGTTTCCAATTGTGAATCCAAACTATCAAGGGACTCAATCAAACATATACCCAGATGGTATGTGAAAAATCTTTTAAAATAAGCCTACAACCCGTTCGTAGCAACCAACATATATTGGTGGTAATGTGAAAAAAAGCTTTAAAGGTCTATGGACCCCCCAGTTTCTAACGAAGTTCCTTTCCCTTTTTTGTAGACGTTTACTATACAGTCAGTAGAGTTTACGTTATAAAATATCAGGTTGATAGAGTTAAATTATAAATTAAACGATAAAATGTATTCATAAAATAAAATAATGATGAATGAAACACTGAATAATATCATAACTATTTTCAACTTGTATTAAAACTTTTTCACACTCCATTGTATTGAAGAAAAATATAAATATTAAAAAGATATGAGCACGACGCGTCAAACGTCACTTGCCTATAACTATTTGTCTAAGAGCTAGCAACGGTTTCGAAAAAGAAAATAAGCCAGTTTTTATATATCTTTATGTTCTTCCGAACAGAGTGCACCTGGCTGCCGGTAAACGTTGCGTTTATTAGTGCATATCGCACCTTTACAGGCAAAAATATTGATTTTTATATAATTTTTGAATGTTTTGTTTTTTACTAACTTTGAAACGCTACTAAAACATGAAATTATCATTGCCAGACATTTTTGTTATTAACAATAATGTGCCCGATGCTATTTTTTTTGTAAATAAAATAAAGTATGTCCAAACCATGTTAAGATAGCTGTAATTTTAATATTATTTTTATTTATTTTTTAATGAAGGCTTAGTCGCCTTCTCGGCGCTATCGCCTAAGTGACATACAACTATATAACAATAAGAATGACAATAAACTTAACAATAGCTTATATTAATTTTGTACAATTCTTTAGCATCTTTCGAAATGGGGTCAGACAATAACGAATTGTACAAACCAGTGTGGAACGAACCAGAAGCATTAAGCCGAGATCTAATATCTTCGTTTCGAACACATTCTGTCAGGATGTGGTGCACATCATCGATGAGATCACAACTCTGGCAGAGTGGTGATAGTACTTTACGCATCAGGTAGACGAACTTTTTACATGGGATGTGTTCTGAGCGTAATCTTATTCCTGTGATTGCTTCCTGATGGCAAATCGTACTGTCATCAATCCATGGTGACCTTAAGGGGCGTGGCTGAATCGTTCTGTACCATATTCGTTTTGTTTTAGAACGCTCATCAAAGTATTCCTTCCAATGCGAGTAACAGCTATTTTTAAATACTGAACATACATCCAAGTAAGTTGGTAAAATATTAATAGGAGCCCCTTCGGAGGATCCTTCTCTAGCTAAAAGATCAGCTCTTTTATTCCCAGTTATGCCTGTATGAGAAGAGATCCATTGTAAAACAATTACTTTGTTCTTTGCTTTGAAACCTAGTAATTGCTTCAAAATAGTGTTTGTAGGCTATCGGTATTCCTCGAAAAGTCGAGGTACATCGCGCTACGTGTTGAAGAACACTTTTTGAACCGGATAAAATAACAATCTTAATGGACTCAATTGATTGTGCAAATGATAAGGCCTCTGCAATTGCTATTAATTCAGTGTGCATAATTGAAATATTTTCATCAATTTGAAATTTCATAAAAGTTTTGAAATTTGACTCAAAAAATGCGGCTCCTAAATAATTACCAGCTTTAGGTCCGTCAGTGTATATTTTAACAAAATTTTGATAATGTTTATTTATATATTGAAGACAAATATCTTTTATTTTAACAACATCATATTGACGCTTCGGCTTCCAAATACCATCTACATTTATTTTGATTATATTGTGCAAATCAATGTTATCGACCCAGGTGTGTAAAGTGAATATTTCATGTTTTATACTTGTTTGACTTGGAGTATTTTTATATTGAGAAAAAATAGTGGTCTTTTTCTTTTACGCCAATAGAGTCATTGGAAAGAGGTGGAAAGTTCTTCTGATACATTAGTTAGTTCGTTCTTTTCGAATGACTTAAATTTAAATAGAATTTTGCCAGCTTAATATTGTCTCCTAAGATGTAACGGACATATGCTCAATTCGCTTTCCATAACATGGATTGGAGTACTTTTAATGAAACCCCCGATAATTGTCATCGCTTGGTTTTGGACTTTTTCAAGTTTATAGAGGTTAACCTGAGCACTACTATCATAAAGAAAGCTGACATAGTCAATTCGACTGCGTGTAATATTGAAGTATAAACGAACTAAATGTTATGGATGAACACCCCAATTAAAATCGGCGAATGCTTTGAAAACGTTTAGAAACTTAGAGCTAGATACTGCAACTGCATTGATATATTTACCCCATTTTATGTATGATAAAGATATCGATAATTGTGGAAGCGCCTGTTATAGACGCATGTATTCAAGATGACGTCAGTCTCGAGTCATATGTCTACGTTTATCGTTGTTTTTCGTTTACGGTGTATACGGTGAAATCTCAATATCATAATGGTTAATGGTCAATATCATATGTTCTTTGCGATGGAAAAAATAAAATGGTTTGAAATGAATGATTTTATTTATAAAGAATATCATCGAGCACATTATTGTCAATAACAAAATTGTCTGGCAGTGATAAATTCACGTTTTTAATAGCGTTTAAAAGTTACTGAAAAAAAATGTTCCTTAAATTATTTATAACCCAAAATTTTAACCTGTAAAGGTGTGATGCGCAGTAAAAAAACACAACGTTAACCGGCTACCAGATATTCTGAATTCTGTTTGGAAGGGCATAATATATCTTCATTTTAAAGAACCAGCTTTTCTAAAATTCTCGTTCTTCCAACATTGCTGGCTCTTGTACTAAGGTGTCGCAAAAAAGTCTAGTTACATTAACTACATTTTTTTGTCTTTCATTATCCTGGAGAACCCCTTGCGTTTTATGGGACAAAAAGTATCCTAAATGTAACCTTGGAATATTAGTTATTATTGTGTCAAGTTTCGTTAAAATCGGTTCAGTACTTTCAGCGTGATGCGTGTTCACAGGGACAGAAAGACAGACAGACAGACAGACAAAAATTGTAAAAAGATTATTTTTGGCTTCTATATCGATAACAAAGTCTACCCTGATCAAAATTTTCAAAAAATATTTAATGTACAGATTTGACCTAGCTACAGTTTTATTATAGTATAGATATTGATTTCAAAATTTCTTTCTGAACAATGTTATCTGTTTACTTTTCTTCTGCGCATGCGCACCACACCGTTAGCCCGACTTTATACATCGCTGACGCGTAAGTCTTATTAGCATCGTAGTTACTTAAAATTTTAATCAGGTTATATGAAATAAAGATATCGTGATAATTGCGAAGCGTATAAAAAATAATACAAAAAAAATTATCGAGTAGTTCTTGCGTGATGTGCGCAGAATGTCAGATGTCCATCATTTATACCTTAAATATATAAAAATTCCAGTGTCATGATGTTTGTCCACGATGAACTCCGAAACTAATCAACCGATCTTCATGAAAGTTGATATTTATGTATGTATAATTTGGCCCAACTTGATTAGATAGGATAATTTCGATGAATGGCCTCAATATTTTTTGATTAAAAATTAAATGGTTATCAATGTTGACGATTGTTATTAACTGTAAGTTTCATCAGTCTCGAACAGATGGCGCTTTAAATATAGTTTGTTGTCAGAAAACTGTAGAACCGATTTATAGTTCTCATAGTTGGCGCCACGTTTTAATTTTGAATTTCTTTATCAACTCCAGTTTATTTTATGGTGCACGTGTTCTGTTAATCTATTTATTAGGTAACCTCGCTTTTTCTGTATAAAGTTTTTAGGCAGACTCAACATGGAATTCAACGTGTAAATATTTTTTATTACGTTTGATTTTATAAACTTTTGGTGGACTAACAACTAAGATATATTAAAACATACAGGAGCTTTCAAGTGCACACTGCTTTTTCAAAATCGATAGGAATACGTATTTAATTGTCGGCAGTGACTGTTCCGTCTGCCTGTTTTCAAATCTGCGCTAAAAATATCTATTTTTAGATTTGGTTTTATGCAAAGATATGGTAATGTAATTTAAACGTAAAATGAAATTCCTAGTTTGTTTGTATTTGTTGAAATATATCCTGTTGGAATAAACACGGTTAGCAGTTCTGTACACTATAATATTACTGTCGAGTGGATAAAACATCTTCCAAACATGCAAATGCAAACAGCGAGGTTCTAAATACGGATTCTTTAATTTATTTTATAGTCTTAGTAATTACTCTCTCTAAATTTTAGAGTCTAAAACAATGATATTATAACTAAAAAGAAAATATTATTGGTCTAAAAAAATACCTAAGTATG
The DNA here is from genome assembly GCA_036509395.1 of Antheraea yamamai. NCBI lineage: Eukaryota > Metazoa > Arthropoda > Insecta > Lepidoptera > Saturniidae > Antheraea > Antheraea yamamai. The sequence continues at coordinate 1,409,468 of AP028426.1, forward strand.
TCAATCCGTTCAAACGATGTCATTGACCTTATCACGTGACTCAGTTTGAAATGCCGAAAATAAAAGCAGTACAGAAAAAAAGTACTACTTATTAACAGATTGTGTTTTGTCCTTGAAGGCTATACCTTTATATAACGTACTCTGTGGCTATACCTACAATTACACAGGCATTGATTATATTTTGTTATTTCGGAAATTGTTTTTGTTTTAATTTTCTGACATTATGTACGACCATTGAATTTTTATTTTGCCTGCAGACTCTTGGTCCGCACTTTTTTCTGATATTACCTACTTTATAACTCTAATGCAGCTTAAATACTATATTAAAGTGAGCATGACAAGATATACATATTATACTTAACTAGTTATAGCTAATTTTTTTAGTGTTTCTAATTTTTATTTTTTTATTAGTAACTCGAATTTTTTGATATAATACTTTTTATGGCGTTTTCATTATCATTTATAGCCATTTTTAGGTTGTGATCCACAAGACCATAGAATATAAATATACAATTTAGATTAATAAGAACGATGTTTTTTAATGAATGCTTTACAAGTGCATTTTTTCATGTAGTAGCTCTATTACAAGCAACAGAGCCGGATTTAGGAGTTCAAAGAGGGCCCTAGTGCCCCTCCATCAAGAGTAATTTCCAAAATATTCTTATGAGAAACGAATATATAATATTTACATTGATAAAGAAAACTTCACACTGATCAAGCAGTTTATTTTAAATATTTCAAAGCGCATTCAGAATTATCTTTGTGGTTCGTTTCTTCGCCAAGCCACGGATTCAAAGTTTAAATCCAAGTTTGAGAGGACGTTTTGTATATAATTTGTAGTCTTGTTATATTTTGTGACTATAGATGCAGGGATTACGAAAGTAAACAACACGTTCTGTCCATTAATATTTTATTTTTCAACTATCAACATGAATTAGATACCTATTGTAAATCAACTACACGCTATATTTACATTTCACTCACTGTACAAGGGCTCTTCGGCCACACTAAATGCTACGCGGACACTTAGTTCGGACAACCTCATATAATTTATTATAACGGAAATTATTAACAATAATACGTAAAAAAAAACTTTGCAACGCTTGAAAAATAAACCCAATTATCAACAAGCAGTGGCGGATTGAACACAATGTAGAGTAGGCAATTTTAGAGAGTCGGCATATCCTAATGGACTTTACTGAAATGTAACATCTACTTTCTGTGAAAAAAAAAGGGATTTTTTAAATGACTTAGAGCATTTATTATCTCTCATAAGTTTAAACATTAATTGGTGAATTAAAAATGTATGAAATATTAAAGTTGATTTAAAATTCAAATGAAATTACTCAATAAAACCACCTAAATTAGCAATACCATAGACAAAAATGGGACTTTATCTATATAAAAAAAATATACATTCACGAAATAAACTTCAGAAATATGGATTAATATATGTAAACATCCTGTAAGAGTATGTTGTAAAGAAAACCTTAGATATTAGCAACTATGGGGGCATAATGATTTACTACTTTACTGACAAAATTGGTAATAGTTTTGTGGGATATGCGGTCCGAACCAAATGATTTACGATATAAAAAACTACAATCACGTTAATACTAGTCGCGGCTAAGGCATACCGGTAAGACACTTCGCGTTTCGTCCCACATTCATAAATACCCGGAACTACTTTAGTCTTTTACATTAAGTACACTCTACGCTCTCACCAGAAGAGATAACTACAGAAGGCCAACTCCGTACAACGAGGGTCGCGAAAAAACGCGTTCAACGTTGAGTTAAAGATCTTATCATATTTGTGTCGTTACATTTCAAAACGTGCTAAATCCAATTTTAATCGTTCATATAGCAAGTTTATTTTTTTTATGACTTCCAGTTTTTATACACTGAGAACGAAGTTCAAATTTTGCCTTCCATGAGGTTTTAGTTTTTTTCTTCATGATCTTCATATATTACGTGTACAAAATTTGAAGATCTTAAAAAATAACGTAAAATATTAGGAACGGCTAAAATTGGATTTACCTCATTTTGCAATGTAACGACACGATTCGAAATTAGTTCAAATTTGAAGCAAAATTTTGTAGTAATAAATTTATAAAATGTTGTTCATAAAGTATATAATAAAATGTTTTAATTAACGTTTCCGGATTGTTATTTTTATAGAATATTGTAGATGGCAACTCTAGTACTTCAACCGAGTGTAGGCAACCAAGATCATAATTGAGCGGAGTAGTCCTTCTCTACTTACCTATTTTGTGGTTCTATCCACAACCGTTACGCTGTATGTATATTACAAAACGAATACGTCTCAGAACAGTTATCGAGACAGTTTTGAAAATTTATTAATCATAATTGTGAACAATTTTATCGATAATCGATTATAATTTATAAGTTATCTTTGTCATCAAATTTGATATATTTCATCCTTCCCAAAAATATACATGGAGCACCAACCCTGGACCTTCGAGTCGATCGGGTTTTATAATAATAACATTGTCGTATATACTGAAGAAAAAATCTAAGCGGACCCCAAATGTTGCGAGCCCGAAGGGCCCCCTCTACGCGGTCTAATGCGTCTTTGTATTCTGTAAAACTTAAATAATATCTTGAAAGACTATTCGACAAGTAACAAAAAAATTCGTCAGCATTTTAAAATCAATTTAACATACATACACCGTTACCGATAAAACATGTTCACGCTTTTAAATGAGGATTTGTACACAACAACAGCAAGTGAGTCTTATTGTCAAAAATATCACACAATTCAATAGTAATTCGACCACGTTTTGCGAAAAAATTCTCTATATTACTAGAAAATGATTATCAAAAACCGAGAGTATTATATTATTTTGTACGTACATCATAGCTGCTTCGACGCGACCACTCCCTTACCTCGACCACTTATAATATATATAGAAACGGAAGACGAAATTGTTTTAATAAAAGTATCGAGACCTCGCCCCTATGACCGATTTACAAGAACTCTCCTGAGAATCGGTCATAGATACGATATTTCGAATAGTTCTACGCGTAACAATAACAAAAATAAATCTTTTTTTTCTAGAATAAAATTATAACCGTTAAATGATTGAGTTGCACCGGAGATTCCAGACTAAATAGTAAAATTAAAATATTATTATTTATACGAAAACAAACAGATTGCCACTGGTTCTGTGAGCTGCTCTACAACCGAAAACTTAACAATACTGAGATTTAAGCAAAGACGGTGGTGATCACGGGTTCCGTACCACATCGTTGGGGATGAGGGGGGCTATATATATAAAATGTTCATTTTTCTCATTCGAATAAAAAAAAATCAATAATAAATATCGAGGAACTTAACTTTGAACCTAGCTTATAACAGTCGTAACGCGATCACGTTTAGTTAAACACAGTACATATTTACAGGAACGTTCGTATAGAGCGCTGCCGTCAGACGAGTTTCACTGTCGATTCCGCGTTGTACTTCGCTAAGGTCTTCTTTACGCGAACCGCCGTCAGCCGCACCGGGGGGTTCCCGTGCCAGCACTCCGACATCACGTTCACGAGCGTCGACAGCGGCTCCACCGGGAGCCACCTCCCCGCGATGGGGGGTCGCACCCCCCGCGACACCACCACCGAGTGCATGTCCTCGAACGAGGGACACTGCGGGACGAGGTCTTGGTACGGCAGAGCGTACGCGTCCACACACTGCGCTTTATCCCCCGTCGCACAACGTCGGCACATCTCCCAAAGAACAAGCCCGAGCGAGTACATGTCCGCCATTTTGAACGCCTCGAAATTACTCACATCGAGACTTTCGCTCAGCACTTCCGGAGCCATGTACCGGCAAGTGCCAACTCTCGTGTTGGGTGCAATGTCGACCTCGTTCCGTTCCGCGACGTAACGCACAGCGAGACCGAAGTCCGCTATCGCGCACTGACCGTTCCTCTTCACGAGGATGTTTTTACTCTTTATATCGCGGTGAGCGATCGCCGGTTTGCCTTTCGTACCAAATATATCCATATGGAGATGCGCGAGGCCGCTCACTATCGAGTACGCCATCGTCATGAGAGCCTGCGTATCGAGCACGACCGTTTGCAAGTAATCGTGTAGCGATCCGTTCTCATGGTAGTCCGTGATCAACAACATTTGGGTCCAAGAGCCGGTGCCTTTGATATCGGCCGCTATAAATCCGAGGATGTTCTCGTGTCGCATGAGGACCGTCTGGTAGATCTCTGTCTCGCGGAACCAGGAGGCCTCCTCGGTCGTGAAGAACACTTTGACGGCGACCTTCTCCCCGCGCCACCTCGCCAGCCACACCTCACCGTAGCGTCCCTTCCCTATGGACTCGACCATCTGTATCTGCTTGGCGACCGTCCTCTGGACGAGGAGGGGCAAGCCGGACCCGGAGCCGGATGATATCTCGGCATGCGAGGGTGCGGGAGGTGAGGGCGGTCGTTTGCAACCGCGTTTTCGTCTCCTGAAGAGTAGCAGGAAGGCGGCGAGGAAGGCGAGGAGCGCGACACAGAGCGCTATGGCGACAAGTAGCGTGGGGCTGCTGGGTACAGGGGGCCGCACTCCCGTACCCTCCGTCACATCCTGCGAAGACTCTGGTAGCTGCGGCTGAAGCCGACGATTGCACAGATCAGCGTCGTAACAACATTCGATTACTTTCGGATGTTGATGTGGTGCTTGGGAGCCTTTGCACTGAAAATGAATAAAAATACGTTGTTATAATAGATCTGAAATATATTTTTTCAAGATTATTTATATTATTGTCTTTAACATCTCCGATTTTTTTATTGTCGTAACAAAACGGTTGGTATCGGATAATGTGCTCGGATTTGCTCCTGTCTCAGTAGGTAGAATTTGGTACAGAGAGATCTGGGGCATTTCGGATAAAGCGGATAACGATAAAAAAGTGAAGTTCTGAAGTTTGCCCATATTTAGCGTAGTAGGAGCTCTAGTAAGTGAGACGAACATGAATCTCAGAAATGTTTTAGTAGTATGTATGGGAAAAATATAGAACTGTGGACTTCTTAGAGTTGGAAATCGCTAATACATGTTCGTGAGCTTGTGTAGTGATTAGTCCCGTAGCTTCCCTGGAAAGGCCCAACATGTTGGACTCTTATAGAGGGAAGTAATTACTGACCTGCATTAACCCGGACTCAAGTGGCGGCAGACAGCCAGCGTTCCTATCGAGAACGACCAGTCCATTGTTGTCGAGCACCTCCTCGACTGTTACGAAGCAGTAGCCGCCGGGTTGCGTGACGCAAATACCGCTGGCAGCACCATCGGGGCAGGCGCTAGCGCCGACGCACTCGCACCTCAACCCCCGACCTGAAATGACAAATTTATTACTTTAATATCGCTCTCAGAGCTCTTTCGTATACTTTTAATGAAGAGTTAAATTTGTTATCGATATTTAACTAACTTTGTTTGCAATAGAGGAAGCTCTCACGTTTTTAACTAGGTATCGAAAGGTGTAATATTTGAAACTAGTTTGTCATGTTTTGAATTAAAAAACTTCTCGGCCTAGCGAGTGTTTTCTTCGGCAATGGCCATAAATACAGATGCAACAATTAATGGAAAAAAAAGTAATACAAATAAAAAGATTTTGTCCGTTAATAACCAATTATAGTCAACGGAAACTCTCCGACCTTTTCGTAATAAGTTACAAGCCACAAAGGCATTTATGATAAACAAATTCACCAAACGTAAAAAAGGAAAAAGTAACTTGTAAAATTTTCGTAAAAAAAAAAGGAATCTACAACAGAACACACTTTTAATGCAAGTCTTTTAACGTTTGATAAACATGACACTGATTTTACTTCTACAGGCTTTTACAAAACGACAAAAATAACCTGTTCAAAAATGGCAACTAAACGTTAATCTGTCAATGTTTTTAAAGATATCACTACTGGCTAGTGTAACTCACGCAGCACTCACACGATTTTCTCTAACATTTATGTTTCGTACAAACCTTAAAAATTGGAGTTTTTGGCGGGATCTTGGTCTGTCATGTAGTGGATTTTATTTTTTATTCATAATCTTGTGTTACTTGATTCTATATTGTGTAAAATTGGTGGTGTTTTATGTAATATAGTTTGTTTATTGTGCATAAGTGAAGTGAATGGAAAATAATACCACGGACCATGAATTCTGAGATGCCACAAAAACTCCATGGTAAGTTCTAACAAGATGGCCACCATCTTGTTAGTTCATTGAAATTATATCAAGAAACTTGTAATATCGATACTCACTTGACAATGGCAGTAATAGTCTACTAGATTACTGGTTGCCAAAAATGGAATGGAAGAAGAACTTGTAATACTATTAACTACTCGACAATGGCAGTAATAATCCAAAAGATTGGTTGCCAAAAATAAAGTAAAAAAATAAATAAACTTAAAAACTACTGAACGGATTTTTATGCAGTTTTCACCATTGGATAAAGTGATTCTTGAGGAAGGTTTTAGTATATAATTTGTCACGGATTTTTGTTTAATCAGGGCGTGACAACGTCTGCCGGGACCACTACTAATTAATAAAGAATTAGCCAAATAAGGGCGGCAGTTCTCAAATGATACGCTTACGTACAGACGACAATCGTTTAATACTTATATGAGTAGACGTAAAATAGTATTATACAATAATAAATTTATAATAGATTATTTGACGGATAAAATAACTGATACTTTATTTATGCGGCATTTCTATAATTTTTAAGCAAACAGTAAAATCAAAACTGCGCTATGAATATATACATCTTTAATTTTAAATCTCGGAAACGAATTTGATGTCATATGAACAGACGTCATAATCGAGAAACGATTAGCTCCAAAATAAACCGCAAATCACACGAATCCATCGCGGCCTCCATCATGACATTTTAAAACGAGTAACAACGACATAATGTTTAATATATGGCATAATTAATCAGAATGATTTTATCTTTAACATAAAATTGCTATTAAAATATCTATCAATATTAAATAAAAACACATAAGTATTAAAGATAAATAATTTCTGCTAAGTTATATCAGCTGCGGACTGCGATAACTCAAGGACGCGGCAAAGGATTACTTATAATAAATTCGATAATGGAAAGGTTGTGCGTTGATTTAAACAAAAATCAAATGTGGTTTTTGTAATGTGATACAAAAACAATTGAATTTTATGAAACGAAAAAGAGACATCTATAAGTGTATGTATAGGGTTTTAGGGCTGTGAAAGCATGAAATAGTATATTCCTAATGTACTCGAAATACATACAAAGATAGGGACAGAAAGAGAGAGAGAGAAGCGATCAATCTATAGCCCATTATTTTCTGTTGGATCGTATTTCTGTGACTATCGCGCACTTTGAAAAGTTATTCCGTGTTGTGTATTATTAACATTCTTAATATATATTAAAATATTACAGAATGACACCGAAAACTAACGCTTACCACCGCCATAGTGTATTCATCTCTTTTTCTTAAAAATTAGAATACTAACTTTCACTTCTACCACGTGTGAACTACACACAACCTTTTTTTTAATCACATCGACAATTAAATATTTTAAATAGTAGTAAGGTTATTGAGTGCATAGTACCTGATGGTAAGGATAGTAAGATAAAAAACGTAAGATTGACAATTCATCACCGGTTACCGATATCATATGCCAGTACTTAAGACTCTTCTGGTTGATCCCGAAACACGACAATTAAAAAAGGGTCATTATTACAATATTATTACCATATATGAGAACCATATGGTCGCAACAAAAAGTCAACGTGACGCGGTGTTCCCAGTCGATCACCCATCCAGAGACTAACTGTGCTCGACGTTGCTTAACTTATGTGATTAGATGACAACTAGTGTTTTCAACACTCTATCCTACACAGTGTTTACGCCCACTACATTTAGTCACACAAAAAGGTTAACGATCACAATTAAAAAACCCATAACAAGTTTCATTAAAAAAAAAAAGACTAAACAAAACCAAGAAAGATTACTAATCTATCTCCAAAGCAATTCAATAGAGACTACTTATAGTGTTGACGCATTCGTTTCCGGCTACAATAATTATTAATTTATACTCCAATACAAGGAAATGTCAATGGGTATTCCTTAATGATAGTGACACACGTGTTTTATGAGACACTAGCTTCTGCCCGCGACTTCGTCAGCGTGGAATAGTTACTTTGGGCTAACGCTAATAAAATCATTCTTCATTAGTGCTTCGCTCCTATTGGTGTTAGCGACGATAATATATAAGTCTTCCTCGATAAATGAGCTATCTAGAACTGTAAGAATTTCTCAAATCGACCAGTAGTTTCTGAGATTAGCATGTTCAAGCAAATAAATTCTTCAACTTTATAATGTTATATATAACATAGTTTCAGTTACTCATAAATATCTTTTCTTAATACTATCCTCAAACGTACAGTAGAATATATAACATTTATCGACGGTGCTGACGCTTAACGGGAAGTGTAAGTGCTTTGTTTTACGTAGGTTCGAATCCTTGCAAATAAGCCAGAGTTTTCACAAAAGGAAAACATCCTGGTGAAACCGGAGCACCATAAAAGGGAGTTTTGTAAGCTTGCCTGGCCAACGACAACCTTCAAATTGCAATTCTGTCGCTACCTATAGGTATATTCTGACAGCTGCATTTGAGAGCCAATCAAACTCTGGGTTTAGTGTGTGTTTACCATCTTACATAGCCCACATTTTTAGCAAATATCAGGTGAGCTAGTGGTCAAACGTTAAAATCTATAATATAAAGAAAAAAATTGAAACCAAACGCTAGTATATTTATTATATTTGAAGATAATTTTTAGAAAATCAATGTACTTGAATTTTATTTTTTTAATTTTATGTCGTACAACGAATCTTCTATTACATTATTACTGCTATTGTCGAGTAGGTTGATGATATTACAAGTTTATTGCTATCAATTCAATGAACTAACAAGATGGTGGCCCTGTTGTTACAACTTTTCAAGCAGTTTTTGTTGCAAGTCAGAATTCATGCTCCGCTGTATTATTTCCCATCCACTTCAGTTATGCACAATAACCAAAGTATATTACGTTAAACACCATCAATATTATAAAATATAGAGACAAATAACACAACATTATGAATAGAATATAAAATCCGCTACATGACATTCCAAGATTTTAAATATTCGTTTCAATGTATTAGAGACAGGGTTTTAAATTTAATATTATTTACGTTGATCAAATGTAATACTGTAAAATGTATGAAAGAACCGGCTGATTTAATTCAATCAAAACACTTGACAACTAACAGACCCAGTGAAGTTTCCCACCTCAAAATGAAGATGGCGTAACAAGTCAAAATAATTTTCATATTACGCGATTATAATTTTCAAGTAATTTTTATTATATTATTATTTTTATGATAATAATTTTCAAGATTTTCAAATAATTTTAGGTCAACAAAAGAATGGAAAGGTGTCTCATGGTGAGTGTGGTCCTTTTCAAAATGTTTTGTCAATACTCTTTAGAAGGACTAAATGTACCTAAGAGAATTATTAAGTTTTACTTTATTAATTATTAAATTTTAGACGTGAGTTCCCTATATAGGCGTAACATTTTCGAAAATAAATTTTCCCTGGAGGATTAGATACATTAAACCGACTATTATTACCGGTGGTACGTAAACAAATTTGGAAACGTCTTTCGAAAGAATTCTTAATTCTCCTATAACATTTTATTTTGTACTGCTTTTCTTAGTATTGTTGTGTATAATTCTGGTGTTTAAGCTTCACATTTCACTGAACATCGCACACATTCGTATAAATCGAATCAAGATTTGACTCTCTGAAATATACTCTATCTATGAAATTCCCTTCAAAAGCTGTCCAACAATTTCTAAAACTAGTCCGGATATAGAAACATTAAAAAAAAACACTTTAAAACTGCAGATAAGCCACTTCTTCGATGTTATTTGTATTCATACATTAAATTTAACATGTTAGTTAATTTCTCTATTCGCAATTAGCGACAAACGAGTTTCACAAAGCTTGAAATTAATTGACTAAATGACATTTAGTCTTGGTTTCATTAAAATCGGTTCGGTTATTGTAATTTTAATGACGACGCGACTTAAGTACGTGAGAAAACTAAATAAGTGAATGGACTTAATACATTCAGATGGTTTTATTAATCACTGTTTTTTAAGTTTATAATTAATTGTTCAAGTTTATAAAATTGTGTAACAAATATGGTATTTTCTCTAAGCTTATGCTGCCAACGGTCTGTTGACTAGTTCGAGTTTCTTGCCGGTTCTTCTCGATGACTGGGTTGTTTGTCCGAACCGGTGGTAGTTTTGACGTTCATAAGCGCCTTCTTAGGGCCTAAATTGAATAAAGATATTTTGATTTTGCTCCATAAGGTCTCTACATTGGTTTGTATGGTACTTATACCCATATGGTTTTCGTCAGGCCAATCATTACAAATGAAATAAGCATATATCATCAAAGTTTTACTGACGCCGCGTATTTTTAATACGATAGATGTATTTATTTTTAAAAGTAAATTAAACTTTTTTTTTCTTACAGGTTATAACGTTTGATCACATCTCACCTGAAGTTAATTAACATTGAAGCCTAAAATAATAAACACGCTAGACCTAGCGAGGGAATACCGCTAACCAATAAAAATCGATTAAACTTTTAATTGAAAATCATTATTCTTTGTACTAAAATTTATTGAACCAACCACTTTTGTCTTTATCCTATAAAGTACTGCGGATTGACAACAAAAACTTTGCGGTCTGTTATTTTCTGTATGGCCATAGTTTTGCGATTTTACCTCATTGTCACTCTAACAAGTTTATTTTTCTCGAATTGACTCCGCTATTGGCCTAGCAAGGCCTTAACAACTTCACCGGAATACGCACTCTAACAAGCAGTGCCCGCGGCTCTACTCGCATGAAATAAAAATTATTAATACATTTTCGACTAAACTATTAAAAAAAAACGTATCGCAATTATTAAATTTAGAAAATGTATTGTGTATTTCGTTTACACTTAATTCTCATAAGCTGTTCAATATATTATCAAAATAACAAAACATATACTAGATTTTTTTTAATCATATAATTACTTCAGTAGTAAGTTTTCGAGTTGCACGCCAATATACAAGGATATGGGAAATAAGAACCCATACGCAACAATTAAGAAATTAGAATAAAAAAACCATCCGAAAATATAATTCGATCTCATTCAGAGCAACACCAGAAAGGAACACAAATTTTTACAAAGGGAAAAACAAAAACAGGTAAAATTAAAATCCGTTAGCCAATAAATAACACGAAAAAACATCGGCAGCGGCAACGTATCCGAAACACAACAATGGACCGAAAAACAGGTAAATCAAAAACGGCACCTCTACACATGCTCAGTGACAATTTCAATGATATACATCTCGTGTAACAGAGACACAATACGAATACAAACATAAAATGACAAATCGACCATATTCGATGTATGATGTAATGGTTTTTTTACCTATATTTTAACTTAACAATTGACGTAATACGTTCTCTTGTCATTCTGCTGTTGTGCAAATTGCAAATCCAAACAAACTCTAAAATATTAATAATCAAGACGACAATATATGACTTGTAAGTGCGTGTAATCGTATTGAATTAATTGAAATGACAGCGCAAACATTCAGCAAAGAGAACAGAAGACATAAATAGTCATAAACAAACAAGTTTACAATCAAGTAACTATATAACTTCATTGAATGAATACATAAATTAAACAGCAATCTATAAATGATAAATAAAACTGACAAAATACGAGGAAATCGATACTTAAACTATAAACTGTAATGAAATATGTTATCTTGTGGAAGTAAGTAAATGTTACACATTGAAAGTGGAATGATAAGAAACGACTCAGGTGTCGCGAGCACTTTATAAAATATTACTGGTGTACAATAATTACAGTGGAGTCGTACGCAATTACAATGCGGTAAACGATCGTGTTCAAGAAATCTGAGGTAATTCAGACTCACACATAAACAGAAAAACATATAGAAGTTGTAGTGTGACAGTGACACCGAGAGTTTTATAATTTTACACTACAACACGTATATGAAGTATAAGTAATACGTTGCACAAACTTGTCAAGGGTTCTTCTGTAGAACGTGACACAGGTGCGACCGATGCGTTTTTTTATATACTCACGAACGCAGGAAACATCGAATAAATCAACCTGCACATCCTCTCGTTTCCACAAATCCGTCAAGAAGAGAGCCGGACACACTTGGCATCCTCCAAAGAACGCTTTACAAAACACACTAGATAGTTGTAAACATAGACACAATTTCGGTGGAATATAATACAAGGTAGGCGGCGCAGGCGTTTCGCGGATGTCAACTCTCGTACAGCAAGCAGCTTTGATTTATGATCTAGTTCAGATGTGACACGTACTTAGTCTCATGGCGTCCGTGTTCCGTGGCGAGCGGGGCCCCTCGTCCGTGCTATCATTTAAATATAACTCTCGGGACGCCGCTGTCTGTCGCCGGCTATATTTTTAAACTTCGGCGTGTTTGTGAGCAGCGCGATCACAAGCGCGCACGGTTGTCTCTCGCGGGAGACTCGTCAACGATCGTGTGTTCGTACGCGGAAGCACGCACGATACATGTGACGCTTGGATCGCGAATGGATGGTGACTGGCGAAGCGCGCGGCCCAGTCCCCTCTCGTGTTCCCCTGACCCCTCCCCCGGCTCTCCCGCCGCCCCCCGCCATACGTCGCTCCGCCCCGAGCGGCCTGTCAGTATGCACCGCTGCAGCCTCCACATGGCCCCGGACAAGATAACGCGTCGAGAGTCTAACGCACATGAGCGAACCCACATAATGATATACGAATGCAACGAATCGATTCATTGACGCCATAACCGATATCGCAAACAGTTAATTTCATCTAGTTACATTTATACATATATAAATATCCCGTACACCAAAATTGGGATGGCTATTTTTTTTAAGTAACTCGTATTTTTGTGAACTGTATGTCATAAAAGTAGGTGCTTTAGAGTTTATAACTATTCCTTTCGTGTAAAAGATTAAGTAATTTTTTTTCTAGTATCAATATTCAAAAGTAAGATATCCAGCTGAACAATGAATGTATGTCGATTTCAAAATAAACCTTAGATTATGTTATTCGTGAAGTAATCTTCGTCAAAACTGTATCTGGAATTTCCCCATTTAAAAAGTATTATCTATACATATGTTAATTTGTTACAGCAACAAAGTGCAAAATAACTTATTTGTTCCTAAAAGATTCCATCATATTGTAGTCACTCGCAAAGATATTGGAAGAAGGAGGCTAATGCTAACTGACCATAAGTGGACAACATTTGAATTTTAAGTTGTTTTCCTATTCCTGAATTATTCTTACAATTAGAATTTAAATCCTTAAACTGAAATACGTTGTTTGATAGTTATGACCATAAATACAAATATGATTTACAAAACAATACTATAGTATAATATGTCATCGACAGAACACGTGGAAGGAATTAAGAAACCGATAATATGAAAGTTATTTTAAAACGTAACATAGAAAAAAAAAAATAGAAAATTCTATTTAGAAAAAAATTATAGTAACAATGATCGTGTACATATTCCAGTGTTTTATTTTGTTAACCCCTGGGCTGTCGAAAATCATAATGGCTTAAACTCTGTTCAAACGAAAGTAGACCTTATGATTGAACAGGTAGATTGGCACGAGATTTAAAAACATGGCCCGCCATTTAGAGATCTGTGTCTTAAAAAAACAGTCGAGGGGTAAATCATTACATAGTATAAATCAAAGTTCCCTACCGCGTCTGTCTGTTCGCGATAAACTCAAAAACTACTCAACGGATTTTCATGCGGTTTTCACCAGTGGATAAAGTGATTCATGAGGAACGTTTTAGTATATAATTTGTCAAGGATATTTTTATAATCAGGGCGGGACAACGTCTGTCGGGCCCGCTAGTTTGATATATAAATGGGTCCTATTATTTTCAATACAGAGATATTCTTACGATATGCTTTACGTGTTGTACGGTCTCCAAACTGTTCTATTGAAATAATAAATGTGGTACCTACGATTTGAGATCACAAAGTGCGACTAGTACTCCCATTATAGGAGCGATTTGATCATTTGAACACAAATCAGTACACGCCATCTGGTATACAATGATTTATGAAAGCCTTACTGCGCATGACTCTATATGGTCTATGGAACAACCTAATCAACAGGTATTGCATCGATTCCTGTACTGTATAATATGAAATAGGAATTGGATCCCAAACAAACAATTGTCTGGATTTTTGTGTAGTGTTAATTAATTCATTTAGTTATCAACAAAACAGTTTTATATAAGTTTAGAAGTTCGAAAAAAAAAATACAGAAAGCATATTCTGAATTTAAAAAAAAACGGTATACAAACGCATGTGCAAAATCAAAACACACTAGGTAAAAAAGTAACCTAACAAAAGAAAAACTAAAAAATGCGAAACATTCAAACAAACAAAGGTAAAATCCTCTCCAAACTTTCTGACGCTTCCCAATATACATGTGCAGAGCACAAATTTGGACATAAAAATACGTATTATATGTATAACATCGACATAACTTAATCTTCTTCTATACATATCTATATCTTCTATACATATAATAAAAATGGAGCGTCTGTATGTAATATCAAAATATTTTTTTTTTACCGATTGGGTATGAAAGTATACACGCTACTAATAACAAAAATGCAATTTTTAAAATTTTTGTCGGTCTGTGTGTCTGTCTGTTTGTTCCGGGTAATTTCCGAAACCGTTGGACCGATTTTGACGGGAATTTCACTCGCAGATAGCTAAAATTACAGCGGGTTACTTAGGCTACTTTAAATTAGACTAGCTACTATCTTCAAAACGGTTAGACCGATCTTCACGAAACTTTCACAGGCAGATAGCTGACATTATAAAAAGTAATTCAAGCAATTTTAGTTTATACTAGTTATTAACCGTGGCTTCACCCGCAGTGTTATCTCCAAAAGGGTTCGACCGATCTTCACGAAACTTTCACTGGCAGATAGCGGACCTTATAAAAAGTACCTCAAGTAATTTTAGTTTATAGTAGCTGTTAACCGTGGATTTGCCCGCAGTGCTATCTCCGAAACTGTTCAACCGATTTTTACGGGACTTTCACCAGCAGATAGCGGACATTATAAAAAGTAATTTAGTCTATTTTAATTTAGACTAGCTATTAACCGTGGCTTCGCCCGCTGTGCTATCACCAAAACGGTTAGACAGATTTTCACGGGACTTTCACTGGTAGATACCGAACCTTATAAAAAGTAATTGAAGTTATTTTATTTTCGACTAGCTGTTACCCCCGACTTTGCCTGCATGAAATTTAGCAAGATTTCAACTCATTCTTTATTTTTAATTAAAGAAACAATTATCAGCTTATTGTTTACAAGTCGACATTATAATTATTAATAACTTTAATGATATAGAGGTCTTCCTAATAAGATTTTAGTTTATAAACGTATTACGTAAAGAGTTCCATAATACAATTTCTTACAACTATATTCAGAGCGGCCAAAATGATTAACGCGGTCTGTATATCCATATATATAAATAGGCAGTGGTGAAACGGTTAAGAAAATCTCCCTCCTCTGTTTCTCAGACGAATTTCTTCATTCTTTTTTCTTTTTAGCCATTTCACGAGTTTCAGTATTATCAATAAAACATTGGAAAATGTTTTTTTTCCTATAGTCGAAGTTCGACCACTGGACTAGTACTCGAAGAATTAAAATGATAGATAACATTCATAACAAAAGAACATAACAAAAAACCAACAACTGAAATTAACCCCTCGGCTGATTTTTTAAGCCTCAAATCTCAAAATGGCGAATCGGCTTTTTAAATATCTAGCCAATGTTTTTAAATTACAATTATGCATTTAAAATTTTGTTATTGTTCAAGTTTTTCAAATTATGTAATAAATACGGTATTTTTTTAAACGTTGTCAACATCCTGTAACTGCTAGTGCATCACGAGGTCTACATTCGTTTGTACCTATCGTACGTTTTGGATAATCCAGGGGTTAATAAGGTTCCTAATAACAGTTTACTGAAACGTTAAGATACCCCTGTTACTACTGATTCACCGAATGCTTCAAGCAGAGAATCGTACGATGCAATCTATTTGACGTTCATCTCAATTATTCATAACGCAGAAAACACCCTTGTTATTGGTAGTAATTGTATATATAGATCGTAAATTGTTTAATCTGTAATTATACATTTTCTCACAAATTAGGAGTTACGACTCCGCGGAGGAGCGTAAAGTTGCCTGATTAATTTTTTCTTCTTTATTTCTGCAGACGCTTGGTGAAAAGATGAGCTATTTCTGCTTTCGTTTGTTTTTATTAGTTATGTTAAAATTCGTTTTAAATGTGATCAGCTATTAATATTATTTTACTTAACTATAAAATATTATACATCGGAATTTTAATTCAGATTATTTCCCTTCTTTCATTTTCATCTTTTATAGCCATTTTAAAACTATAATTCACAATCCCCCGCACCAGAGTGTCCATAGCCCGATGGATGAACCTACTAATCGTGCCGTTAGTTGTGTCGAATAGTAGACACAGGTGTTGGCGTATTTGGATATTGTTACTATAACAAGTGAAATGTTATCCTGGACTTGCATCCTTCTGCCCTTTGCTTGCAGGATCACCACCGATTTTAAGGGTAAACTATGAGATGCCTGATTAATGAGTTGCCTGTTTGCAATGTGGAGACCTGTAACAATATCCCAATATCAAAGTTCCTATCCCAATTTTTAGGATAACGAGTATAGTGACGAATTTAAGGCGCAGTCCGTAACTCGTGGCACGTGCGAATAGCCAAAACTAACTAATGCTAACATGTGCTTTGAATTTAAACGACGCCATCCATTGTTCCGACGGTCGGCTTAGATACGCATTTGCAAATAATAAAATCCATTTAGCCTAATGCGAGATCGCAAACTGGTTTCTGATGGGTTTCATTACGAGAGGTAATAAGTCGATTCGTGCATCATCATCAATGGAATTGTCCCAATGCAATGTTTAATGTTTTTTAATAGTTTTAAATAATAACTAGACCAATAGTCTAGTGGTTTGACCAGTGGAATAACAACCCGATATCAGTATGTACCAAAGAATTATTAAGAATTCGCGTACATTTACTAATTTAAATTGGCAACATCGGCTGTCGGTGAATGAAAACATCGTAAGGAAACCTGAACCTGAGAAATGTTCTTATAGTACTATTGTATGTGGGAAAATATAGAACTGTGGACTTCTCAGAGTTTGAAATCGGCAATACGTCGTGGGCTGGCTTGGTGATTATGCCCATACCTTCCGTCAGAAAGAGGCCTATGGCCTTGCAGTGGGTATCTTACAGGCTGATAATGATACATTTTTAATCTCATGTAAATATTCAAAAAACAAATGAGCGATAAAGTGTGTAGAAAGATTAATATTGTAGATATAATAAAATCAATCAATCAAAGAGTCTAAATAGTATAAAATAATTGATAAGTACGTCTTTAAAAAATATATTGTGTTTATCATTTATAACAGAAATTACAAAGCGACATTTCTGGATTATAAACGATAACTAAGTAAATAGTAAAGCCTATAATGAACAGACGCGAATAACCTACCGGATTTCTCTGTCTGGAATCTATACTAGTACTATTATAAAGCTGAAGAGTTTGTTTGTTTGAACGCGTTAATCTCAGAATCTTTTGGTCCGATTTGAAAAATTATTTCAGTGTTAGATAGCTCACTTATCGAGGAAGGTTATATATCATCAAGCTAAGACCAATAGGAGCGGAGCACCAATGAAGAATATTTCAAAATCGCGGTTAACGTACGTATTATTTAAAAATATTTTCATCTTTTACGTAAACGAAGTCGAGAGTTAAAAATAGCATTAGACCAAAGTAACTGTTCTTATAAAATTATAAATACAGATTTTACATAGCTACGAAATGCTACAAATACCATAGAATTGGACTATTTCCTGGCGAATTTTAATACGTGTTCCGAGGAAAGATAACAATTTTATCAGATGATAGATCTTATCTTTATATATTATATTTTCTAATTCTCTCTCGTTACCAATCTCAAGCAGTTGTCGCAAGCCGAATTAACTCCTGGGAAGTCTAAAATCGTAAGGGTTTAACCATCATACAAACGAATGTAGACGTTATGATGCACTGGTCAACAAACTGTTAGAAATACAAATTAATAAAAGAAAAACCTATTTATTACAATATTTGAAAAACTAGAAAAATAATAAAGTATATAACCCCAAATTATAATTTTAAAAATTTACTAGATATTTAAAAACATTATCCGCAATTTTAAGAGCTCAGTGTTAATCAAAATCAACCGAAGGGTTAATTCTTATTATAATACTAGGAACTGTCTACGATCTCGTTCGTGTCAAATTACACCGAAAACTTAATAACAATAAAATATACGTTAGCGTCATTTAGTAGTAACAAGTTATAGTAAATTTGAAAGGCGGGTCGGGCGTACAAATTTGTCAATCTCGACATATAATTGAGTCAATTTATGACATAGAGTATAATCATAGTATACTAAAGAAAAATGAAAGTAAAGCGCGCACACGTCTCGTGGGAATATGATGACGAACAAACGGTCATCGCTAGAACATCAGAGACGATCGAAATAAATCATACGGGGTGTAATCAGCGCAGACCACTTTCACACAATACTTTGAACAGGTAGCTAGCGGCCTCGTTCACACACACATACACAAATACAAACTGTAAACGTGCAGAACTCGTTTCGATAAAAAAAAAACATACGACTCTTACAATCAACGATATAATATCACTTTACTGAATATATATAACGTATTCATTAATTAAACATAAAATGAATAATATCGTAAGTTGCCATGATAGTTTCAACGTACCTTTTAACGGCATATGGAGTTTAGCGATTGTCCATTAATTACGTGACTGGTTTAGGGGTTGAGGAATTATGAAAAATCTCCCGTGAGATTAGGAGCGGAGGGAGAGGTGTCGAGACAAAACTTACGATATCACACCTCGGGGTAGAGGGGTCAAATGATCCTCAAAAATGCTTCACATGATTAGTGAACGACCCCTTACCGGATATTGTAAGCGCTTACAAACTTAAATCACATCTTCATAGGTCTTACAAAAGTGGTGTTAATACGTTCCATACCAAACCATTTATCTTCACTTTCAGGCTATTTGATATTTTAACAAAAAATAAATGTATTAATTATTATACTTCTTTTTTGCTTCGAACTATCTACGCCATTGGCCTACCGGGCTTTCACAGCGTTACTGGACTGTATCACGTATTATCATACAATATCACGTTACAACACCGTACATAACATGACATAAGTAATTCTTTCGTTTTCAATAGCTATCAAAAACCACCGATGGTACACGTGGGACGGAACTTGGTAAATAAGAGAACCGACTATAGCGCAAAAGGTGACAACCCTATAGAATTATCATACGAGATCGATAAATGCAATTCCAAGTAATGGTACGAATCGATTTGTCTATACGATAACAAGTAAAAAGAGCGATCGATCACTACGTAGTGGAAACGGTGCGCGCTGCGTAACCCGGTCCCGTTTTAGACTTGAACTAAGTCGTCTGCAGCGGTACCGAGCGCCTGAGCAGTTGCACGCATATGGAAGGGAAAATAACACGGAAATAATAATTCCCATCAGTTAAAGCCAAGTCTAATATCTCAATTAACTATTTGAGTTTGTAAAAATATTGTTTATATGGTTTATCACAGTGATATTTCATCGGCCGGATAATGAGTTCATGCATTATGTCCAGCTGGTTTTAATGTCTAAAGGCTGTCATTATAGGGTGGGTTAATATGTCAACGATCGTGATGTTTGGAAATGACACCCCTCTCTGTGCATCCACCAAAAACGAAGATACATATAAAAATATGTATCATGAAAAGATAAACCAGATCGAGTTTGTTGCCGGTTCTTCTCGATGACTCGGTGTTGTTCTTCAGAATCGGTGTTAGCTTTGGCATTCATAAGCGCCTTCTTCATAAGCCTAAATTGAATAATGTATTTTGAATTAATATATGAACAGACAGGTGGTCGTATAAAATCAGCATGTCTTATTAACAGTATGAATTGTACTAATTGTATAGGCAATCCCGAAAATGTCAATGAGGGGTCATTAAAGTATTACGTAAGCACTACAGGGGGGCCTAGAGGTCTTCGATTTGGATCATTTTAAAGACATAACGGATGGGGATATCTGCATGTGCAGGTCTGATATGCGGGGCGCGTGGTCTTATCCACTGCCCTACCATTGCCCTAATAGCAAAGCGCCGTAATTTAATTACTCTATAGACTATAAATTTCCTATTTCTAGATTTGTTAATTGGTACCCATGAATCGACAAGACAACCAGAACAGATTAAAATACTTACATAGATGTATACATTAGCATACGAAGGGTGTAAGACCACTGCTTACTGAATTATAATTAATTATAAAATTCTGCTTATCACTACATATTATAAAACAAAGTCCGCTGCCACGTCTGTCTGTTCGTGATAAACTCAAAAACTACTGAACGGATTTTCATGCGGTTTTCACGAGTAGATAAAGTGATTGACGAGGAAGGTTTAGGTATATAATTTGTCAAGGATTTTTATTATCACCCGTACTTGCTAGTGTAATATAATTCACTGAAAGGGTGAAAACATTTCTAATTTCTCTTGCACTCTCGAGTTTATTGTTATATTATATTATATATATATATATATATATATATATATAGTTATATGTGTAAAGACAATACTAGGATAATGAGTCTCCTATAGTTTTAAAACGCAAAAATCAACAAGGTAAGTACCAAAGTAATTAGAATACATCCCGATAATCGTACACGAGCAACGCCCCTAAACAAGCGATATGGCAGATCGGTCGTGAGTGGAGCGAATGGCACGCCGCGTCCAGTCGTTACGAGTATAGGGTCATCACAAAAACAGATACGAAAAGATCTTAACGTGTAACTAATGACCAATGTTGAACATTAACAAAAATTAATAATTACAATATTTAGACAAGTGCCAACTTAAAAATACAATCCACAGTAAGCTTCAAGTTTCGGTCGGACGTCGTTATGACATCACAGAGCATGATGGCAGGAGGCATACCTACCTACCGATCATACTTTAAGGTACAGCATAGGTATAATGTCTGTACATTACGTGAATGGTAAGCGTAGTGTATAAAGGTAACACGATATAACGCCGAGCATCAAGATTTGTAGGTGGTAGAGCCACGCTGAAGCTATTACAGGTTTCAGCATGAATGGGTCGCCTCGCCTAGGGTACTACCACCCGACCCACAGAAACACCCACGTGAAGTAACAGTGCTTTTCGTTCGATCAGTGAGAGCGCCGGAGGCCAACCTCCCCACTCATCTCTCCCCCAACACAGGTTGGCAATTTACTTGCGACTCCCCTGGTGTTGCTAGCATCTATGGACGGCGGTGATCACTTAACATCAGATGACCCGCCTGTTCGTTTGCCTCCTATGATATAAAAAAAGACGTCCAAAATCTATCGGCATTCGCTCCTGTCATACCTGATCTAAAGACTCTCACCTGCTGTATGTTGAACTCTACAGCTCAAACGAGAGTACCTGTAAACGGTTTACCACCATGTACAGGTGATCTCGATCCAGACGGACCCTTTGCCACTTAATCACTGAATACACACCCGGGAAGTTATTAATAATACGACGTATAAAAAAGACGTTGATGAATATTTTCATTGAAATTATAATGCAATTTAGTAGACCTCAACAACAATTTTAAAATAATTATCAAATAAAGATATCTAGAATGACCCATATAATGCTGTATATAGTCAATCTGGGCCTCTCTTAAGGTTGAACAAATGTTAGTTAAATAAAATAAATCTACACTACATTTTTTTTTTGTAATGGATAAACTTAAAACATTCTTACCGATTTTAAAAATTCTTTCACCTATAGAAAGCTACATACATGGCTGTAATTTTTTAAAATTTCGTATCAAATTAACTAAGTCAAAATTAAAATAGTGTCAAAAATAATGCTGATTTTAACAATATTCGTGAGCGAAAAAATATTGTGAATTCCAACGTAGTAGTACGCTTGCTACAATATTTTTATTTTGGAATTATTTATTTAATGGGTTTAGAATCATTGTTACACCGGCTTATTCAAAACAAAAATTATTACTTTAAACTTTTTACTTTACTAAACTAAACTTTAAATCTTAAAACTTTAAATTTCTTAAGGGCGCGCTCTCAATTTTTCGCGGTTCAATTTTGGCATCGAGTCCTACTAGACACGTATAGCTCACGCACACAGACACGAGAACTGATAACCGTGGAATTATAGCGCAATTTAAACGACTTTAATACTTTTATAAAAAATATTACAATACTTTCTTATTATTGATGTTCTACTTTTTGTTATATTTGATGCTATAGTACTAAAATAAATTATAGTTTCTCAAGGTCATAACTACGTCAAGAACAATATAACTAAACCTAAATATGTGTACTTAATATACAGAAACATCGAATTTGTGCTCAAATATTTAGCCCCTTAGTGCCCGATCAACATTCTCATGAGGATTAGTATTGTGGTAACTGGATCATAGTCTAGATAATAGCTAGAAACATCAAGTTTGTGCTTAGATGTTTAGTCTCCCAATGTAGGAGCAAGGTTTCAATTTTTTAAAGTTTGATGAAGACAGTATTTACGATAACTGAATCTTAGTGTAGATAATAGTTAGAAACATCGAGTTTGCACTCAAAGGCTTAGTGTCACAGTGTCAGCTAAATGTTTCATATCTTAAGGACCAGATGAGAGCTATTTCGTGATAAAAAAATTTTAATATTGATAATAGCTAGAAACAGTTTGCGCTCTGAGGTTGAGTCTTTTTGTATCAGATGAGAGTATCATTTCTCATAGACCAAGTGAGTAGCTGTAACATGATAACAGAATTTTAGTACTAATAATCACTAGGAACATCAACTTTGCAATCAGAGGTCTAGTCTCATAGAATCAGATCAACGTTTCATTTTATGGATCAGATGAGTAGCTGTATCATGATAACTGAACTTTAGTATTCATAGTAGCTACAAAAATCAGGATTGGGTTCAGATGTTTAGTCTCACAGTATCGGATGAAAGTTTCATTTTTCATGAGCTAAATGCGTATCTTTGTCGTGATAACAAAATTTTTGTATAGTATAGAGTAGCTAGAAATATAGAGTTTACGCTGAAAAGTATCATAGTGTCTGATTAATGTTTAATTCCTCATGGGCTAGGTGAGTAACTATATCGTAATAATTGAATCTTACTACATATAGATTTTAGCTACAAACATTGAGTATGCGCTCAGAGATTTAGATAGGAGAATTTTTAAATTAGCGTTTGCTTCTATATCAAAAATATTTCTGTGAACAACATACTACAAAACACCTCAATTGTAAGTGGTAATAGCTGTAGCACAACGGGCAGCATATGGTGGTCATTGTGTAAAACGAACCCTAATTCCACCGACAAACTTTGCATCTCTAGCTTTGATAGACTTTTCTCCAAATAATTCGTTTCATTATAAACAAGACTTGAGAGACCATGTTCTGATAAACAATAAGCATACTCGATTCTTTTGAAAGATTACTTTTGTTTGCAAATGCTGCAGCGTGTTTATGACATTATTGTAGATATTCTGAATAGATAATAAAATATAATAAAGAGAATGCGAGTACGACATATCTATTTCTAGGTATGAAGGAACTCCCTAGCCATTTCTGAGAGTCCATAATGAGGCCATTTTGTTATTACTTAACAAAAGGAGTAATAAGACATATCTGTCTCTACCCACCGAGGAGTTCTATAACAATTTTTGAAGTGGGTCGTCATCAGATCATTTTGTTCAGTCCTGTGGTAAGCTCTCGTCACTACTAACAAAAGAACTACAAAGACGACATATCTATTTCTACCCATTAAGGAGTTCGATAACAACTTCTGGATACCACCATCAGCTTACTTTGTTAAGTTCTGTGGTAAGCTCTCGTCACTACTAACAAAAGGACTATAAAGAAGACATATGTAATTCTACCCGTCAAGAAGTTCCATAACAGTACCTCAGATCCACCTACTGTCAAAACGTATTTTTTTTTTTTTTAATTAGAATTTTTGTTTCAACCTAATTACAATGTCTCTTGCTACTAGATATATATACCACTATAAAAAATTGGTTAGTATTTCAAAATGATCAAAACGTTTTGTGAAGTGTATACGTATTTCTACAGCGTTGTTTTTTTTTCTAATCGAGTGCAAAGCGACGTATACCTCCACTCGCTACGGCACCTGAGCGCGGTCTGGCGCGACGTGAATCCTTCTTCTATATTTTGTTTACGTCGAATATAAATAAAGAAATAAATTGGACCTTATTCCATATGAGGTAAGGTCTACGTAACTGACTAAAATCGATAAATTTTGTTTACAACTAAATATTTTTTTTCTCAGATGTAGTGTAGATAACTTGGATTTTATTTCATGTCATTTAAACTTGACTAAAAACGTAAATTTACTGAGATTTTTGTACCGAAAAGCAGGCTGTTTTGCGCGAGGGGACTACGGAGAATTGATTTTTTTTAAATGAAAACCTATTAATTTTAAAAAACAATCATCTGTACATCATTGTTAAAGGTTTAATGTGTCTGTAGTTAGTCATTATGTTTACCAAAGTTCAATAGCTTTATTGTAATTCTTTGAGACCTTTTTTGAGAGCGCGTCCTTAAGTAAACAAAACATGTATATAGTATATATTGATTAAAGGTGAAAAATTATTTTTATTCAATTACGAAAAGAAATAATAATGTTCTAAATATCAGATAAAACTGTAAACGTTTGACAGCCCTGGTTACGATCATGGTTCGGAGAGAGGGCGAGAGGTCATCAGCGGATGGCGCGCAGGCGCCGGTGATCTACCGACCTCTAGGATTATCCGACCCGATCGATAAGGTCCCGTCCGCTCCGGTTCACTTCAACAATACAATTCCAATAATTCATATATATTTTTTAAAATTTTCAGTTTCTATACACCGAAAACGAAGTTTAAATTATGCTCTTCATAAGGTTTTTAGTTGATTTTTATTATCTTCATACTTTACATGTACAAAATTTGAAGATCTTGATTAATAATGTAAAATATTAGGAACGGCTAAAATTGGAGCTGGCTCAATTTTAAATGTAACGACTCAAGTATCTTCCAGAAACGTTTAATATAGTAAAAATGTAAACCGCAACAATATTATTCTTTGTTCCAGAGATTAGTCTATAATACTTGATCGTTGATTGATGATCGCATTACGTTCATCTGCGAATACAAATAATATTATCGGAAAGTGCGATATGTTGTTTACAGTTTGTGAAAACGGTTTATTTTCAACTATTATGGTCACTATTACGGCGCATTTAGAGGCCAAAGAACATAATTTATTCGGCGGCAGAGTGGCGCGCCTCGGAGGTGCCGCGTCCCGCTCCCGCCCCCGTACGCCTCGCCCGTCCCGCTGCGCCTGCGCAACCCGCGGTATTTCATCCCGAACAGAATCCCCATTTTTTGTGGCCTCAAGGATTATGAGGTATCAGGTTAAGCGTCGGTTGCATAATAGCTTTTTACGCACCCCTCAATCTACTCTACGGATAGAGTTTTTAAATATACATATTATTATGTTACGTTTTATATTTTGAGATAATAATGGCCTCTCTTTCTTCGTTTATATATCTAATTCATAAGTCTTTATAAAGTAGAGTCTCACTGATCCGGCACTATAGAAACCAGGGGGTGTCGGATTATGGGAATGTTCGGATTATTGGATTGTATAGAAGAACTATATAGAATTTTTGGAGGTTATACAGATACTGGTGAGCAAACACGGAACGAAAGTAGTTAGAGATGAAGGAAGGGTAAGCGTAGGGTGCCGAATTATTGGACGCAGCGGACTACTGAAGTGCCGGATTAGTGAGGACTGTTATATTTATATGTATTATGTACGAAGTCAAATATTTGTTTCTCTTGGATCTTGTTGAGAGCAGAATATAGGAATTTAATACTTCAAAGAAAAAGTTAATGAAAAGACAGCCGTTGGTAAAGATTTGTAGGCCCAAAATGCATAGCAATGTTTAACTTTGTTATGACGAACAAAACGGAACCACCTGACGGCCTTGGTCCGATATCCTCGGGTAGAGCAATAACAGGCGCGAAAATGGAAATCACTTGCTCCAACACAGCACTTCACACACTCAAGTACTATGTGTTTACACTTCACCTGTAGGCGTTTACTTCGCTGCAGAGATAGGAGAGATAAGGGGACATACACACAGACGCATGTCAAGCGGAATCTACCCGATTGTATCTGTCGATAGGTCCTTCACACCTCCTCAGAGTGTCATTATAATATTATTTTGTAGACACAAGAATTGTTATTTCAAACAATGATGGGTTACTAACTACTAACTAGGCCTAAAACGCAGAACATGTAACAGTGGTGATTGTGCCATCAAACTTTATATTGAAACATGGTCTACATGGTCTGGTAGAGGAAATATATTTTCAGAAAAACGAACAAAAACCTCTATAAAACAGTTATATATGCAGTTTTCTTTTGATTAATTGAATTTATCTCGTAATTTATAACTTCTACGGTTTTGACTTATAGGACTTTTTTATAGAAAATTAAATTCTGTACAAAAAAGCTTTTATAAATTTTACCCTAAAGTAGAAGAAAAATAGAAAAAAACATATTTTTGAGCAAAAATCAAGTTTACAATATCGAAGTTCGTAAATTGAATATAAGCTTTTAAAGAGGAAGGATTCCTCTACAATTTTCGCCCATAGTCAATTGAATAGCGTAAAATGTCGTCAAAATATTGAAAATTTAAAAGAAAATAAAAAAATACATGTTAATTAAATGAAAAAAATTCAAATTCATTTAGCGAATATTCAAAATTAAAATTAAGAGCTCATCTTTGGTGGAAATTTGTTAAAATATGTTTTAAGCAATATTTCGTCAATGGAGCGATAACAAAAATATTCCCCTCAAACGCAGCACCCTTATGTATATCCGGATTTAATTTCAAAATTATTTGACCACTTTTTATTAAATTTTGTATCCATGAAGAATATATCACTCCACAAATATAGGCTATAACAACTGACAATAATCATTTTCGAAATCACAAAATACGAATAAAAATATAAACACGAAATGAAAATAGTTAGTACGTAATAACGCAAGCAGGGTCGCGAGCACCCTGATTGGATGCATACGAATGGACTTTTTAGTAATTCTTTAGCAAATTGTTCCTTATGATTTCAGAAGGTTATATGATATATATATTTTTATAAAGCTCAGTGCAACGTGCTGATACCTGCTAGTTTATTCATTCCATGTCATTTACCAGTGTTAAAAAAGCGCGTTGACAGACAAAATGTTATAGGATATAACAATCGCGCTTCGAGTTCAATGAACATAAACAACACATACGCAGACAGGCACGCAACTCGCGCGACTCTTTAAAAATCAATATTTACAAGAAACATAATCAGACACGTCGTGAAGCGCGCGTTATCTCGCGTAACTCTACGTGAGAAATCTAACTGAATTACACACGTTATCTCGTCACAGGGCACGGCAAAGGCGGGCAGGTTCGTCAACCTCGTCGCACTATGTCCAACATGTTTATTTATTTATGCTGGCTCAACAACAGAAAACAAATTAAATTTGTCTCACTATTTAAGTTGGGCACAACATTTTACAACAAATAAGTCGAGGCAGTCATAAGAACTGCCGACAGAAATGAAAACGCAAAACAAAGGAATTTAAACTGTATCGTAACTCTTTTGCATTTTTTAATTAATTATAGTGTGAATTATTTAAATTTCATAATTTGTAAGTTGAAATTATCATCATTCGTCCCCTTTTCATATATATTGGCACTCCGAATAACAATTATTATACGTATAATTTTTTTATAGTTTATTAGTTCATCAAACATATGATGCGCTGCACAATCTCAATATTAGATATACGCAGACTCTTATACTAAGCGTCGTTGGTCTGACGCAAGCTGCGCAAGCGCAATACGAGCGGTCATGCTTATTAGCATGTCATGATGCGAAATCATAAATTTATTTCGTGTCAAAAAATTACGCTCAACGTGCCTAAAGAACTCTCACAAAGAACTCACTTCAATAATAGAAAAAAATTAAAAAACAAAAATTAATTATGAAAGTTACTAGACACAAAACGATGGAGTACTTATATTCTAAAAGTCACATAAAGATTTTGCGTGTCATTATTTTTTATGTCATCAAAATATTATTGAACCCTGTAAGCCGTGCTTATATTCCGACACAATATATCCAAATCCCTTGCGTTATTATTGTACGCTCTGCAATTTCTGTATAACGGATTATAACTAAGAGACATCATTTGAGTAATATAAATGATTAAAACAAATTAACGTATTTACCTGTTGGGAAAATAAACCGAGAATAACGATCAAGGCTTGGCCGTATAAGACTAACACTAGCGTTTGCTTAGTTTTTGTACGGTAACAGTACATTTTTTCGGGATAAAAGATACCACCCTATATCGTTCTCTGTAATCCTGATAATTGATATCGTGTATGCAAAATTTTACGATGATCGATTGAGTACATAAGGCGTGGAATCGTGACAATTAATCATACATGCGCATTTATAATATTACTATTTTTTTTTATATCATAGGAGGCAAACGAACAGGCGGTTCACCTGATCGTAAGTGATCACCGCCGTCCATATACACTAGCAAGTGTGTTGTCAGCCTGTATTTGGGAGAGGGAGGGAAGAGAATGGGAGGGGTGCCTCCGGCGCTCTCACTAACCGAACGAAACGCAACAATAGAAGCACTATTACTTAACGTTGGTTTTCTGTGAGAGGGTGGTACTCCCCCAGGCGAGCCGACCCATGCATGCTGAAACCAACTGAGGATTAGGATTTTAATAGATAGAACAATCGATGTTTCGGTTATCGATTATAAACTGTATATACTGAACCCACCTTCCTAATTGTCACAGAGCGTTCGTCACAGTTCTTGGCTTGGTAGTACCATCATGTGCAACGGAGTGCAATCTACCTAGAATCGAAGATTACACTCGAGCGTTATCGATATCGATGACCATGATATCGATAAGCCGTCAATCCAAAATTAAAACATATACCATAATGTTGTAATATACCAAGTGGCACGGTCCACGTACGTGACGAACGCCACGGCGCATCTTATCTACCGGGTAATTAATCCATGATTAGGGGTGCCGTGGTTCTCATATCTTAGCGGCCGCACCGCGTCGGCATTCCTTTGTAACGGAACTTCAACATGAAACGATTTTATGAGTCTCTGACTACAATTTCAGGTAACTTTACGTAGCTGACACATTTTTTATAACGGAAAAGATAGAATCAAATTAGAAACAAAGTTATTTGTAACTGTGGTGCTGCTCATATAGACCAAACAAACGTACAAGCGTAGAAAGGGTTAGATAGAACATATAATTGCAGTCAAATATCGAGAAACATAGATGGTAGCCATCAAGTCTTACTGAAAGAGCGTTTTAATTATTGGACTAAATTATACGATCCAATAGTCCCTTCCACGTATCACTTCTACAATCTTATAGTAGTAAACCAAGCAATAGAAATTACTAAATATAAAAGTTTTAAACGCGGCTCATCTTTTGCATAGAATTCAAGGGGTAGAAAAACACAAACTTCAGGTGCGATTGATGACGTTCAAATGGATAGAATGACTTGAGAGTAGTTACTAGCAAATGCCTTCGTTAACAGCACCGCAATGTACCGACTATTCCATGACCACGACTAGTGTAAACAGACCAACGCCTTCAGAAGTTAAAAGAGTAAGTAAAGGCGCGTACTAAACCCTGTGGTGGTCTAGTGCTTTGACCGATGAAATATCAACCCGATGTCCGTAGGTCCGAATCCAGGCATGTACCAAAGAATTTTTCGGAATTTGCGTACATTTTCTAATTTTAATTGGTAACACTATCGGCTGACGGTGTTGGAAAAAATAGTGAGGCAACCTGAACCTAAGAAATGTCCTTATAGTAGTACTGTATGTGGGAAAATACCGAACTGTGGACTTCACAGAGTTTGAAATCGCACATACGTCGTGAGCTGGCGCGGTGTTTATGCCCATACCTTCCTTCGGGAAGAGACCTATGGCCCTGCAGTGGGTCTCTTACAGGCTGCTGATGATGATGATAAATCATATATGTATTCAGATGGGAGAACACGATTAATAGTACCTAGTCAAGTACATCAGCGTCATAATTTATTCGATGGACCTTGTCCAGCGAGTGCATTAACGTTTTGATCGATTCGACTGCATATTCATACGCGAATGCAGATTAGACGTTAATGCACTGTTTTTCTATGCCTTGGTAAATTGATCGACCGCCTTCGAGTTATTTTAATATCAATCACTCATCATGATAATACTATAGTAAAATATTCAATTAAACATGTTGCAACACGAGTTGTTTTATATATGTGCTGTAAAAAACATGATTCTATGGTGTCATGGGCGGAGGAGGTTGTGGGTTGTGTAGATGGGTCGAATGCCTGATATACCATGATTAAACCATGATATCGCAGTCTTTTAATCAATCATCGCCATTACTTACTCCACCGCGATATACTTGAAAATATGATAGAACAGATAAAACTTGAAAAATACATTTCAAATGTGATTATAAACATTACTTACAAAAAAAAATGTGTGGTTTTATGAAACCATGATGCAATTTAAACTTTTTTTCGAATCGTAAGCATTTAACTGAACATTATCAGAAAATATTCCATTTATGATTACTAAAATCGCGCTTTAAATGTTAATTTAATAATTGGGAACTGGCAATGATAATGGGAAGTTAATAGTAGACAGGATATCCAACTATAAATTGTAATTTCAATCTACGTATTTGAGTACGGAATACATAATAAATACAATCGTTCAGATGACAGACGCATGCTAAAACTGAGCATAATATTTATTTAAATCATTGAATCATTTTGAATTGACCCATGGGCACCGCCGGCATTGACTGCTCTGCCGAGCGCCTTTCACTTTACCCCTACTCCGGCTGTAATGCGACATGCGAAAGATGGACGAATAAATTTGACGCGATGGAAAAAAACGTTTCACTTTAAAAACCTTCCAATAATACCATGTTAAAAGGAAATTATATGTGTGTACCTATTAACGACACAAGTGGAAAATGGGTATTGCTTTACGTTTATACAAAACATAACATCAACAACAAATATTAGTACATCATTATCTGTAAATGAATGAGCACCGTATGTTGGAATGTCATCGATTACACATAATTCTGTACGTGTACGATAACGCTCGACTAGTGATACACAGTTTTAGCAACAGCGACGACAGATTTAGATGACCCAAATAAATTAATGCTTGTTATATACATTCCGGTAACGGAAAATATTCCGCTTGTGGTAATAAACTTTACAGGCCCAATGTTGCGCAGTTTTTGGGCTGTAATCGGCTAATCATGTCTTGATAATCTTAATTGAAGGGGTGCGGTTACTGTCGGTACTAGACAGCATGTTATCGCATGTCGTCATATCTTTACATGATAACGGATTTATTTTTGTCAATTTCTATCATGATATACGTGAGAAGGTGAATTTGGAACCAGTTAATCGTGACATCTCTTGCATAAATAATTCTAATAAAGAAACACATCTATAATGAAACGCAAAAGATCAAATAACAATGGCAAGTGAATACTACGCAGTTGAAATTCGGTTATGATAGGATATCGGATCGAAACAAATATAAGTAATTTACTCGGACGCAACCAATCCTATCGCACTGATAGCTTTAGATTACAAAACCGACAATCGATCGTGCTATAGACAAACAAAACAAATAATGGCAGATGTAATTAATGATCTGTCAGATGATACAAAACGAAATAATAAAAAGTAAGGTTTAAAGATACGAATTCAATAGTGGGCGCTAGTTGCTTTTTTTTTCACGCAAACGACAAACAGTGTCAATCAAATTGATGTTGTTGTCGCAATTTGCATCACGTATCTGTCTAGCAGACTGACAGACAGACAATCGTATTTTATTAACAAAACAAAGAGTGACATGTAACCGAATTATTGTCGATCAACTGTATACACATACCATGTGTATGATCAATAGGTTCATAGAATGCCATTTATTGCTTTCTTTGTTCTTTGTTAAGTACAAACATCATCGTCAAAAATTAATTGTGTTAACAATAAGTATATGTATTGCTACGCGTTGTTGAAAATCCACGTACTACCTCATCATTCGAGTTTCTGATAAGTCTGTATATCGCTCTTAATTAATCTAAGAATAATCTCGCACCAAAATAGAGGCAGAAGAGCTGAGATCCTATTCTACCATGGATTAGGTATTTATAGTGCTGGATAGAAAAGGGAACTTTTAATAACTATCTGAATATATTGAAGTAGTCTACCTTATTTCTAGATTTCTTTTAAGAACACGAAATGTCAAGAGCGTGACTTCTATGCCACAGTCATGAACTGTAGAGTAGAACAAAAACGTTATATAGGACGTTGACATTTTCAAGTTACACAAATATTGGCCTAATTGAATTGTGAGAATCAAAGTTTACGGCCGTGGATACCTATATTTACCGGTATCAATAACATTTGAACGAATAAATAACATCGCCAAAGGTAATAAAATAAAACGACATATATAAAACCTCCATCCCTCTATTTAATACTATTCTAGAAAGTTGAATAACTCTAGACACTAGACAATCTAGATTTCTGAAACCAAACCAGGCCCGTGGGCGAAATTTAGCAATAATAGAAATGCGTCCATATAAGATTTTCATACAGTGAATATAAATGCTAATTTTGCATATTCACACTCATCAGTAGACTCGTTGTATGGGACGGTAAAGCACGACAGGTGTCGCCCACGGACGTTAGAAAGTCTCGACTGCTAGAAATAAAACAAGACGCTTAGAGGGATAGCAAATATTAGGGACACAGGAGCCTTACACAGTATTGGCTCAAAGTGTAATAGTGCCCCATATAAAATTGTACATCTCGCGTACTAATAATAACAATTCGATAGACATACATGTGCTATTAAATATAACTGGGACTATTTAGTTACTGTAGTTGCTAACGTTATCTAAAAATGAAAATTAACGAGTTTCCTCGTGAAAGTTTAGTCTTCTTCTGTTAATCAAGTATATGTTCTTTTTTTAATTTTATTTTTGCCAATGTATATTCTAAATTATTATTGCCATTGTGTTTAGTGTTTAGTTAAGTAACAAGTGTTTTGTGATAATTTCAATGTCAATATTCTAACAAGAACTTTCCAAAGTGTTTTTGTGGCCTCTCAGAATTCACACTCTGTGGTATTACTTTCCATCCACTTCACTTGTGCACAATAACCGAATTATATTAGTTAAAATGCCACCAATATTACAAAATATAGAGTCAAATAATACAATTTTATTCTTATAAAATATAAAAGTCCCTACATGACAGACTATGATCCAGCAATAACTCTACGTGTCAATTATAAGGTAGGGGTGACATTACCATACATTTAGCTTAAATATCCTCTAAGTCGGGGTGCGGTTGTGATCTAACACTATAATTTGAATGTGTACCAAACGTCTTGTGGAAATTAGTTATTCTTATTCTATCTTATTCTAGTTATACTACGAACGAAAATTGATTGCTCCGCGTTTTGAATAGAGAAGACATCCGAGATAAATGGTAGATCAAAGGTAATAAGGCACTCTGGGGAGGGACGGTCACAAATTACAAAAATTCTGCATAGGTACGTAATACTTGAACAGCCTGTCTTGTAAAAAGACTTCTACGATGTGGGTGATAATTTGACAAATAATAAACCGATATTATGTTAAATAGTGTCCCAAAAGTAGAAACTCTCATATAGCAGAATGGTTATGCGTCGTAAAACGGTCACGAATAAGGTACGCGTGGGTGTCCGTAGCAGCGAACCTTTGACCGGAACCGTACGGAACGAGATGTGTGGGTACACTGAACGGTACGATTGCGCAACACCGCCCGCGCCCGCGCCCGCCCATAACATCACAATAATTTATGTATTATAAATGCATACACACACATACACATACCTCAATATTAAACTCTCAATTTTAATATATTATGTCTATTCTGTTTGTATCGAAAAAGCATTAATATCTTTTTTTTCTATACCTATGTATTATTTTTTCTTGTAGTATCAATACATTGTTATACTCTTTTTTATATTATGACCATCAATCTATATTGTAACTGCTTACACAATGTCTCGATGTGAATACGCAATCGCAAAGAAAGGACCATCCAAATATTTCAATTGAGTAACATATTTAAGACCAACTTCAGTGTTATGGTTTGTTCTTTAATGATAAATTATTTCTATTTACTGCTACTGTCTAAAAACAATATAGTCACATTTGAAATAGTGCATAGACTACGAGAATTATTTCTATATGTAGTATTAATTGCTTCTGAGCACAAAGGACTCAAGCGAGCCACTGTCTATGCGTAAAGCCATGCTCTTCCCATCAAGATAATCCCTCGTTCATTGATCAGAACGATGTACCCTTGCAATATTATTTAACATCTTTAACTCAGTAAAATCGTGGAAAATAAATAAAAATACAAAGAAAATTGGCAATTAAAAACTTCTCTCAGTGACTACAGAATAGAGCAGTGAATATGAGTGAAGTTTCGAAGTGTACCACGTAGGCGACTTCCGTCACTAATAGCCGCCAAAGTGCATATTACCGTCGGACCACTCGCGGACACACGACACTCATTAATATTATAATATCGTATAATGGCCCTCGGCGATCTCGATAGAAATGAATTAATGTATATTAAAAATTCATATTTAAATATATTCAATAAATATAAGACATATGTTTTTCTTAAATCAAATCATGCGCTCAGAACACAAACATTGTCGTAAACGATTATTTGGCGTACCATATGAGTTCAGAACAAGGGTGCTGAAATGGTCGTCCGCGAGTGCTTTTTGAGTCGATCTCTTGGAAAATTTGCCGATATAGAACTATTCAATTATTTTAGTTTAGTAAGTAAGCAACTAAAACAAAATGTAATGAATAAACAACTAACATTTACTTGTTCCATAATTAGGTCAGAATAACTTACACCTACCTAGACGACGATCCTGGATCACATATAATAGCAGCCTTTCAAAGTCGATCCGATCGTAGTTTAAACAATATTGAGGTGGATCGCAGAAGTTCAAATTTGAGTACCTCTGCCTTAGAACATTGATTTTGTTAAAGTACTATATTTTACATAATATTAATGCCACGTTTTCGATAAACTCTCATCTTTTTTTAAGTAAGCCATAATACACAAATGCTTTGGCTGGTAAAGTCAGAAACACGATATATCATCACATAAGGACATACGATACGGGTGGAAGGACAAAAAACATGGCGACGTCGACGCAAAGAACGTTGTGTTTTGTTAACCGACACCACGCACATAGAAAATTGATGAGACCAGCTTGTTCACTAAGCACTATACAAACAATTTGTTTTCTTTTTTTGTACTGAATGTGTAGTTGAATTATATTATCTGAGGAAAGCGTAACCGAATGATAGAATAACCACAGCATATCCACAGAGCAAAACCGTCATATTAGGCAGATAATTATTTTTAATGAAGTCTATTATAATTTTGGCGTTCTTGTATAGATTTTGGGATTTCTATTCATAATTAAGTATAATATTATTGTATGCTTCTTACTGATAACTTCATCTATTATTTTATAAGGTTCTTTCTAGGTTTTTAATTTCTTATGAATACTAACAGTCCATAATTGATTTTCTGCTCTACTATTATGAATATAACCTCGTTTAGTCCGTTGTAATGAACCATCTGGACTAATTACACTGTATCGATACATAGATTTTTTTATTATGAAACTAAAGACGAGCAATTGAAAACTACGACGTAGTGCAGTCGACCTTGCGTCCAGGCTCGTATGTAAGACACACACGGTTACCTGGAAATAGTTCAGGTGTCACTTTACTATAATCTCCACATACTGAAATCTCAAGTAACAACTACGTGGTATCTGTTTTAGATGAAGCGGATATTGTGTTTGGAATGTGAGGCGTGTCTGATGATACTTCAGGTACCCAGGTCGAGATCCATCTGGACGGGAAGTTCTAGGTAAAAAAACACTACTCAAGTAAACAGATAAATGTCGTAACATTTTACAAGGAAAATAACCAAATGAAAGAAGAAAGAAAGAATATTTATTGTAGCATATACAAGGACAATACAATAGTGAAAAATACAGAGTTACAAAGATATGTAT
This sequence comes from Antheraea yamamai, assembly GCA_036509395.1. Classification (NCBI taxonomy): domain Eukaryota; kingdom Metazoa; phylum Arthropoda; class Insecta; order Lepidoptera; family Saturniidae; genus Antheraea; species Antheraea yamamai. The sequence continues at coordinate 1,446,111 of AP028426.1, forward strand.
AACATAAAATATATTTTTTATAAAGTTACAAGATTTTAAAATTATACCATGGTATTGCTACAATGGCGCACAACTCAGAATGTGCGGGCTGCTACCTTTGCAAGTGACACCAGTGCTGATTTTCAACTGTGACCAATGTAAATATAACGTGTCTGTACTTTTTACATTTTTATAAAAAAAAATGTTGCAGGTGTCTATGAATAATAAGTAATAAAATACAATTCCATCATTTTTCTGTCTGTCTGTCTGTTTGTTTGAACACGCATCACTGCTAAAGTACTGCTTTCAGGATAAAACCTTTTCAAGAAAATCATAGAGCATATCTTCGAGTAACATTTAATCTTTGTTTCATTAAGATCGGTTCGGTCTATCAAAAGTTATTCTAATTTTAATGACGACGCGACTTAAATGCAAGAGAGAAAAGTAGATAAATCATGAAATTTACTTATGTAAATGACTTTATTGGCCACTGTTTTGTACATCAGGTTCCACATGGACGGAGTCGCGTGCACAGCTATTAACACTATAAATGTGAAGTATCTAATATATAGATGTATAAAAGTAAATATAAGTAGATATCTATAAAATATGAGAGATGATATCTTACGATTTCGATATCCATTAGATCAGGTATTATAGCGTGGCACGCCGAAGCAGCGATATGTAGAAAGTGACGCCCACTCGTGGCGAGAGGTCAAACCCGGCGCCCACACACCCTCGACTATTAAATACACCATTGAGAAACATCTATACACCCGGTCCACGGAGGTGTTCGACTACCAATTACCATTGTAATTATTGCGAAATAATGCGGAGGTGGGTACTCGAGAGCCTCCATTAGTGATGCCTGGTGGAGATGAGCAGCTTAATTTATCGGTTAATCATTCCGATTGCGTTGGCAGTGGTAAAATAACTAAAGCAGATATGGACAATTTATAGATGTACTTTGCTATACTCAATGTAACCATAATGTATAATGTCGATGTAATTTGCAACAAAACTCGTCAAATCTTCATATTTTTTTAATTAATAAGACAGTACGAAGTTATAGATTTTTAAACGCAAAAAGTATAATTACGAAAATAAAAAAAAACGATTATAGTTCACGCGGTAGAAGTGAAACTTACAAAAAGAAAACGAGAATAGCGTATGTCTCACTCTGGTCTTCAATACTTTTTTTTTTCGAACTGACTACGCTATTGGCTTGACGGACCTTCACGGCTTCACCAGACTAAATTCTCCAATACCCCCAAAGATATTGTTCCCACTCTACCCAACACAGTATATACCCCTACCACTACATCATCACACAAAAGTGTGCGGATCAGAATGTTAAAAAAATTATGGAAATAATAGCAGAAATGTCGACACTATGCATCGAAAATGGAACATCGATAAAGAAATGAACTCATAGAAAGAGAACGTACAACACTAGTGCAGTGCTGGGGCGGCGGGTAAGATAAAGTGACAAGTTTGAACGTAGGAATAACAGATTACGGTAACTCGAGACGAGTGACGTCCGGGCGTTATTGATGGGTAAGATTATATATACGTAGAGGAATGAAATACACAGTTTAATTATAACGGTGGTTATACAAATAAGGAGTCGGCTTCAAGTTACTTGGTTAGAGTGCGTTTAATTTTTTTTTATGGAACCGATTGTGATCACAGCGGCTCGAGATGAGACAGATTAAGCGCGCGTGGTACACATTAACTTTTAAATTCATATGCTTTTCTATCTTTGATACATAATCTGTGAGACTGTAATGCTGTAAATTTTTATAAGCATATTATTAGGCTACTATTTGTAGACATTCTGTCATTATATTTATCAAAAGCATTTGTAAAGCCAGTTACTGTATGTGTGGTGTAACTAGAATTGATAACACTAAGAATTAGTATATCAGAGGAAGTTTGAAAATAACACCAATGACAGAGAAGTTAAGGGGTAGTAAGGTTTGCTAACCTATGGTACGGCCATATTTTGAGAAGAGATGAACGTCCTGTAACAAGGATGGTTTTGAGTATGAAATTGGACGGATATACGAATAGACGGAAAAAGGTGTGGATGGATTGTGTGAAATTATGTGTATTAAAGGTGTGAATACTTAGATGACATCTAATAGGGGAGAGTGGAAGAGAAAAACATATTATGACGAACCTACTTGGGTTGGATAAGGGTAAGAAGATGATAATGGTACATCTAAGCAGCAAGTAGTGTTAGCCGTACTTTACCATTATTCCTAAGCTGTATTTTAATCAGATACGCGGTCACTAAACACTGGTTCCGACTGGCGACAGGCTCATTCAGCGTATCCATACAAGCTTTGTACGGCGGTCGGGACCCGACCAAATTTGGCTGATTAATCTGTCCCGTACACGGTACATATTATACGTCATCGTGCGACGTGCGTCGAGTATACAAAACGGTAAAAATTACACAACGAAACGATTATATCTGAACTCGGCTTGATGAATCGTGCTTGTCGCGTACCCGAGCCCCTCAGGTCAGCTTTTAATCACATGTTAATGATGAAATAGCAGAGAGTGCTTCACGTGAACGGTGTAATGTTTTTTTTTTTGTTTTTGGCAACCGATCCTACAGATTATTACTGCCGTTTTCGAGTAGGTAATAACATTACGAGTGTCTTACGATAAATTCAACGTGTTAACTAAAAGGGGATCCCCTTGTTAGAACTTTCCACGGAGTTTTTATGGCAATTCAGGTGGATTCTGTCTTGCTCCGTGATATTATTTTCCACCCACTTCACTTGTACACAATAACCGAACAATATTATGTAAAATGCAACCTTACACCTGATGTACGATGATCGCTAGCCAGACGGACACAACTCCCAAAACCTCCCACCCGGCTTTACGACATTTTCTCTTGTTAGTACTTTTTAATTGCTAACCCTAACGGATCTTCCTACTATGTCACAGATTATCTTGGTCGAAGTGCGTGTGGGTGGCGGAGGTCGCTATCGTCAAATTATGAAGTAATCTGTGAGACTATTTACACAAACAGAATTCTAATAAAGATAAAGCAAGATACTATATTAAGACAACTGTTTATTACATTTATCTTCTTATATATAAATAGAATATTACGAGGTCAGCCGTTTGGTGCGTGTATCACATAAAAACTATTAAATATATTTCGATCAAATTTTCTTTGGACTCATGGTCCTTATTTAAAAAAAAAAAACACGATATCTCGATTTAGTGAGTCGCGGGCGGGTATCAGCTACTATATATTATTTTGCAAAAAAAATGCGAAACGAAACGAGACTCGTCCACTCATGATTAAGGAATATGTAAACAAAACGTAGATTTAAATGATACACATCATTCTAACTGAGATAAACGGTATTATCATACAACGAATAATTTATTTTATGACCATTTCGTTTTTAGAGTGTTAAGCTTTTACTAATAGCACAAAATTTACAGCACAGAACATCAATTGAAACGCAAAAGACATCATTATCTTTTAGAATAACTATTAAATTTCTCATATATCAAATCGCACATAGAATCGCATTACTAACAAATCAATAGCAAAAATCAAGTTCCATTAATAAATCAATCAATCTACCTGAACAAATACATATCCTATAATATTTATCTTGTTTTATCTAAAACGGGTATTCAATAAATTAAAAAAAAGGTCATCTTAGAGCGCTATTGACGATAAGAGGGGTTAAACGTGCAATTAACCCTCGCAGTCCGCGGATACACTACTCTTTAGGGACAAACGAATGTATTGATGATGAACGTTGGAAAATAAATAAAAAAACATATATATATGTCAGGACGTTATCTCACACACGAGTGTAGTTTGTTTCAACTCGTGTAAGCAATTAATTTATTTTTAGTTTTGTCGTATGTTTATTAAGCAACTTTCTTGGAATAGCGAGTATAATCGTGTCAACGATATCATTGTATCAGCTTGTAAAGTAAATTAATTAAAACAGTTTCTTGCGCGGTACATTTTTCTTTGAAATTTTTAGAATTATGAATTAACTAGGTACTATTTTTTTGGAATACATTTACTCATTTACGATAAGTAGGGTGACATAATTTAGGATAGTGAGTTCAAGCACCACGTCAAGCGGGTTTTAATGTCTAAAGGCTATTAGGGTGGATCCAATATATGAACGATGGTGACGTCTGGAAATGACGCCCCTCTCTTCAACAACAGGTGGAGCTAGGCTATTTGTTTTTATTAAGTTTTACGTCATTACCTAACACAGTCGACGTAGCACGGTTGCTAATGTTACATGTTTTTATTTAAAACTAGCTGTGCCCGCGACTTCGTCCGCGTGGAACCTGATGTACAAAACAGTGAGTAATAAAGTCGTCTGAAAGTATGAAGTCTAATTACTATCTACTTTTCTCTCGTACGTTAAGTCGCTTCGTCATTAAAATTACAATAACTCTTGATAGAGGGAACCGATTACAATGAAATCAATACTAAATATTACTCGAGGATATGCTATATGAGTTTCTTGGTGAGGTTTTATCGCGAACGCATTACTTAAGCACTGACGCGTGACAGACAGACAAACACTTCTAAAAACGATTGAAATGTATTTTTTATTACTTATTTCAAGACACCTGCAGCATTTTTTTTTCACAAAAATCTAAAAGGTACAGTTACGTAAGATTTACCTTCTTATTATATGTATGGACCTTGCATATATAAATACTAGGGGCCCGGCTGACGGGGTCCCCCCCTGATAACCCCCCCCCAAACCCCCGGGGGGGAAATTTAAAAACCCTTTAGGACACTTCGGAAGGAAAATCTCAAATCAAGGCGCATTGAGAGAAGGGGGAAATAAAGGGGGAAAAATATATGAAACATATGTGAGACTTTAAAGAGACAAATATGAATTCAAGAATATCAATTAACGAGCAATTATAACAGTTATTTGTTGATACATGATATATTAAAATTAGCCGGTCGTCTCGTTTGGTGCTAATAAAATTATCATAGGGAATTATCATACGATAATTATATCACAGAATATTGAGACCAGAGTTCAGTCCACGGCGAAGCAAAGCGTGGCGGCGCACCGGAATCGTGGCTCTACCCTGCGCGTTGTTAATTTATTGACATTTTATCAAGTTCCCATTATCATATTTATTGATATAGATTCCAAAACCATTTCCTAATAGTTTCACTCGGGTGTGAGTATACAAATTACTTTAACATTAATGACTTTTCAACATGAAACGATGATGGCGCTACCACGTTTGGATTTGGATACAGACCGCGTCAAACTCTTCGACCGTTCTGAATATAGTTCGCAGAACACAAATATAGGTATAAATACGTATTATAACATACTTCTAACATCGAGACGATTTAAGGATAACTTAATGCCTATTTTAGATTCCTATATTAATATTTGAACTTTGTTTTGTATTAAGCTCTTGACTATATTAGGCGCAAGCCCAAACTTAGGGCTATATTCAGAGTGGTCAACATACTGACGGGGATTGTATAACATATGTACTAAAAAATATATACTAATGTGTGACCATAATATGAAGGCGGATATTATAGTGATCGACTACACAAAACGTGGAGACAATAGAAAAAAGCTACCACCAAGATATTTAAATAACATTTGAATGTTAAAAATTGAAAAATTGTTCCATTAATTAACAAACAGCTTACAAACAAAAGTTGTCCAAATGTTTATTAAAAAGTTACATAACTAACAAGTCGTGACGGGCTAGTGGTTTGACCGGTGGAATATCATTCCGATGTCCGCATAGGTTCGAATCCCAGCATGTACCACCGAATTTATCTCGGAATTCGCGTACTTTTACTAATGTTTAATTAATTGGTAACACTATCAGCTGACGGTGAAGGAAACCATCGTGTGGAAAGCTGAACCTGAGAAACATTCTTGTAGTACTACTGCATGCGGAAAAACATAGAACTGTGGATTTCTCAGAGTTTGAAATCGCCAAAACGTTGTGAGCTGGCGCGGTGATTATGCCCATACCTTCCTTCGGGAAGAGACCTATGGCCCTGTAGTGGGTCTCCTCTTACTATGATAATAATAATTAACAAAAGCATCCATTTATTCGTCATTCCAACAGCCAATTAATTATATTTCAAACGAAAATTCCTATACCATTCGACTGCACTTCACTTTTACTCAACAAGCAAACTTTATCACAAAAAATGCTGACAAAACCACAGAATGTAGACCAAAATAAAACAAATTTATTAGCAATACAAACTTCATGACAAGGCTAGATTCCTTTATCTGTATGAGTATTAATAAATATATAGTTCTATCGCTTTTTTTTTCAAATTTAATGATACATGTCTATTATAAAAGCGATTGATCACGAATATAACGTTAAAAAATGTTCGTCTGTCTGTTTGTCTGCTACTGGCATGCTATGGTTTCATCACGATCATTTCCTTTACCGGAAGCGCCGACTCAGTTGAAAGGATTCGAACCTACGTCCATCGAAGCGATGTCCGAAAACGATGTCAACTAAACCGACATCGTTTCAAACTTAACTAACGTATTTTCATGAAACCATAAACCTCATAAAGACTTCGTGTTTCGAATTGGCATATGTGATTGAATGTTGTAGTGTAGTTAAAATTAAAAAAAAGTATGTGTGGTTTTATGAAATCACGATGCAAGTTAAATTTTTTGTTCGGATCGTAGGCATTTAACTGAAACTTTTTCGATTTGGAGAATTAAAATCTTGTTTTTAATTTTAACTTAATAGTTGGAAAATAATAATGGTAATGGGAAACCAATAGCAGACAAGATATCCAACTATACATTTTAATTTCAATCTGCGTATTAGATTACGGAATACATAATAAATACAATCATTCATATGATATACATATTGGCGTTGGCTGCTCTGCCGAGCGTCTTTCACTTTACCCCTATTCCGCGGCCACGCGCCGCCTCTAATGCGACATGCGATAGATGGACGGAAAAATTTGAGACGATGGGAAAAAACGTATCAGTTTAAAAAGGATACACTGATTCACCACAATTGATGACTTATAAATCTTCCACGTTTAAACAATAAATCATACGATTATTTTTAATGTACTCAGGAAGATTATTCAAAAATTTACCACTGTGATTCATAAACAATTGATGTTCTGACAAACTTTTCCAATACGTAATCTACAACCGAAATGCAGAGAGCGAACGATGACTTCATCAAACCTATATAGGACCAAAAAAGAATTCATCGGAACAAGACAAGCAACGTCGTTAATTGAAATGATCAATCTATAAGTAAATAATAATGAAGCTAACGTTTGTACGTGATTCCATGTTTCAGGCTCACTAAGACCAACAGTTTTTTAGGTAATAGTGTTAGGTTTTATAACAAGGTCCGAAAGCACATTAGCGATTCGCCGGATAGTTAGTTCAAGCACCATGTCAAGCGGGTTTTAATGTCTAAAGGCTATTGTTATAGGATGGATCAATACGTCAACGATCGTGACGTATGGAAATGACGCCTCACTCTGTGTATCCATCAAAAACCAATGTAACTATATATGTATTTGTAAGAATATATATGAGAAAAAGATAAACCATATCGAGTTTCTTGCCGGTTCTTATCAATGAGTGGGTTGTTTGTCCGAACCGGTGGTAGCTTTGACGTTCATAAGCGCTTTCTCAGGTCCTAAATTGAATAAAGTGTTTTTTGATTTTTATTATGCAGATTCTATAGATTGCGAATACCACCTAACAAATAGAAAAAAAAGTCTTAAATGATGGGTTATAAATCTTAATACACGATATATACAGAAAATGCGTTAAATTAAACTTTAACTTAAACTTATTAACAATTTTTGATGTGAAACTTCTTATAGCACGGTAGGGAAAGATTTTCATTACCTGTAACGCGGTAAATGTAAGTTACGTATGTATTTGTGTGTACGTATAAGTATGTATAATAGGGTGTCCGTTATTTCCCAAATTGGATTTTATTCTGTAAACGCCCCACAAATTTTTAGATTATGACCTAAAAAAAAATGTCAGACCCAAACCAGCCCTTAATATTTACATTAACCCGTGCCTAAATCATAATACATTTCCCATTTAAATAACATGGGGTTTTTGCACTTTTTGCAGTTATTTTTTTTCTACTGAAACAAATGTTTTTTTTTTTTTTTTTCGAACTGACTACGCTATTGACCTAGCAAGGTCTTAACAGCTTCACCGGACTACCGAAACAAATGTAGCTCAAATACTTAAACAGCTATTTCTTGGAGGAAATTTAACGCTCTACAAAAAAGATCTGAACGCTTTTTTCGATAAAATTCACCGTTTAAAAGTTATTCAACAACAAAGTTGTACTCATAGTTAAATTCATCGTTTTTATTCATTTCCACCATAATTTTTATTTATATCAAACTAAACGCATACAGATAGGTAATAAAATAAATAAATACAAAAGTTGGATCCAAAATATCTTAAAGATCTTTTTTGTAGAGCGTTAAATTTCCTCCAAGAAATAGCTGTTTAAGTATTTTTAGCTACATTTGTTTCAGTGGAAAAAAAATAACTGCAATAAGTGCAAAAATCCCATGTTATTTAAATGGGAAATGTATTATGATTTAGGCGCGGGTTAATGTAAATATTAAGGGCTGGTTTGGGTCTGATATTTTTTTTTAGGTCATAATCTAAAAATTTGAGGGGCGTTTACAGAATAAAATCCAATTTGGGAAATAACGGACGCCCTAATGTACAAGTGTCTGTCTGGGCCTAATAGTATACCAAAATGGGTAAATGTGTAGTTAAGTATTTATATTACGGGACTTCGTATAGTATATAGTTTATGAGCCTTCTCATGTTTTACTTCCACCGTGTGTATACATATTGATACACGATATTTTTTTTATCTTATACTTCTTGCAAATAAATATTCTAAAATTCGTTATGTTATAGTGTTTATATACAAAGGAAACACTTGAGAAACTTACATAAAACAACACATGATTCTCAAAATTTTATGCAAGTCATTCAAATGCAATCCATCTGATTAACTGCAGTCCCAATTGAGGTCAGTCACATATGGATGTTTAAAATAACAATAGCATAAATCTATGAGAGATGGTAGATAATTATTGATCGCTTAAGAGTTAGGAGATACTAGTTTCTCCGACAAATGATGATCATATTGAATAATTGTTACCCGTTAGAAATCGTCTGATAAATCTCAATACTAATTAACGAAACGTTACTGGGAACCGGGCAGCGTAATCTCTATCAACTATATTGATAGTTTTCGAAACCGATGAATGGGCCTATGGAGAGTTGCTCAACTTATATGCAAATAGGCATCCATTGATGCGAGCCACCATTCAATGTAACGGTCCCTCGGCGACCACCAGACGGGTCTGCCGTGGCCGTGTTGCTGTCGTTGCTGTTTAAAAACTTAAAAACAAAAACTCGTTCCGCGCGCAACCGTTTCTCAAATCGGTAACATCATTTTTATTTGTCACAGGTGTTCGACAGGCATACCTGTTTTGTACGGACATATAGTAATAAATTTGTGAACGTTAATAATGTTACATATTAAATACCCACGGATATTATATTATTATTATATATATTCTACGAAAAAAAAACATTTATTAAGAATAAGACGATAGAAAACGATCGAGACATGTTGTAATGGATCACGAAAATTGAAAAGAGTAAAATTTACAGAAACAGAAAATATAGATTTCAGTTATGCTTTGACACTATACAGCGGACATAAGCTATATCAGATGATAGCTTCCAAGAACCGTCATTCTTAAACATTTTGTGAAACAAAAAACTAAGACTCACAGAGAGAATGCCTCATATTTTTTTTCCAACACATACTCATTAGTAATTACGGTGAATGATCTCGGCATTTATAAAAAGACATTGCAACGAAATTGACGGTAAAATTTTTCGCCGAGCTATTTAAAAAATACTTCACCTCTTATAAACAGGACATCTTTAATTTGATCACGGTTACCTACAACCACAAAACTGTCTAAGAAAAAAAAAACACCTGAAATCAAGTGACATTTATTAAATTCGTAATGCCGTCACCATTACCAATTTTATCATAATCTATTAGTAACACACCTGCACTGTGAGGCTTACCTAATCTAACCCACATCCAAACGTTTAAAAACGTAATATTTTACTTCAGACACAATCCGGTAATGTAGTAAAAATTCACCTCTCCTACCCATATATGGAGTTCAATTAGCAGATCTCATTAGAAATGAAAATATACGCCGAATAGCTACCATAAAAAAGAATGTCACTAACGCATTGACATATAAAAACCCAAGATGCACTGTCTCGAATAAAAGCAACGCTCCAAGCCGTCTCTAAAAACTCACCGATATACCTAAGTAGTTATAGTTATACTATAAACTTATATTTTTGCAAATTCAACCTTACGAGAACATTTTAAAGTTGTTTTTACAAAACAATGTATAGAAAGTCCAAAGACGCGAGTGACGAGAACTTTTATTTGAAATGACAATTGAGAATTGTGCGCTCATTTTATACGGGCAGTTTTGTGACGTTCACTGTGCATCTTGGGTTTTTATATAATCATTGCACTAACGTTATATTTAACTGTTACGTAAAGTAGGTTAACTAACGTGATATTTAGAGAAGGTAATAGTAATGTTTATTAAATAAAATCGATGATGAATTAATCTAAAGAAATTACTATATATTGCAAAGGTATAAAAGAGTGGAAAACAATGGTACACCAATTTGCCTGAATACCCTAAACAGGAGCATGATATATTTTTAAATACATCGCAGAAGCCATATGAAGATATATTAAAATACCCCAGCGTTTCTCATTACATTAATTACACTCGCCTCACTAAGACGAAAACCAACAAAATCAGTAAAGACTGATGAATATCTAATCAAATGTTATTATCACGATGTCATTAGCAAAATGATCACGCAACTATATATTTGTCATCCGTAAAGATGTATATCTAAAGTAGTATAAATACAATGTACACATTGTATCTAAATTGTACAAATTTATAATTACGGTGATTTGAAATGTAAATATGATAGATTCCCAACGGGTCGATGCGACACAAAGACATAAAGCTATTAATTTACAGTTATAGACATTACATAAATGACGGAGTCATAATCCACGTCGAGTTACAACTAATTGTCAACCGTTCGTTTATTCTATTGATTGCGATAAAGCGAATGCTTGTTTTAATTTAATGACTAAATTATTAAGCACGAAGAATGCACAGACTTGTCTGATTGTTAATCTTCTATCGACTAAAAGACTACAACAAATGAAAACGGATACAACATTATTTTAGACTAGCTGTGCCCGTAACCCCGTCCGCGTGGAGCCTAATGTAAAAAACAGTGATTAATAAAATCACCAGAATGTATTAAGTCCATTTACTTATCTACTTTTCTCTCGTACTTAAGTTGCGTCGTCATTAAAATTGTAATATTTTTTGATAGACTGAACCTATTTTACTGAAACCAAGACTGCAGTCAAGTAACATGTATGTTACTCGAGGAAATGCTTTATGATTTTCTTGGTGAGGTTTTATCGTGAACGCAGAACTTTAGCAGTGATGCGTATTCAAAGAAACAGACAGACAGACATTTCTAAAAATGATTGAAATGTATTTGATTACATATTCCAAGACACCTGTAACAATTTTTTTCAGACATGTTAGATTTACATTCTTATTATATGTATAGATAGAAGATTTGAATTTCATGATTTTTTTTAAACTTAATTATGGCTGTTATATATTGTTGAATCTCTTAATATGTTGTGGCTTTATAAAAAAACTCGTTTTGAATAATCGTGACCTGTTGTTACTTTTCGTACAAGTCTCGACGTGACTCTATTTCGTTAAAACTTTCTTTTATAATAGACTTCGCAGACTCTAATCATCGTTATTATGCAAAACTACGTATAAAAAGTTGCAAGAAAAAGGATGATATAACGTTTCACGTATCAAAGTTTTAATTACACCGGATGGATGCATGAATACAGTAGTTAATGAAAATTAATATTCTAATCAAGAGTATTTTTTTTTTTTTTTTTTTTTTTTTTGGGAAAAAAAAATTTGTTGGGAGGAAAAAAAAAAAACAAAAAAAAAAAAAGAGGGACAACAAGAAACCCTCCCCTCCCCGGGCCTCGGCCCGGGTCTGATTCTACGAACATGTATTAGTATAAGCTATTAGAATATCTATTACCTAGTAGTTTCAAGAAATTAAATCTGCTATACGCGTTGTATGAAACAACTTTTATTCGTTGGTGGTATATAGAGAATGTTTAATATTCAACCCTGTATAAGAATAAATAAAGCTGAAAATAGCGTAACAATTGGTAATCTCCAAAATTAGAGACAAGATAAGGAAATCTCTGTTATGTACGTCTATTAATCTAAATTTATTGTTTCTTAAGACCGGCATTAAATGGTGTTCGATAAGGGAACTAAAATTTGTATACAGTTATACAATTTTAAAGAGAACGTGCATACGTTTACCATATTATCTAGTAGAAACGTAAACATTTTTGTAAAACAATAATAACTATTTTGGAGATATAATAGAAGTCAATTTTTCTCCAAAATAATTACAGAAACGGCTGAATAGATTTTGAAGACAATTTTACGAACCGATAGACAACTTGTCAGACTATACATGTAATTTACGCTTTTCCATGGCAGTGATGACAAAATTTGACAGCGGCAACTTATTATCACTAAAAGGACTATAGGAATTAAATAACAAACATAGAGATTACAATTAACGCCCGTTAACCGAGTTAAAATACACAGTTATATGGAAAAAAACAACACTATTTTCACAAGAATAAAGTCGCGGGCGGCGACTAGTTTAAAATAAATACGGCGTTAACGTTATGACCTCTTTCCACATATTAGGTAATTATTAAAGTCGAACAGGAAACACTTTGGAAAATGAATGTGGGCCGGCTCTTCCGGGTGGTTTTTATTTCATAAGCGCACACCAAAATACACTAATGCTTATTTGTTTTGGAACAATATGTAGTGATTGTTTTAAAAAAGAAACTTACGTGATACCGAATAGCCTTAAAAAAACCCCCGTTATTTGATTGTAATGTCTTCAGATTTCCCTTTACGTAAAAGAAAAACTTATCAACAAAAATTGAAACACGTCTCAGCGTATTTTAATCCATATTATTACTGGATACAGTTTCATATAGACGTAACATAATTCCAAGAATTATTCATGAACGTCTAAATTACACCACAGCCGTATGTACTATAATCTAAAGGTACCGAAGAGAATAATGCAACGCATTAAAAACTATACTTGCAAGATAGAAATAAAAACAAATCTAATAAGGATGTAGAACACCTAGTCTTGCCATAAATACTGAAACAAAGAAAAAAAAAATTCTATTGCAAATAACATTTATTACTTTTACAGTGTGTTAGTTTAATACATAAATATAAAACAATTTAAAATACAAAAAGCTTATTCGAAGTGGTCTCTATTGGCTGCAATACAGTCCTTTAAACGTTGAGGCCAGTTATCAATAGAAGCATGCACTCTATCGATGGGAAAATTCTTCACTGCCAATGGTACGGATTGTTTTAGGGACTCCAACTTATCATGGCGTTTAGAGCAAGCCGTACTCTCTAAAACTGACCATAAATCATAATCCGGCGGATTAAGATTGGGACTAGACGACGGCCAGTCTTCAGCTCTGATGAAGTCCGAAACGTTCGTTTCCAACCAAGATTGCGTAGACCAAGCTTTATGGCCCGGCGCCGAGTCTTGCTGGAAGGACCATTCTTGGTTATTGAACATGGTGTTGTTAAGGGGCTTCACTACCTTCTCAAGAATGGTATCTTAATACACTTGTGCCGAAATTTTGATACCTTTCTCACAAAAGTGTGGCTCAGTCACTCCTTCATAGTTAATACCCCACCAAACCATTACTGAAGTCGGATAGTGCCCACGTTGCACTCTGTCGACTAAATGGGAAGCTTCCTTAGAGCTTTGAGCATAAATACGATCATTTTGTTTGTTAAAATGTTGCTCAATTGTAAAAATTTTGTCATCCGTAAACAAAATTTTTCTGTGACCTCCCTTTGCGTACCGCTTCAGTAGTTGTTTCGATTTTACCACCCTATTCTTTTTTAAATTATCAGTTAAGAAATGACCAGTACGTCTCTTATAGGCTGCAAGTCCTAAGTCATCTTTTAAAATACGCGACACGGTTCTAGGTGCTATCTTCATCTCCCGAGACAAAATCTTTTGCTTTCGGACAGGATTTCTTCGAATTCTTTCCCTTACTGCTTTGACCACCTTTTTCGTACGAACACTACGTGGACGGCCAGATCTTTTTCTGTCACAAACAGAGGAGGTCTCATTGTACCTATTAATAGTCCGGTACACAAACATTTTACTAATACCAAGCGTATGGAGAGTTTTAAATATTGCATTTGGCTCCATACCTACTTTGTGTAATGCAATCACAGCGAGTCGGTTCTCTTTATCACCCCACTCCATTTTAATATCGTAAAATATTGTACAATGTATTGGCGCCGCAATGAGAAAACTCAATGAATAATCATATAAAAATGACAGATTCCAAATTCAAATGTAATACTTTGCTTATTTTTAATTGTAACAGTATTTATGGCCAGATTAAGTAAGGTATAAGTCGCATAAACATCACTGGTGATTATGTAAAAATAAACGACATGAACAGAATTTGAGTTTTCTTTCACATTATGATAGCGCTGAAAGAAAATCTTCAAAAACGCCTCACGTAATTAATGGACGAACCCTAAGTAGTTTTTGTGTGAAAAAGTACACAGCATCCGTCATCACAAGCTTTCTCGTTTATAATATTATTAGGATTATTATATTACCAGCTGTACCCGCGACTCCGTCCGCATGGAACCTAAAAACAGTGACTAATAACATCATCTGAATGTGTTAAGTCCATATACTTATCTACTATTTTCCCGTACTTCATTAAGTAGTACTATTTTCCAGTACATCACAAATCGCGTCGTCATTTAGATTACAATAACTTTTGATAGGGTGCAACGATTTTAATTCAACCAAGACGAAATGTTACTCGAACATATGCTTTATGATTTTCTTGGTGAGGCTTTATCGTGAACGCAGTACTTCAGCAGTGATGCGTGTTCATACAAACAGACAGACATACAGTAAGGCAGATATATCTAAAAATGATTGAAATTTATTTAATTACTTATTCCTAGATGCCTGCAACAATTTATTTTATAAAAATGTAAAAGGTACAGAGACATGTTAGACCTGCATTCTTATTATATGTTATTATATTAATATTTTTGCAATAAATCAATATGCCGTCGTAAGCGGGGCAGGGGTCACACGCTCGTTCTCTCTCTCGCTCGCACGCACACGAGAGAGCGCAGTTTCCGGCCGCGTCTGTCTGTGAATGGAATTACGTATGTTTACTACACTGCACACCGGCCGCCTCGGAGCTGTCGTCCGTTTCTGTCCGAGTGACGTCACCATACAAAGCTGCACCTACATATAATATCAACAAGAGATTTCCACGAGCGCACCGCATTGAAGACTATATTCGCGATGACCTCTCTGTCCCTGTGTTTATTTCTGTACTCGATATATGACTAGACACGTTTCCGACTTGATTCATATGAAAGAGCTCCACGACTTCATGTCATATTTTGATATTTGGCTAGTTCAATTCTGGACATCACATTATATATATATATAATATTATTAAATTTACACAGCAATTAATATGATGATTAAGAAATTATATCCCGTCCATATTAAATAGTTTTTAAATTGATCCGCCGAGAGAATCATAAAAATCTTTCGCAACATCTCAAGATATGTGTATTAAAGAAATAACAAGTCAGTAATGTGTTCAGACAGTACATGGGGAAGACATATGTTGTCGGAACGTACAAAAAGCCCGAGCATTTGGTAAAGGAAAATTTCAATCTGGGTTAATTTAACTAACATCCGGCTGCTAGTTACTAGCCTTAAATCGAAACAAAATTACCAAGCAGCGCCGACATATATGTTCCGGTAGCTGCACTTGGGAGGCAAGCCCATTGGAGATTTAACATCATATAAGATTGTGGACTAGTGTTAAATCTTACTGGCCTAAGATTAACTAATAGCCGTCTGCTAGCTACTAACCTTAAGTCGAAAATCAATTTCCTAGCAACGCCTATACATGTATTTCGATAAGTGCACACGAGAGCCAATCCCATTCGAGATTTAACATCTTCAACTAACACAGGTTGCGGGTATGCGGTCTTAATGCATAAATATTATAGGGTGGAACAGTATGTGAACGATGGTGACGTCTGGAAATGGCGCCTCTCTCTGTGCATTCACCATAAACGAATATAACTGTATATGTATATAAAAAAAGTATGTTGTCCTATGTTATGTGTAATGAAAAGATAAAGCAGATCGAGTTTCTTGCCGGTTTTAATTTTAACGTTCATAAGCGCCTTCTCGGTGCCTAAATTAACTTAAAAAAAATGATTTCAATTATGAACGTCAAGCAAGATTGTGGACAAGTGCTAAATCCAAATGTATTGGAAGAAACGACAATAAGCTTAAAATTGCCCCAATCCAGATTTCGTAGTAACCCAGCACCCAACAATAGCACGAAGTGAAAAAGAATTCTTGGAATACAAATTGAACTCGAATACGGGTTACTTAACATTGGGACGGAATGATTAAAACCACGACATTACTAAAAAGTCGGGAATAATTATTCCAAAACAAAAAGACTTTATTCCATTTAGGCACTATTTAAGAAAACGCTTATGAACGTCAAAACTACCATCATCGAAAAGAACCGGCAAGAAACTCGATCGGGTTTATCGTTTTAATATACATAAATTTAAAATACACTAACGTTACAATCGTTTTTAGTAAATGCACAGAGGCAAATGTCAATTCCAGAAATAACCATCGTTCACATATTAATCCATCGTATAATGACCTTTTGATACCAAAACGCACTTAACAATGAGCTTAAACTGACTATCCTGCAAATCGATAAAATAAAGGACTTTGTTGTAAAACCTAACACTATTACCTAAACCTATTAGACCTCGTCCATAAAACTGAATTAATAAAATATTAATAAACAAAATGTATTGATAATATTTAATTAAAACAATGCACGACTGGTCGGACCGAGCTAAACGATCTCCCGGAGTTACACCGTATGTGAATCTTCAAGATAATAAATCATTTTAAATTGGGACAGTGCTTTCCTTTACAGTAAGCTGTACTCATCTCGTGTCGGGTTAGCGCGCAAATTCGACATCATTATACAACATATGCATCGCGTTTTTTATACCCACCAAAAGAACACATTAGCCCAGTTTTTAAAGCTTTATTGAAAGTGTGAAGAGCAAAGTCATATAGAATCACAAAGATAAATATACCGATTATTATGGATTACCATTATATCAATTACTTCCGTTTTAATCAATATCCGAAAACTATTTAAGAATTATGTTCTACGTATGTGGCTTAAACTAGTTATCGGTGCATGCATCCTAATTAATACGAGTATTATAAATACGAATGTGTGTTTGGTCAAATTTACATAAGCGAAGTCGCGGGTAGAATCTAGTTATGGACAAATATAACGTTTACATCTATTTTAATCAAAGCGGTTTGTATTTCCACATGACTCAATTATTGGAGTCGGTTCCTTCTGTAATCGTAAGACTACAAACGTATGTAAAGTGAGATGTGACTCGAAATTGTAAATACGGCAAATGTAGAGAAGAGTTGTCTATTTGAAGGCTACATTTGCCAGACGAGTATTAGAAAATGTCTTAAATTGATATAAACTTTATTATCAAGAATGCAGACGGAGAGAAGATACAAATATAATGATGAAACAAACAGATGAACTATGATCATCATAAATGTTCAACTGGGAGTAAAGAAACAATAACCGAATTTAATCAGTCGTCCAAACGCGCAAATTGATTGCAAAGGCATATCGATATTTGTATATAATTCCAACGACTAACTATTAATGATTGTTTTTAATGAAGGTAACGACGATTACAACAGAAACAAAATTAACATAAATGTTAAATAAACCATTTATTTTTTTTTATTCTCAGGCTTATGGTGGCCATTGTGCAACAAAGGTAGTGAATAGCTTTGCGACAGGCACATTTGTAATATCTGTATCTTTTTTTCGATGTTAACTTTTTGTTGTTGTTAGCTGTTTACATGTTATAAGCTCTGTTATATTTATTGTCAAAACACCGACTACACGTCCGTACATTACTTAGGGCCCCCATTGAAAATCAGCGCTGCAGTAACACCCAGTTGTGCTGCAGCACTTAGCTGAATGGGGGTGCCTTTGTTGGATATAATATAAGCTATGTATACGTTCATCTTGTTGTAATCCAGCAATAAATACATTTCTTTCTTTCTTAATTTAAAACACAATACGTTTTTATCATTGAGAATCAAAATTTAGTTTCAAGCAAATGCGAAATTCTGAATAATTTATTAATAAAATATTGTCGATATCAATTTGCAATCCATTTGTTGAAATAAAAGACGCCTTCACTTATGTTAATACGTTACAAGATTTATAGTACATTGTTTTATAGTTAATTTAATTTCAAATAAATGTGGTATCGATTTCATTTCCAGAATATTCGAGAACACATTAAGTTTTCCTAATATTGAATACATATATAAAAATTGAATATATCTGAATTAACGTTGTCCTTTATTTTTTTTTTGTTTATAGTGAAAAACGCGTCGTTACATTTTAAAATGTCTTGAATCCAATTTTAGCCGTTCCTAATATTTTACTTTACTTTTCAAGATCTTTAAATTTTGTACATGTAATATAAGAAGTTCTTAAAAAAAACTAAAAACCTTATCGATAGCAACATTTAACTTCGTTCTCAGTGTATAAAATCTTAAAAAAAATAAACATGTCATATGAAGGACTAAAATTAGATTCAGCTTATTTTGAAATGGAACGGCACAAATAATAACAAAACTAAGTTTACATCAATTCCTAGAAGCTCTCATAAAATCAGTAACGCTTGAACTCTATCCAAAGCAACTAAGTTGCTTCGGGACCGTATTACGGGCAACATTTATTAGTTGCAAACATAGGAAGAATAAATTATTTATAGATAAATGTTAACTGTTTCCGAGATAAATAATTTAGTGCTTATGCGCAGACGTAGACGCCGTAAATCACGTCGAGTTTCCTTTACCATTCGTTGTATAATCAAGCTTTCTGTTTGCTATACTATTTCATTTATTATCACTAAATTAGTAGGCACTAGTTTCTTATCTCTACAAATCTGTGAAAGTAACTCTCCGAATATGGTTAAGTTTATATAAATTACTATTTGTTTAGACTTATGTTGTTCTCTTAACGAGAAACATTCAAATTGAAAAATACTTTATCCAATTTAGACCCTCAGAAAGCACTTATGAACTTCAAGACTAACATCAGATCTAATATACGTAAGATCGTTTGACTAAGAGATAACTTTCCAACACTACACATTTATTAGATCAACTCGAGATTAGAACAGTAATATGAATCAATACATAAATTGATTGGATTGATTGGATCCTATTTCAGTTTAGACGAAATGCTGTGAGGCCGTTGTATAAAAGCAAACAACAGCGTAACACGTATTTATTTTGGAACGAGAGTTTAAAGCCCAGTACATAATGTCAGTGCCCATTAAATAGAGCCAGATTTAGCTTATTCTTACTTTTAACATCCAGTCTCATAAGTATATTCAAAACACTACCAATATTAAAAAAAATACTTTGTAGGTTTTATCGTTTGAGCACAATCTCATCTGATGTTAAATGACGATGTGCTCTAATATGGGAAACACGCTAAACCTAGAGGGAACCGGCTCTCAAGTGCAGCTGTCAGATTACACCCCTAAGGGCTAGCTGCTAACGACATAATCAACTTGAAGATGGTAGTAAGCCAGGAGGCCTAAAAAAGCCAATCATGGCATGGTTTCATCACGATGCTTTCCTCCGAAAGCTCCGACTTATTTACAAAGATTCGAAACTTAGTCGATTATTAGAACACGCAGACGACTGACCATCATCGCTTGACTTTAATAGCAAGGTGGAGGAGTACCCAATGATTAGATATGTAGAATCTCACAGTGCACAAAATTTAATTAGTTACCTATATCCGCCATCGCGGGGCCGTGTTCTGTGGCCAAACGGGAACGGATGCTACCATCTTATGTTACCACACGTTGGATGTTGTTACCGACAGCTGCTGTCATCCACCCATCACGTGTAATCAAGACGGAGGTTAATTTCCTACGGAGTCAAAACTGACCGTGGGATAGTAGCGGTATTTGATCGATCCGAATTCATTAAGACCCGTTTTCTCACACTCGCCATGCGAATCGTAGACCGTCGTCGTCGTAATTTAAATGCTAGTGTAGTAACGTTATGCGAAGTGCTAATTTTATATCGATGATTGTTCGTAATTTAAACTATTATGGATACTCCGTATACGAAGTTGTCTTGAATTTTGATATACTTTCTAACAAGGTAAATACATTGTTAACATTTTATAAATCCTAGATCACTTAACATTTAAAGGTCAAACTATAATCATGTGCCATTAAAAAAAATTATAATAAAAATAGGTTTTTGTCACAGCATCTTGGTTGAACCTTATTCGAGTGAAGCTAGGATGCTGTATGACTTATACCTCAGCAGCTGATGGAGCTAGAAAGATTGGGGAACAATGGGGTTGATATGTTCGGTGGAATAAAATAAATTATAAAAAAGAATATACTTATATATACATATCCATTATATTATGGGTCGGACGTCTAGCAAAATATCTTGTAACTTTTGGTCAGCACGTACACTATTAACAACTTGCAGACCTACTAGACAATAACAACAGGTAATCTTCCTAAATAATGTTATATTAGTAGCGCAGTTTACGAAACCATTAGACGTGATTAATATTTCCTACTAAAATATATGAATCTCATTACAATTAATAACGATAACGTCATGTAATTACAGGTCGACTGGCAATGGGATAACTGTTAATTTTCCTGTTATGATACATATTACGTTCACTTAATCACACTATAACCTCGTGGCGAAGAGATGGTTGGTGACTAAACCAACTGTAACTACAAATACTAAACTTTTTTATAGTAATACTAGCTGATACCCGCGCCTTCGTCTGCGTCGTTTATTATCTCAATCGTTTTGTTATATCTCAAACAGTTTCGACGAAAGCTCCCAACCGGCTTGACTTTTCCCGGCACTTCCAACAATTAACGTTATATTTCAACCAGTTTATAAAAAACTTGACAAATTATACACCTAACCCGTCTTCGTGAATCACTCTATGTATTAATGTAAACCGCAAGAAAATCCATTCAATAGTTCTTGAGTTTATCGCAAACAGATAGACAAACAGACGCGGCGGAGGATTTTGTTTTATAATATGTAGTGATGAAATAGTGACGTCACTGTCCTTGATAGTAGGCTTAATATCATCAAACAACAAGGATGACGACCAAAAGATCGTCAGTGATCACTGGTTGTCGCTGCTACTCCGGCTATCCAGCCTGAATAAACATTGGATAATCCTGAAAAATGAGCAACGAAGAAAGTGTGATAGGTCCAACCTAAGGTACAAATCATAGGGATTTGTACTCTCCTTGAATACTGGACATACATCACGGAAAGCTGTGAATGTGAGCGATGTTGATGTCTGAAAATAACACCCCTCTCTGTGCATCCGTCAAAAACGAATGTATTTATCAGGCCGGTCGAGTTCCTTGCCGGTTCTTCTCGATGACTGGGTTGTTTTTCGAACCGGTGGTAGTTTTGACGTTCATAAGCGTCTTTTTAGGGCCTAAATTGAATAAAGTATTTTTTTAACGCGATAGGCCTGGCTATATATAGTGTGTTATACCCGGTGGTCATTATTGTGTCCGACATAAGCGTCATGTTCCACCCAATAAAATCGTTATCCAACTGTCTTGCTAGAGAATGTAACTTTGCTAATTGAACCTATTTCCTAATATCGATACTCTGGTCTAGAACGATCCTTTAGCATTGCGTCATTGTTTTACAATTTTTATAAGCATCTCTTTGCCATTCATATGTTGCAAAAGTATAACGAAAAAATACAATGCAGGATAAAACGAAACGGTAAAGTTGTTTGGGCACGTTCATTACAAGGAACCTAAAAGTAAACTCGGGGTTAACAAATCTATTTAAGACTTTCTCAAAATTAATACTCAATGATTCTGTGACTGCACCGTTATTTATAAAATATAACATCTGTTTGTCGCTATGTCAATTAGCTTGCACCTTGTGTTTCTGTTGTCGATTTTTAGTGGTTATATATTTTTAATACAGCATTCACTTCAGAACTCGTAATTCGGTGATTATTTGCAAGCGTGTACACAAAATATGGGCAACGGTACGCCTCTCACCTGGCGTGTTACAGTGCAAGGAGTTAATGAAACGTGTTTAATTGCAATTTTCAATAGCATTACCATTTGACCACCAATGTATGTGCTAGCGCCTAAACTCACTAAATAATGGTTTCTAAAAATTGTAGTAACAATTTTTTACTTGAGGCATCTTCCAGAGGGAATTACAGTGTAAACTCTTTATAACGTCGTTTGTTATAACGAAAAACTTTATATGACGTAAAATTAGTTCAATTTGGTTGGTTTATCACAAAACCATTTATTTGTTCTCTTCACTCCGAACAAAAGCTCTTTTATAACAAAAAAAAAAGCTCGGTCCCTTGAAATTCGTCATAAAGAGTTTACACTGTAATTGCCTTTCTAAATATGTCTGTTTTATCCACAATCACTAGTACCTCTGTAACTAAATTATCTCGGCCTACCCTACTGATGAATAAATGTGTAATTGAACGTGTAATTAGATCCAAGTTTTCCTGAAAACCATTGTGAACCTGGCTTATCTAGATCACGTTGGCTTCAGTGTCTCTACCGCCACTAGGCGATAATAAACAAATCTCATAAATAAGCTTCGAATCAGGTCAAGTCAATTTAATAAAAGAGTTTTTACCTTACAATAAAACGCATATTAATTTATTTACCTTATTCGAAGCTTAATATTTTATTATTCGACTCAATAAAGTAAATAGTCGCTATGAACACGCCATTCTACCATGGTGACCGAGATGTGAGGTACTTGACCGGAAGACAATGATATTTAGTCTAAAAATGGGTACGCAGGGGGAAAAGAAAGTGCATATCTATTGCATTTTTGCTTATATGTATATTATACTATATTTTGTTTTGTTTAATATTTATGTATTATTACTATAACATGTTTATATGTATGTTACAGTGTACATACTGCTAATTTATATGGTATTTAATAGTTTTGTTTTACTTGTAGGCCCTAAATAACCCCGATTCTATTCCATGGAACATATCCATCCAAAGGTTGCCTGGAAGAGATTGCTATTAGCACTAAGGCCGCCCTTTGTAATAATCACATAATTTTAAATGTTTTATGTATAATGGTGTATAATAAAGATTAAATAAATAAATAAAAATTAGTAACGAGTATTACATGTATGGGCGAGTATTATTTCTGGTCGTTGCGGGTCGCGCGTCGCGCCGTCTGGCGGAGATACAGCGCGCGCTCCAAAATTATAATTATCTATAATGAGCAGGTGGGGCGCAGTCACGACTCTATATTTGTCTCGTTCGATTGTATCGCCGAACGCGCAAACGTACTTACATTGTCTTGCCAACTCGGTGACTGCATTCTCACCCGAGTCTCTTTTAGTTTCCCTATCGATTGCGCAGATATTTCCATATATAACAAAGACGGGAATTCATTAAACGCTTCTTAATCAAGTATATCCTCCTGATGCAATATATTTTTATAGAGTTTTCTAATGCATTTTCGAAAAATTCATATCTTTAACACGTTCCTTGTACGACTGCTGGTACATGGTTTGATAACTACAGAAAACGAAAGGATTACTTTAATGTCATGTTATGTATGATGTTGTAAAGTAACATTGTATGTAAAATACATCTAAATACATCTATTTTTTTCTAAAAATATGAAGGATTATGAAGGATGAGGATATGAAGGACAGGACCCGAAGGACATGTGAGGCAAAAATGGCTTGGCACGGAACCTGTCATCAATAACTTGTCGGTGTATCCACTTATTGCAAACATTATTTGCATGTGAACTCACGATTCTGAATCTGTTGTCATCGTAGAATACATCACCATATACCATCACAGATAATATTTATTAACAACTATTCTGTCTATAACAAAGCATTTAGCTAAAAATTACCCGTGTTATTACAAAAAAGTTAAATACGTATTGAATACTTGCTTCAAAAAAGTTTGCGTACTTTCGTATTAAATGCACCACGCTCGCCGACCGCTGCCGCAGTAATCTCGCGTTATCGTTTTTCGCACATCTAACTTAACCTAACCAAACCGAGATAAAAGAGCAAGATATCGAACGTTCGGCGAGCGCGGTGCATTTAATACGAAAGTACCTAAACTTTTTTAAAGCAAGTATTCAATACGTATTTAACTTTTTCGTAATAACACGGATCATCTTTAAAGTCAATGAATTTATGCTTTCGTCCACTTACAAAATGAACAATACATGTGCAGTTAACCTATTTGTTATATTTAAACGGTTATATGGTTATAAAATAATTCATGCAGTCACATCACGAAACAGCCAAATTTGTAATTGACATACACAAATGTCAGCGATTGAGCTCTCAATTGCCAAGGTTTATTATTTCGTATGGATTTAGTGAAATAGGACGTCGAGAGCTTGAATAAATCCGTTACGAATTATGGGCGTGCATATGTTTCATGAATCACATACAAAATGAATGTTCAACAGCTGTTCGCATGTTCCTTCTCGTTAGGGTACGATTACGAGGTGGTGAGGTGACCAACTAACCAGTAAACGTGAACAGATAAATGATTTATTGAATTGTGTTACGTAAAATACGATTTCGTGTGTGGTTCTCGTTGAAATTGCGTCAAAACGACAAATCGAACCAGTTTAAAATAAGTTAGTCTTTCTTTAACATCTAAACTTAGTAATAAATGTATTATTGAATTTAAACATAGACACAAGTAAATGCATGTGCGACCCATAATACTGATTTCTACATAACCTACAAATTTTCCTAAAAATAATTCTACCTCTGTCTTAAGTTTTTTTCGAACTTACTACGCTATTGGTCTTAGGCCTGATGTGTCTTTCGAATTTTTTAATTTTCGTATTAATTATAGTACGAATGACAATATTTAAATTTCAGAATTTGTTTATTGAAATTATTAACATTAGTTTGGTTTCATATCTATCGGCACTCGGAGCAATAATTATATACATTTTTATAAAGTCTATTAATCAATCAAACGTATGATGAACTGCAAACTATCAATATTACACGTACACAGGCCTCTATACTACGCGTCGCTAATCTGACGCAAGCCGCGCAAGCGCAATACGGCCGGTCATGCTTACGTAGCATGTCATGATACGAAATTATAAATTTATCTTCTGCCAAAAATACCACTCAACGCGCCTAAAAATGTTTTAATTTCAATAAAACCCTTCCATCAATACGAGTATGTGTGCCTACCCGTGTGTATCTACTCCATAGTCTACAAAGCCCCAATTAATAGAGAAGGTCGAGCGTGAAATTAATCATTACATAGTATAAAACAAAGTCCCCTACCGCGTCTGTCTGTTCGCGATAAACTCAAAAACTACCGAACGGATTTTCACCCGGTTTTCAGTGTGTGATTGATTGATGAGGAACGTTTTAGTATATAATTTGTCAATGATTTTTTCATAATCAGGGCGGGACAACGTCTGCCGGGCCAGCTAGTCTATAATAAAACAAAAAAACAAATGTATTTTTTAAGCACATGTATACAACATTATATAACACCGGTCTCGTAAAAAAACCGACAAATCGTAGTCAACGATCGAATACGCTCACAATACGATGATACAGGCGATTCTAATGATATTACTTATCGATATAATGCATAGAAATCATTATTATGCATCGTAATGTATAGCGTAACATACGTGCGGCGACCTCAGCACAACCGTTCAATCGGAAACATTTTTATTTAACTGCTAAACAATAATTACTTCCATTAAAGTTAAATAATGCAACACATGAATTGTTGAAACGAAAGAAAAAACATACACCTTTATTAATAATACATCTGTAGTTCGGTTTGTACATGTAATTTGTTTTACAAATAGCTATCCTATAGCACACTAATAAGAGTTTAACATCGAAGAAATTGTCTGTTTGTATGTCTCGATTTAACTCACAACCAGCTTGAGTGATTTTCATATTTTTTGTAAACAACAAATGTACATCATGCCGAAATTTATAGGCAGTAAAAAAATAAAAATGCCGGTTATATTAGATAAGAACAAAAATATTTTTCTTTCTTAACTGTTTTCACACAGTGTTGTGTAAAGAGATTACGTTTAGTTTTCAAAAGACGATCACTTGAAAATAATTCTGAATAATACCTTTAGAAATATGAGTATAAATACAATTACGAAACGGAAGTAACTGAGTAAGAATCGTGTGCTGTCAGTGGGCACACAAGTACTCTGTTTAATATTCGAACCAACGCTTTTCGAAGGACATCCGAATAATTTGACATTGAAGAATTTGTGAGTAAACCACGTAAAAAAAAGGGAAATCAAACTGTCCCTGTATTCAAGTTAACAAAGAAAGGAAACGAAACCTATTACCGACCAACGAACTCTTATATGTACAGAGTAAAATTTTCGCCGCATTTACCAGACACCTATTCAAAGATAGAAATTCAAAAGTATAATATTAACTTGGGCAGGTACAAAAACTCATCTGAAATGCACATGTGAAATGAATACAAGAATTTCTCAGAAACGTTTCGTGTTTTTTTATTTACGGGCACAATGCAATACGACGCGACGATCGAATGGGCCCGCACAGTGGTGTATTATATCGTCGCATCTGGCAGACAACGCGTCGGCGGCCGGCGACAATGCCACGGTGGATTCTAAACTGTTAACGAAATTATATATACTCGGCATCACAATAGTCACCTCCTCTACCTGGAACCCACCTGTCATTGTATACGAATTCAAATAACCGATGGGTTTTTGTAAAAGCTCACAATTCAAATGGTAAAATCACGTACAAAGGTTTCGAGACGTTCATTCTGTTGCAGGCCGTATATACCCTTTACTAATAAAATATATAATACTAGATTCCCGCGACTTCGTCTGCGTCGTTTATTATCTCAGTTGTTTTGTTATATTTCAAAGGGTTTTAGCGGCGTTTTCGACGGAAGCTTCCAGGCGGCTTGACTTTTTCCGACACTTACAGCAATTATCGCTATATTTAAATTAATTTAATAAAAAATTGACAAGTTATATACCTTCCTCGTGAATCACTTTATCTACTGTCGAAAACCGCGTCTATCCTAGCTTGACAGCTTCTCTACACCCAAGTAATCTTTATTTTTTATCCAAACAAGACACAGTGTCAGATCTAACGGTAAACGCAGTTGAAAAACATCAATTACCGATACGCGACGAGCTATCGCTATGCGTATAGTAATTACAACTCAAGTTTGATATAGATAGTGTCCACCTCGCTTGGTAGTGGATAGAACCGACCAAGCAATATAAGAAATGGATTAATAGCTCTCGGAACGCTAAATTATCTTACCTTTATATGTCACTAAAACAAATGTCACACTGAGTTCGCGTCCTATAACGTCAACCGTATAACGCTAAAATGTATTTTACTTTTGCGTATTACAGTCAACTATCAATTCAGCAGATTCTCTGACTTCCAACCCACCGACAGACATCACAACAAACAAAACGTATACAGAGTTTTGCGAATCATTAATACCCGTCCGATTTGTTCGACTTACATTCTTATTACCATACTAACGAGAGACGAGGGGAAACCAAAAATAGAATTACACAAAATACAAAACCCTTGACATTTTCATTGCAATTTCAAAAAGTATTATTGCACTGAATTAAATTACAGGATATATTTTAATGAGAAATCATAATATTTATTATAAACGACAAAGTTTGAGGATAAATGTTTTTAACTCTTTCACGTAAATACTACTCAACAAAACTTTACAGCTTTATAGCTTACTAGGTAACACCCGCGACTTCGTCTGTGTCGTTTATTATCTTAATTGTTTTCTTATATCTCAAAGGGCAACGTTTATTAGGCAACGATTTCGACGAAAAGTCCAAGGCAGCCTGACTTTTTCCGACACTGTCAACAATTATCATTATATTTCAATTTAGACAAAATCTTGACAATTATATACCTAAACCTTCCTCGTGAATCACTCTATCTGTTAATGAGAACCGCATGAAAATCCTTTCAGTAGTTTTTGAGTTTATTGCGAACAGACAGACAGACAGACAGACGAAGGACGAAGGACTTTGTTTTATATAATACTAGCGGGCCCGGCAGACGTTGTCCCGCCCTGATTATAAAAAACAACCTGGACAAATTATATACCAAAACGTTCCTCGTGCATCACTTATTCCTCTGGTGAAAACCGCATAAAAATCCGTTCATTAGTTTTTGAGTTTATCGCGAACAGACAGACAGACAGACACGGCAGGGGACTTTGTTTTATACTATGTAATGATATACAGATAGTGATATAAGTATAGCTTATCTATAGCGCATAGAGAATAACGTTTAAAGATATTGTTTAAATTAGCCGAAATAAAACGATAAGTGACAAGTAGGGTTGAAAAAATGTTGCTAGATGTGAGTTATTTCGGTGTACGCTGCATTTAACTGTGAAGGCCCGTGAGGCCAATAGCCTAGACAATTCGAAAAAAAATCGTGGCCTGCGTAAACCACTAGTGTTTGTTATACGAAGATAATGTATAGTGTTGTCATTTATAATGATACAAACGCAGCGACGAATTGGCGAACGACCGTTAGTGATAATATAAAGTAACTTACATTGTATTTATACGTAGTCTTTTCTATATATACTATATTATGATTGCGTTGTTGTGTAAGTAAATACACACATGTAAATATATTTATGTATTTGTGCATGTATACCAATTTGATGATGATGTTGATGATGATGATGTATACCAATTTATATATAGTATATACTAGCGGGCCCGGCAGACGTTGTCCCACCTTGATTATGAAAAAATCTTTGACAAATTATATACTAAAACGTTCCTCATCAATCACTCTATCCATCGCATGACAATCCGTTCGGTAGTTTTTGAGTTTATCGCGAACAGACAGACAGAAAGACACGGTAGGGGACTTTGTTTTATACTATGTAATGATACCACAGAACCATTATTTATATCTATATGTAGGTTTATATAAAATTTAATATCTTAGTGATTGTAATAGTTTAATAATACCGATGATGGCTTAGTTGATAGTGTGCTTGGACACCGCGTCAATGGGCGCAGGTTCGAATCCTAGCAACTGAGTCGGAGCTTGAAGGAAAGCATCGTAACGAAACCACATCATGGTGACTGGGCGTTTTCAAGACCGAGTGGCTAGTTAACATCCTCATGTTGGACATCTATCGCCAAGCACCTGTTGGTGTGTTCCGGTAGCCGCACTTGACAGTCAGCTCCATCTAAGTTTAGCGTGTTTAGTATCTGAGCCACTGGGATGGTGTTACCGTCGATTCCAATTGAGAGAAGTCACGAGAAATTTCGCAACATATTACCTTTGCTGTACTGTGAAGCTGTGGAACAATATTCCGGCCAATGTGTTCCTTGAAGCGTAACATGAAGATACATTTACGCAGGATGGCGTCACAGCGGCGACCGGTGAGGGATGGTTTGTCTCTCGGTGGTCGCCGTTGTTTTTGGATTGTACTGTGCTTACCATCAGGCATAGCGCAGTCACTTTGCCGTGCTACAATAAAAAAAGACGCGACGCGTTCGCCAAGTGTAGAGGTACACAATGGCTAATTGAACTGACAATCGTGGCGGCACCGGCGCGACGCGACACTATGCACAATGCACATGCATGTCCTGCAAGTAATTATTATGCACGCTGGCAACGCCCGTGCCACAGTTTGTATTGCTTATTAGAAATAATTATAAATACAGAATTCTTTACTCAACAATTGTCACTGAAAATATTTAATTGTGAATTGTGAAAACGTACCTGTGAGTTGCGACAAACAAAACAAGAGGCAAGTGTTTTACTGAATGTGTTCAGTGAGGCGGCCACTTTGTATGTTAATGTTTTTTTAACTGGTTAATATTAGGTTCCACGTGAACGGAGTGGCGGGCACAGCTAATGTACGTTATACGTTAAACCAACACATATTGCGCGCCTTGAAAATGTGTGTCGCGCAAACACATACATGTATTAGGAACCTGATAATTATATTAATGAAATGTATATACAGATTTTGTACGTAACATTTGAGCCGTGGGAAATGGAAAATAGCAACTTTCAAAACCCTGACATCGATTATGCACGGTCGCATGGTGGTAGGGCTCTTTCTAAGTCCGCTTGGCTAGCTTCCACCCTCAGGTTGAAAATACGATGCCAAGCACCTGTCGGTGTATTCAGTGCAGTGCAGCTGTGCTTGATAGTCAATCAGCCCTCTACATTTAGCGTGTTTACCATCTTAGAGTACATCGACATTTAACATTACATGAAATTGTGCTCAAACGATAAAAATCTATAAAGTATAAATAGAATTGATAGAAACAACAACCATATTAATAAAGAACACAAAACATAATACTAAGACTTTTCCAATAACAAAGAAAATAAATATAAAAAATAGTTATATATACATATAAGTAATTAATCATTAACTATCGCTAAAAAAAAGAATAATATTTATTTGCAACATCAAAACCGAATGAATGAAATAAAACTACTCTATGCAAAGTTCAATGAACTCGACATGAAAACATCTGGTATATATATAACGGGGATAAAGAAGTTAATTCCAAACAAGCTATTACATTTACTACAGAATCGACATATAACTCGATTATACACGACACAATCAAAATAACAAGAGTTAATAAACTCATCTAGTACACATCACATATCATCCGCATACTCATAACGTGTACGAATAGACTGTGTCATCAACAGAAATGTTAGCACAGACGCGTCGAGTGACACGCAAACGAGTGTATCTAGGCCAAGTGCACAAATAAAGTGGATCAGCTACATCACTACACATAGAGAATTACTTTCAAACAGAAATTCACACAATGTTGAAATATTTAATGCAGATAAACCGAATGTTTTTTGTATTGATTATATACGCAGCCTTCATTAAAAAATAAGTAACTCAAGAATTCAATTTTGTGGTAAAATATATTTGCTGTTTCACCATATTTATACGTTTTACTTAAATTTTGTTTTAAAAATAAATGGAAACTCTTTGGAAACCGAAACGGTGTTATTACAAAAAAGTTAAATACGTATTGAATCCTGGCTTTAAAAAAGTCTCATATTAAATGCACCGCGTTCGCTGAATGTTTGCCATCTTGTTCTTTTATCTCGCTTTGGTTACGTTAGGTTAGACTTGTGAAAAAGGATAACACGAACTTGCCTCGGGCGAGCGCGGTGCATTTATTAGGAAACTTTTTAAACCAAGTATTTAATACGTATTTAACTTTTTTGTAATAACACGGTTTAAGTTTTCCATTAATAGGGATAAGGAGTGTAATTGTATTGCTATTTGAACGTTGTAGAAAATACATATCATAAATTGCAACAAGAAGACGTTTCAATAAGCATTTTAAAAATCTCCGAGAAATCATGGTGCTATAAGAACATTTCTCAGCTTCAGGTTTCCTCAGGACGTTTTCTTTTACCGTCAGCCAATAGTGTTGTTACCAATTTAAATTAGTAAATGTACGCGAATTCAGAAAAATTCGTTGGTACATGCCAGGGTTTGAACCCACAGACATCAGATTGACGTACCACCGGTCAAACCACTAGGGTCCTAGACCATCCCGATACACTTTTTATGCTAGAGTAACTCTAAAGTGACGAACTTTATGTTCTAATCCATCATTTTAGTCGTATAGAATTAAAAAAAAAAGTATTTTGACGAAACGTATTCTATATCTTTCTTTTAATAACCTAGTTATATCTTACAAAAAACTGTTCGATATTTGTAAAAATCGAAGAATCAATCAAACGTCTATTTGATTAAAAGTGTATAGAAAGGTGGAGTGGTCCATCTGTTCTCATGTCACCGATCGTCTCAGGTGTTGGGTCGGTAAATGACATCGTTATGACGACCCAGCTATGTATGTGCTCCGAAATACTCTCAGAAAAGATTTACGACACATCCAATTAAATTTTAGTGACGTTACCGCGCCTCGCTTTGATTGATGTGCGTCCTAAAATATAATCTTTGATGATTATATTTACTAATCCGGTACACGTTAAGTAGCTCTCTGATATTATACACGACTAAGTACAGGTAATTACTGGCAACCGGCCGCTACTTCGTTTGGGTTCATTAGTAATATTAATCAGAATAGTAGTAATAAAGTAACCTGTAGCACTCAAGGACAATGTAACAGTACAGATTTATTGTAAAACCGGAGCTAGTGATTTCATTTTTATTATTATAGCAGTATTATTTTAAGTAATAGAATGCTATGGTAAGTAAAAACATGAGTCGTTACAGGACGCCTGGCAGATGTGAAACATCGAAATTGTTCGAATCGAACGAATGTCAAATTCTCAAAATAGGTATACGAGCTCAGTGTGGCAAGAGAGATTGCGCACAGTCGCTTGCGCATGGCATCGCGTCGCCACTTCTCACATACTCGCCAAACCAATAATCAGGTCTACCTATAGCTACCTATAGCTATACTATAGCTATAGCTATACCTATAGCGCCTATAGATGTTTCACATCAAAAGTAAGTATTATTGTAAATATATAAAGCCTAATGACATTTATTGATGAGACATACACATAGAAAAGTATAGCTAGATGATCATAGATTTCTCTAACGATAATCTACTTCAAATTTAACATTTTTTTAAGCTTCCTATATTTATTCCTAATACGTTCCATTTTACATTTCATATTCCTATACTACTTTAGGCTTTTACTCTCCGGTGAACAGAATATATAGGTCATATAATACATTACATAGGACATGCTACATTTTCTCAAACGAACGAAATAAATTCAAAGCTACGGTAGAGACTATCAGTCTATTATTCTATATCATCAGTCTTATTAGTATATAAAATAAAGTTTTTAGAGTAATAATTGGTTTTATTATTTTCTTTTTCTTTCTTTCATAGTTTGTTACGTTATATTATTTATGTTACATACATCCAAAATTACATATATACTCCGTGACAAAACAATTCCACTATAAACATTTAAATCGACTACAAATCGAATACTGAAAGGCCAAATGCCGGCACCAAACTTTCCCAGTATTGAAAGGAAACTATCTATACTAGCCAATTCAAAATATAAAAAACAGTACGTGTATCAGTATGTACACATGGAGAAAGTAAAACTTCTTTGGCCACATATGTATTAAATTAAAATATATGAGAATGGTCATAAACTATATTATATACTATACAAAGTCCCGTAGTATAAATACGTAACTATACATTTACTCATTTTTGTATGCTACTAGACCCAGACAGACACTTATACATACACACAAATACATACCTACCTTACGTTTAACGCATAACGCGTAATGAAATTTTTTCTCTACCATGGTATAAGAACTTTCATGTCAATAATTTTAGTTACAACATCTCACACACCTAGATCAGTAAGCGATGGAGATGACCAACATGACCATATTCAAAAGTTTACCTATAAGAAACATGTCTATAAGCAGTTGCAGATGTATGAAAAACTAGTCGACCAGTAATGGGAACGAAAACATGTTAGTATGTATAAAGAGTTTAAACTCAACGAAAAGGGTGACACATGATGTTTTTGCCCGTAAACATCGTATCACTTGGCGGCTTCCAACTGAGCTAACCGGTACTTTAATTAACGCAATAAGAAACTGAATAAAACATTTAGCCCAAACGAGAACCGATGCCCAAAATCAGTTGCAACGTGTCCACTGGCGATACGGTAAGCCGGATCCTTTGATAGATCATTAATTTTATTCACACCTGAGACGACCGCGGCCGAGTATTCAGCCCAGTTGGTTGCTTCGTTTTTTTTTCCTTTTGAAAAGCGTCAATTCTCGGAAACATGGCGGCGAAGGCTTGAGAGGGTCTACAAAAACTGGAAGCGCGAGCACGAGCCTCTCGGATATCTCTACGAATGTTTAGACGTCGTGACAAACATACAGACAAATACGAAATATCTTCTAAAGATTAATGATATTTTTAATTTGCTCTCGAGTCGATGCATTTTTACGTGTATATCATAAGAATAGTATTCGTAAAGAGATATACTATTAGTAAATAATACTTAAAGAGAGTAATTTCTATGATGCAATTAGAAAATCGTCTGTTTATATACATATATAATATTTATATATATAATTCTTCTGTCCGTATGTTTGTGACTGAACTCCTCCTAAACAACTGGACCGATTTTGATGAAATTTTTTGTGTCTATTCTATTGCATCCCAGAATGGTTTAGGTTCACAATTGGATCCGGCAGGTGGTGCTACGATCTGATTATTGGATTGTTTTTAATTATTTGGACAGGACAACGTCCGCGGAACCACCTAGTATGTATATGGTACCCTACTATAAGTAGGTTATAAAATTTGGACTTAACTCAAAACCAAACATATTAGTTACAATACACGTATGTTTATTAGTTTGTACTTAACAGTACCAAAAATTCAATAACAAATTGTACCAATCAACTAAAAAATATTCGCTGAATAAGAGCATTGGTCAGCGAACCTGAGGAAAATCAATAAAAGGAAAGAGTAAAACAAAGTCAAATTTCATGTTCTGTGGACACATCATTTTCGTCTCAATCTAGCAACCAATATCTTACTAAAACTGTGCAAATACATTATTACAGGAATTTTATACGTCGTCTAATACGGCGTGAAAATTTATGACAACGTTCATTGCTGTCTCACGACAGCTATGACAACATTGCTCATTGCGACTATTTACTAGAATTACTCCAAGAACGTAAAATAAATTTAAATAAGAAAAAAAAATTAAATTACAATCACTTCTTCGAAAGTGGATTGAGTATAAAGGTTCCACGAAGCAAGTCACATGTCGTGTACAACACGCAGAAGATGAGAACAACTGATGTCCTCTAGTGTGGGACACATCGGGCAGGACATTTAAGAATTCCACGACCCGTTTCGTACGAACAACAAAGGCTTGAATTCCGTGAACACATCGTACCGTGTACCACTGAATGTTTCAAATGGTCCGCGCGGTTACGACGTTGTTGGGCGACTTTTTTGTCGTTGCGTTTTCTCCGTAAAACGCATGTTATTTCACACCATTATGCTATTTGTGACACTTGGTTCGTGGTGACACTACATTTTCGAGATAATCTCCGGTATTTTAATGGCTACTGTATTTATACATACAGGACAAACATCTTCTTTTTTTTATTCTGTACGAAAAAGGAAATACATATTTTTGTATGCGTGTTAATATTTGCTAGTTATATTATGTTTTTATTAGTCCTATCACGGTAATCTGGTTTATCTTATGAAGTGTAAATTGAGCATAAATAAATCCGTTACATCTTAAGAGGCAATATTTAATTGGCAAACTTATATATAAACTAGCGGTTCCAGCGGACGTTGTCCTGCCTTGATAATAAAAAAAAAATCAACCGCAGCGCCACCTACCAGGTCCATTTGTGAATCTAAACCATTCTCGGATCCACTCGAACACGCACACAAAATTTCAACAAAATCGGTTCATCCGTTTAGGAGGAGTTCAATGACATACACACGTACAGAAGAAATTTATATATAAAGATTTAAATCATTTGCAAATAACAAGCTTACTAATTCTGTTACCCGAATTGTCGAATCCTTCGAAACACTTTATTGGCGGCGTAACCAGAAGAAACGATTATTGGCTTCTGTTTTTTGTTAATTTAAAAATACATCAATTAAAACCAGTATAAGTTATATAATATATACTCTTTAAATATCTGGATCGACAGCATAGATTTAACAAATAAACTTAATAGACATGGTATCATGAATCCAAAGCGCTAATATAGTAATATCATTAAAATAAAAATTATTTAGTATTTGTAATCAATACACGAATAATAGGCAGTATTAAAATCTTGTTACAATATAACAGGACGGATCTAAACATGGTAATTCTATAGGATCGTCATTTTTTTGAGCAAAGTTCTAAAACTTTTATGAAATTTAAAATTAATAAAAATATTTCAATTATGCACACTGAGTTGATAGCTATTTCATAAGCCTATCATTACTATAATCAATTGAGTCTAAAATTTGTATTTTATCTGACACAAAAACTGCTCTTAAACATGGAGCTAGATGTACAACAAATTTTATAGATACGAAAACAAATAATAGAATATTACCCATCTAATACCACAACTGAGGATAACACAGCTGACTTCTTAGCTAGAGAAGAATCTTCCGAAGATGTTTATTTTAATATATTTCCTACTTATTCTGATATATGCTACGTATTCAAAAATAGCTGCTATTCTCATTATAAGAAAGAAAGAAAGAAATACTTTATTGTTGGAACAACCATACAATTAGATTAGATTACACACTAATTAGACAGAAAAAAAAAATACAATTTAAAAATGAAAAATAGATGTCCAACAATTGGCGAACCCATTCAGCAAAAATCTGCAAAACTGTAAGTAGTACTGCAGCGTTGAATTTCGATGGGAGCCTATATATGATGATAAACAGACGTTAATGTCAATACAGAATTAGAAACGAACAAACAAATACACACACGCACGTAACACGTCACGGATGGCCATACTAAAGAGATATAACAACTGTAACCACAAATTTAGGATTAAACAAAAACAAATATAATTTTAGAAGAGAAAAAAAAAAGTAAATAAAAACAATACACACCAATAAACAGAGCTTACAATAGAATACTACTACTATTCACATACAAGAGTGTTGAAAATTTTAAATCAAAAGGAATATGATACAAAACGATTCAACCACACCCTTTAATCCATCCGTCCATCGGGAAGTAGTTACTAGAATGCCAATACACTCAGGATACATTCCGTTGAAAAAGTTTAACTTTATAATGCGTAAAGCGCCATCTAAAATTTGCCAGAGTTACAAACAGGCTCATCAACGATGTGCACCACATCTTGGGGGAGTGTGTTCGAAGCTAACATATAAGATCTCAGCTCAACGCATCTCATTCGTTACATTGTTTTTTAAATATTGGAGTTTTTGATCATAATTCCACGTGATGTTAAATGACGGCCTGGTCTAAGATGGTAAGAAGTCATCTGCCGGAACACATCAACACGTGCTTGGCGACAGACTTCCAACTTGAGGGTGGTAGCTAGCCAGACCGACTTGGAGGAAACCGTACCACTATGCTATGGTTTCGCCACGATGTTGTCCTTCACCGGAAGCTCCGACCCAGTTGCAAGTGTTCGAACCTACGTCCATCAACGCTGTGTCCGAAGACGATATCAACTAAGCCATCATCGCTTCATGGTTTACATAATTCCTTTTTGTCTAACTCTAATTCTAAATCCGCTACGGAACTATATAAAATTAAGTTATACTATTGTATCTCGGTATTTTTTTATATGTTACAAAAGTGACATAGGCGTCTAAAGTTTCAATAGAAAAAAAAACATAATTTTTGTGTGTTTGTATATCTATATGTGTGTGGTTATTTATGTCTTATATAAGATTTGAAGTCATGAATGGATCTCGTATTTTGTTTCCCATGTGTTACAGTCCTTATCGATGACAAGATTTATCTAAACCACAGTGACGTCCATAATTGTTTCACGTTCGAACAAACCGTCATGACAGAAGTACGTGTGTGTAACAGAGTCCAGGCTGCCCGGTGAAGCAGCGAGTTGAACGCACCAGCCGAGCCCGAGCGCTCTAGATCGACATGGCTGATCGTGACACGGTCTGTCGCCCGCCGTGAAGCTAACGTTGCTCGCACCTTATCCAATACACCACGCACTGTGATAACATGTAGCGATTATTTAGTATCAGTTATGTTTTTATTTCACATGATGAATACTGTACGTGTAATTTTGTATAAAGTACAACATGTCTATAATTAGATACTAATTGTAATGTCTCATTAATATTGATTTTGATTAATTTTAAATCAAATGAAACTCGTTATTTACATCAAAAACACTTTCATAAATATTTAAATTATGCATTGGCTTAAATATAACCACGATGATTTCTTTTTAACACAACTATTTTACGGGCTACAAGTAGGTTATCAATTATATATGAATTCGTACAATTACCCGAAGTTACACGTTATGTCAACGATGGTAATAATTTATAGTGCAATAAAAACGAACTGTTAATGCTAGACATACATGCAAAACGCTCTCTCCCGTAGAACACCTGCGCGGCCTTACGTCGCCGGTCCAATGTTGCGTTGCGAATATTAAATCGTTCACACTACAATGATTACCAGGTATCATATTTATTACTATTTACTATGATGACATTTCTTATAAATATTAGAAACTAATATTATATGCATGATGTTATGGAAATATCGGTTTACACACGTTTTAATAATAACCATTAAAAATATACAACAATGTTATGTTATGTTGTCCGATAGCCTTAATAAAAATTTTACTCCGAGATTGTTAAACCAAAACAAAATAAGTACTTAATAAAACCCAAATATATACAAATAAATTGTCGAGTCGTTAGGATATCGATTCGATTTCCCGCAGATTCGACTCCCGATTTGTAGCTGAGAATTTTTTGGAAGTCGCTAAGAATGCAGTAGTAGCCTTTAATAACAATTTTGCTCCAATATTGTTAAACCGAAACCGAATAAATACATAAAAGCTAAATATACTAGAAAAGGGAGGATTTAAATAAAAAATTTGTGGAAAAATCTAATAAAATAATTTATTAAAAAAGGATTTTAAAAAATTAGTTATATATAATGAAAAAAAAAAGGGGGGGAAAAAATCGATGAAAAGGGAAAAAAGGGGAACATGAAAAAATGTAAGAAAAAAAGGAAGGAAAAAAATAAAAATACGAACAAAACGGGGGGGGGCCCGGCCCTAGGGGAAAACGGAAAAAATGATTTGAATACCGTTTCGATTGTTCGAAGATTTAAACTCCGAATAGTACCAACGATTTTTTAGGATTTCCCGTGTATTTACATTGGTAAACTATAGGCTAACGGTGAATGAAAATATCACGAAGAGTTTAGATTAGTTTGTATGTTGGTAGCAATTATCGGCGTCGTTAGCTACCACCCTCAAGTTAAAAACCTATCGCTAAGCACCTGTCGGTGTATTCAGGCAGCTGAACTTGAGAACCAGCTCCCTCTAGGTTGAGCGTGTTTATCATCTTCGAGCACATAGTTATTTATCATCAGATGAGGTTGCGATCAAACACTACAACCTGTAAAGTATAAAAAAAGTGGGGAAAACATTGAAATGTGGATATCTCGAAGTTTGAAATCAACAAAATGTTATTATAGGTAATGAATGAATGACCTCCTCACGGGATTTGATCCAATGTTCAGGTTGTTACAGTCTAGGTATACTTGTATTATATGATACAATATTTTGAACTATCAATGAGATTGCTATTTTTTTAATTCTACACTGAGTTTTAATCATTATCATTATCATCATTACATCGTATAAAACAAAGTCCCCTACCGCGTCTGTCGGTCTGTCTGTTCGCGATAAACTCAAAAACTACTGAACGGATTTTCAAGTGGTTTTCACCAGTGGATAAAGTGATTCATGAGGAAGGTTATAGGTAGTATGAGGTAGGTATATAATTTGTCAAGCTTTTTTTATTATCAGGCATCGTCCGCAGAGCCCGCTTGATATCCTATAAAAACAGTTCCTTAAAAATATCGTCCCCCGTCAAATCAGTATATGATCGACTTTGGTAGGTAATTCTGTCTCACCGAATGATGATTCTTATAATTATAAATAATAATAACCTACAATTATACAAAATAAATAATCGAATAACTGTTTTCTGTTACTTACAAAACGACATCTAAACTGTTCCGTTGCTATTTGAAAGCTTTATCTGTCGGCAGATCTACAACACTTACAATAATTACCTAGATTACAATCTAGTCGATTATCTATACGATTGTTTCTTAGACCCAGTTACCGAGTACGAATGTTTCGAATAGTTTCGTGAGGTACGTAGCACGACTAATCCTTTCTAATGCTTGGACATAGCCTGAATAACGGTTACATTACATAATACAATGAATATAGTTGCCAATTATAATTCAATCTTAATATTGCTATTTTATTTTTTATTACTATTACACCTTCTAAATATATTAAAATCCAGTGTCATAATGTTTGTCCATTGTGAACTCCGAAACTACTCAACCGATCTTCATGAAAGTTGGCACTTATGTATAATTTGGTCCAACTTGAGAAATAAATAGAAATTCAATGGTTGTCAATGATGATAATTGTTATAAACTGTTAGTTTCATCAGTCTCGAATAGATGACGCTTTAAATAAGTTTGTTGACAGAAACTGTAGGACCGAATTTTATAGATATCTCATAGATGACGCCACTCAAATAATTTATCATTATTTTAATTCAACATGTAATAACTGAGCCACAGCAACGGCTGGCCGTGTCAGCTAGTTCTGATATATAAGAGAGAATGAGATATATAAGCGATGGTACCCGATGCGGCCTCCCTCGGCAGCATCTCAAGTTTAGGTTCGACGGGACGGACGGACGGACGTACCGGACGGGAGCCCTCGAGCATACTGCTTCACTAGTTCCCTGCACACACCACATTGCCACTCAACACACGTGCACACTCACACGCTACGTACACTGGTTCAGTAAGGGACCCTTTTTCCTTTTTTGGTTAGCCAGACCTTAGCCAACATTGTCAGACTCTATATACTATATACGCCTTAGTGCGATACATATGAAGGATTGTATATGTGTTTAATTAAAGTATACATGTATGGTTACCTTAACTCAAATGGTTAGTATAGTTCGATTCGCGTTGTATCTAAGGCAACATGCCAAGCCGAGGTTCGGCCATTCCGCCCCCTTGAGTTTGTTGCCATACGGCTGCGGACCCTAAGCTTTCGCCCTAAAAGCACAATGAAGCTGTGAAGGTCCGTCAGGTCAACAGCGGCTAGTCAGTTCGAAGTAAATTAAATTAGTAACGTGCTGAGTGAAGCGAGACACGATGCGACGCGACACGAGACGAATGCCCACAGTAAATACAGCTATTTGCGTTTCGCAACGGTAAAGGCACGGTACGGCAGACGGATCCGATCCTCTGTGTGACCAAAACACCGTGTAATTGTACGTCTGGGAACGACTGCCGCTTCATACTGTGGAACTGGTGCGGCTAGGAGGCACAAATGTCATGCAAACCTCAACTAACAGTGAAATCTATAAAGTGCACGCAGACTTATCTCATCCTTAAGTCCAAGATTTAAATTTATAGTCGCAAGCTTAGCATTCACTTAGCTGGTGATGAGCTAAGTTCAAGTCATCAAATTCAACGAGTTATAAAAACTTGGGTATTACTTATGCGAATAAAAAAAAGTATGACCAAATAAAAACTTTTCGTCACACAAGAAGGTTGCGGATCAGAATTTCAAAGCGCTCCCATAATAAGATTTTCTTAATAAATTGTTGGTTTTTGTTCGTTCACTGTGATAGTTGACTCACCTAAGTGGAGTCCATTTCATTATAACTCCCCGCTAGGTGATGCTGGTGACGTATCGCATCAACTTCTACAAAACAACCGTCATAGACATTTGTATATGTAGAGATATTTGAATATGGAGAATATTTACACAATACTGGCTTTCGCTTTGTACACCTTAATCTAGGTTTGGTTTCACGCTCGAACAGTACTATTTTTTAAATGAAATGTACTCTATGGCATTTCTGTACCCCTTATAACGTGTACGTAAAATTTCATTATAAACCGCTCAAGAAGCGAAAGCGTAACAAACAAACAAGCTCACATTGACATTTATAATATTATTTCGAATCTTTTAACCGTTTATTATACCAAACAATAACGATTACAAGTAGAGACGCAAATACAGCTAGGATTTTATATTTAAATATACACAACATGTGTTGTAATTCACCATTAACTTTTAGCATTATAATCTTTATATATTAAAATCAATGTTTATATGTTTGTCCTCTATGTATGCCGAAACTACTGATCAGATTGTGATAATAATTTGGTAGGGTAATCCGAGGACGCCTGAGAAGGTTCCTGTATCAAAAAATCTATATATATATATATATTTAATATGTTAATGAAATTGTTTGCCTTCCAGAAAGAAAGGGCTTTATCTTCTTATTGAAAGTTTTTACACTAACTACATTTGATATTGTTTTGACATGTCTGACATATTTCAATGAAACATCAGATATCAGAATTAATCAATTCCATTTGTATCAATATTATTGTTTAGGAATTTATGTAGTTCTGGCATGGATACGAGGACATAGTAGGATCCAGGGTAATGAAGCTGTTGATCTTA
Organism: Antheraea yamamai; assembly: GCA_036509395.1. Lineage (NCBI taxonomy): Eukaryota > Metazoa > Arthropoda > Insecta > Lepidoptera > Saturniidae > Antheraea > Antheraea yamamai. Next base: position 1,489,039 of record AP028426.1, read on the forward strand.
TCGCTAAAGAAGCTACCTAGACTAGATATTTTCATCACTATAAACCGTATGTTCCGGATTTATCCTCCCCAAACAAGATCTCTTGACGTGTGCTCTCCAGTGCACCTTGCAAAGTTCAGAATCAGCGACGACTCAATATGTGAATGTGGGTCGGATGAAGGCACTCTAGAACACATTTATTTCAATTACCCCAATTTAGTATTTAATTGTATGATTTTTTATCTAACAATATACTACGCCCGTCTGATTTTAATAAAAGCACAAAGGTATGTATTTTCTCCTTTTGCCAATACTCTAATTTTATATGTTTTAACAAAATTAAACTTCAACAATAACTAACAGTAATTATTATGTAAATATATATTTATTTAAGGCCTGATGTCTGTAGTGTTGTGTTTGTCTTTGTGTATCTCAATGGGCTAATCTGGAAGAACTAAATTATATAATAAAAATTTAATATCATTACATAGTATAAAATAAAGTCCCCTACCGCGTCTGTCTGTCTGTGTGTTCGCGATAAACTCAAAAACTTCTGAACGGATTTTCAAGCGGTTTTCACCAGTGGATAAAGGGATTCATGAGGAACGTTTTGATATATAATTTGTTAAGGACTTACTTTTAATCAGAGCGGGACAACGTCTGCCGGGCCCGCTAGTTATCTATAAAGTGACTCTCCTATGACTGACTTGACAATGGTAGAATTCATATCTATGCAACTCCAATATTAAAAAAGTTGAAATTTGTGAGTTTGGATGTTCGGGGTAATCTCTGATACTACTGATCTGATTTTGAAAATTATTTCACTGTTATTAATTGAAGGTTAATATACCTTATATTACATTACTTTTTATTTAGGGAAATATATATTATATAGTAAATAGGGCGTGGAGGTGAGGGTCAGAGGAGCAACCCAGGGGATACGGAGAATACATTCCTTGCATATACATATATAGGATAGTTTGGAGTCACAATTGGACCCGATAAGTTTCGCTACAATCGGGTTCTAGGTTTTTTAAGATTTTTCGCATTTGCAAATAAAATTGGAACCGGTAACAACTTATTTGGTGCAGACGAAGTTGAACGGCGGGTCAGCTAGTATTACATAAAAATGAGTCCCGTTCTATGCTGTTTCGAAACTACAACCGAATGAAACCGATTGTTCGGAACGGTCATTCTGGTATCTACATACGTAATGTTATAATACCGTTAGAAATTACAGTAAACACGTGTTACCTCAATCAGAAAATTGACAAAGATCGCTAAGCGCGAAAAGCTGTTTTTTGAGAGTTCACGTTAAAACACTATTCACACACGTACACACGCACGAGCAATTACACAAAAAAAACGGTCATGTTATTTACAAAAGTCAACTTTACATTCGCGGCCGATCGCTTTGTTGAGATTTATGTACGACCGATTTGGACAAGGCTCGCTAATTGATGGGTGCAACGCCGCGCCTGGGAAACAAACCCGATATCCTGTTTCAGTTATTTTACAAGCACCGTTCACGCATATTGGATCAACGTATTTAAAAAAAAAAACATCTATCTAATCAATCATTTATATAAATATGTATATGAGATTATTGAATATTCAAACCGAATGAATGGAATCACAAGCATGTGCTTGATTATACGACACACCAGGAAACCACAAGTGGGCCTCGAAACAATGCCTCAAGTTTCCACGTCATTCAGAGCATTGGTATTATCCTATTAAAGTAAGCGCAAGGATATTTGTAAAATGTATTGACCTAGCAAGGTCTTAACAGCTTCACCGGACTACTAAGACGAGCGCTTAAGGCACTCAGCCGATTTTATTTGACAACTAGCTCAAGGGTGCACGACACACCTCGCCTTGGGCAGTTGCCTGATACCTGCAATTCGCGACCTATCTGAGCTAACCTAAGGTAAGCTAATTATTTATACATATATGAGTTGTTGAAACATATATGTGTACCAAGCATACATACTTCAACAACTCTTATATACATATTTCGTATCGAATAATTTTCTAAACTATTTCAGTTTGATAAGGGAAAAAATAAAACCCTTCCACTTTCATGTGTAAGCGTGTATGCGTGCACGTGTGCGGAGGTGATATGTGTAATGTTGTCGCAGTGATGTAAGATTTTGTGTCATTGTATTATGCGAGCAGCGCACTCAAGGGCTCCACGCCGAGGGAACGGATCTAGGCTTGAGCCGCTGCCGAGGGAGGTTTTTTTAAAGTGTTTGCTTTTAAAATTATGATCAATTCGGCCGCTATGACGGCGACTCCATGGTCAAGCGGGATAGGCAACAAACTCCACTCGCCACGCTATATAATTTTAAATTTTTCTATTTAATGAATATAAATGTTTATGACATAAACAATCAATCATCCTTTTCTTGAAAAAATTCTCGGTATTTTATTTTCATTTTGCCATATTTATTTCCTGTCGTAAAATATCCTTATACGCATATTAACTGTACAAAATAATTTCAATGTTTCACATCTGCCAGGCGCCCTACGATGGCTCACAATTTTTTTTGAAAAAATACAACGTGGCAACAGCCAATCAATTCCAGAGAGAAGTTTATAGTAACATTCAATCAAACACTTATTTTTATTGTATAGGGGGCAAATGAACAGGTTGGTCACCTGATGATAAGTGATCCCCGCCCTCCATAGACACTAGGAACTCCAGGGGAGTCTCTAGTACGTTGCCCGCCTTTGTTTGTATGCAATTTCTCAAAACGTCCTCTAATGTTTTTTAAACTGTATTTACATACAACGCATCTTCTTCTTCTTACCTTTATCCCACCTAAGTAGGGTCGGCACAATATGTTTTCCTCTTTCACTCTCCCCTGTCAGTTATCATTTCAGTATTCACACCTTCCTTGCATACCTTTTTCGGCCTTCCTCTACTCCTATATCTGTCCATTTTCATACACAAAACTTTATAGTTAAATGATTTTCATCTCTCCTCACGCCTGCATACCATACCTATTCTCAAATTCTCCTCAAATTCTATGTCACTGGTGCTATTTTCAAACTTCCTCTGATATACTCATTCTTATTCTTATCCATTCTAGTTGCACCAAAAATACATTTTAAAATTCGCATGTCTTACACATGTAATCTTTTCTCATCCGTCTCTTTCGTGGCCCGGCACTCAGATCTATATAATATGACTGGATATAATAATATAATCGTACAACGAACCTATTTTTCACAAATTTTATCATATAGTTATAATGGCTTATTTAGGTATGGTATCGAAAAATGAATTTTAATTCATGTATTAACTATATAAGTAACATTTCATATCAAAAATTTGTAATCGATCCTGTCGATCGATTCTAACCGCAACGTGATGTGTCAGAGATCGTTACCGTAAATAATCGAGACACAAATCGGTCTCACGGGAAATCGATTACGTTTTATCACGGATGAAACGTGATGAAATAAATATAAACAAAAAAAAAACACTACATAATTTGTATTTTTCCGTGGTAAGGAGCGAATGCGTCATACTTGAATATGATTTATAATCCTCTGTACTGAAGTTAATGGCGGGTCTTGGAATGTCATGTAGTGAAGAATTTTTCAACGCAGACCAGTAGTTCCTGATATTGGCGCGTTCAAGCAAACAAACTCTTCAGCCTTATAATATGAATATAGATTCATAATCTTGTGTTATTTGGCTCTATATTTTGCGATATTGATGGTATTTTACATAATATGGTTTGGTTATTGTGCAAAAGAAGTGGATGTGAAATGATATCACGGAGCATGGATTCTGACTTGACACAAAAACTCCCTGGAAAGTTCTAACAAGTTCGCCATCATATACAACATTGAAATGATCGCAAAAAACTTGTAATATCATCATTACCTACTCGACAATGGCAGTAATAATCTACTAGAAGATTAAGTTTTTTTTTTCGAACAAAATAAATGTATGTGAAACTCCTGTCCAAAAATATAAAACTATGTCATTACTAAATTTAGATTTTAAAAATAATAAAGTAATTTTGTACTGCTGCTGCACGGTTTCTGAGTCACATTTATCTGTTCAATAGCGTTATCGGTTCGATAACTTGTCAAATTGGGTGTCTAAACAACGATAAACCTCCGTTAAACTTAACTGACCAATCTGGTCGTTTATCTATTCGATAAGTTTTATTTGACATTTTAAATAGTTTTTTATATCTCGACATTGACATGTCATTGTCTAACAACTAACGAATTGAAAAGTTTTGTATATCTTAATATATATATTTCTTGTGTGCGTGTGTATGTGACTGAACTCCTCCTAAACGACTGGACCGATTTTGATGAAATTTTTTGTGCGTGTTCGAGTGGATCCGAGAATGGTTTAGATTCACAATTGGAACCGGTAGGTGGCGCTGCGATCGACTTTTAGGATTTTTTTTGTTTTCAAGGCAGGACAACGTCCGCCCGGTCCGCTAGTAAAATAATTAAATTTATAAGTAAATAATTATGAAATAAAATTAAACCATCTACTAATCTCCAAAGTATTTTGTAATCATAATATCACTATTATAAGTTAAGAATTAAAATAATAAAACCAATTTTTAACACTCTTTTTTAAAAAGAGCCATCTAGTGAGCATCAAAAGACTAGTTATGGATTACATAGTTATTTAATAACTCGTTGTGTAGTAGTGTACTCAGAAACGCATTGACAGTTTATCTTATGGATAACTTTATTGAGTCAATAACTAATGATAGTTTAACCAAGTACCTCAGAAACCGGGCATAAGTCGTGAATTCGAAATGTGAAAAAACCTGAAACAATATTGTCCTTTAGCTAGATTTTTTTAAATACTTCTTTTTATTCAATGAGCATAGTTGTAGGTAGCATTTGCCACTGACAATACTTTATTTTGAATAATAGTATGTATCATATAAACCGAGTTCAATTTTTATATATTCTGAACTCCTCACATTGTTAAATATTGAAGTGCTTAATAGAAATATATTCATTGTAATCTAATTGTAATAATTCTAAAAAAGTGAAAAATCTTATCACAGTTTTAGAAAGGCATTTTTATTCAATTCCTAAAAGACTTTTAGTTCAATAAGTCTTTTTTGCGTATTTACTAAATTATATCACAGATATGAATCTCTACAAATTGAATGATAGACGTCTGTTAATACGTGCGCATCTCGCAAAAACTAATACATAAATTTCGGTATTTTTTTTAGCTATACTTTTTAGTACAGTTTGTCTTTATTAAAAAAAAATTAGGGTATCTTCTTTTAATAGAAAGTTATTAAAGGTTTAAGAAACTACAATTTTTATACGCGTTTTCGTGCCGATTAGAAGTGAGGCAAGCGATATTATGCACATACATCGTGGAAGGGAATTAAACGAATAATATTGTTCACAAAGAAATCCTGTAATTTTCGTTTTCGTTTTTAAATGTCTTTATGTTTTTCCCTCTGTACATAGAACATATTTTAAGTTAATAAACAAAGCAGACGAAGTTGCTGGTTTTTTTTTTATGTCAGCAGACTCTCAGCCCGCACCGTTGTTCTGATTTCGTTTCTTCTATAAATCAAATCAAATAAAAAATAAGTGTGGTGCTTACACAGTGAGCAAGACTTACAAAATTATTATTATAATTACAATTAGCTATTATTATTATTTTACATAATTGTCACTATTAGTCGCGGGTATTAACTAATGACCTATTTTCAATAAAACTTAATTACCAATTATTACCTTCAAACCATAATATCCGTATGTAAAAGACTTCAAAATGCAAACAAACACGCACCCATCAGTTAAAAAATGTACCTACATGCACTGCCATTTAATGAGCTCTCTACGAGCGGTCGTTCTAGGATAAAAGTCAGCGGGATCCCGTCTCGAACGGCAAATATTCGTTAACGAACAAAAAAAAACAACATAAATTCATTTAATTAAAGTAGAAACGAACGTTACCAGCTGTTTCAAATAGCATTTTACGCGAAAGCACGTTAAATACATCTATACACAATACATATAATAAATTGAACGTGTCTGTACTTTTTAGATTTCTGTGAAAAAAAAAAATGTTCCCAATTTCGTGGAATAAGTAATAAGATACATTTCGATCATTTTCAGAAATATCTGTCTGTCTATTTGTTTGAACACGCATCACTGTTAAAATACTGCGTTCACGATAAAAATAATAAAGCATATTCTCGAGTAACATTTAGTCTTGGTTTCATTAAAATCGGTTCACTCTATCGAAAGTTATTGTAATTTTAATGACGACACGACTTAAGTACGACAAAACAGTAGATAAGTAAATGGACTTAATATATTCAAATGATTTTATTAGTCACTATTTTTTTACAATAGGTTCCACGCGTACGGAGTCACAGGCACAGCTAGTTTGCAACATTTCCACCAGTTCTAGTTAATTAGCAACCGATTACTCGACCGCTGATTATGAATTTGCAAGTTACCATCTTAAGGCACGTCGTAACTTGATAAATTCTATAGTTTTGATTTGTATTGATGTGCATTAGACTGGATGTGCGAGAAGGAAAAAACTCTGTTTCGTATTATAAAACAACACGTATCCCAAGACGATTTAAGTTCATTTTCTATTAAATCACGTCTTTTCGAAGCGGAACTTCTTTTGAGACGACGTGAATTCTATTTTATGAAACGAAAAAGAGATACCTATATATGTATGTATAGATTTTAAGGATGTGAGAGAATGAGATAACATCTTCTATGTACTCAAAAATATATATCAAAAGAGAGGGGGAGAGGGAGAGAGTGAAGCGTTGAAATCTATAGCACATTATTTTCTGTTGTATCGTAGTGACTATCGCTCACTTTTAAAATTTATTCTGTGTTGTGTATTATTAACATTGCTAATATATATTAAAATATTACAAAATAATGCCGAAAACTAATGTTTGCCACCACCATAGATTATTCATCTCATTCTCTTAAAATTTAATCAGAGTACCAAGTTTCACTTCTATCGCGTGTGAACTCAGGCTCGATATTATTTATTTCATGACTAAAATTATTTTCCTTGAAATATAAACAATTTCGTAAAATATGAATAAAATGTTCAACACATTTCATTAATACATTTCTACAAAGATATGATTGCATCAAAAAAAAACTCGTTTTTTTATCATCGATGCGGCGCTTTTGTGGGGACGTCAGAAACCACATTTTTTGATAACCAGTCCATTATGCTTAGGTACGTAAATTTAGATAATGAAACAGCTAAATAACTAATAATAATTGTAGAACTTTAAACTTATATCTTATTGTCCGTAACGGGTAACTTAATAAATAAATAAAACGATACCAACGAATTGGGTCTTTCATAAATGTGCCAGCCATAATGTGAGCTAAAATGTACACTCTTCTAAAAGAGTTATACATTAAAAAGATGTTGGTGTTACAGACAGCACTGTAGTTTCTTTGCCAAAGCCTGATCATAACCTGTACGTAATATAAATTAGGCATTTTAAAGACGCTAAATTCAACCACATCTGCTGTCGTTTTGTTCTTGCGACATACGTAATAAGGAAGTCGACCAATTACAAGGACAACTACGTCTATTTGATAAACATAATTTTCTCTGATGAACACGTATGTTACACTAAATATGTGAAAACTAATTTCACAATTGAACTTACCACACGAAAGTTTGATTGATCTATTGATCTATGACGAAATGTATATATATGTGTATATATTATTCCTTGTATGGTACAAAAATAAGACGGAATTTAGAATATTTTTAAATATATGCAATTACTTACTAAACCTGATTAAAATCGCTTAGCACTTCGAACGATACATACCTGTAACAAAAATACACAATTATTAATTAAATCATATATAAGTATACATAGATTTCGCATGAATTAACGTAGTGTGCCGTGTCCTATGATTTACTTGTGATTAAGAACGAATATAATTATATCATGAATTAAAAGTTGCATATATTAGTTTTCTATTCATTCGAACCTATATTCTTACAGAACGAACGGAATCATGATCACTATATATACACAGTGAAAACAGCTTCAATGCTGTTTATATCCCTTTTTTATACTTTATAGGTCTTAGCGTTTGAGCACGATCTCATTTGATGTTAAATAACATTGTGGCCTAAGATCGTAAACACGCTAAACTTAGAGGGGACTGGCTCTCAAGTGCAGCTGCCGTGACACACCGACACGTGTTTGGCGACAGATTTCCACCTTGAGGGTAGGTAACTAGCTAGGTGGACTTAGAAAAATCCCTACCACCACGTTATGGTTTCATCACGGCTTTCCTTCACCGGAAGATCCGATTCAGTTACAAGCATTTGGACTTACGTCCGTCGACGTTGTGTGTGAACACGTTATCAACTAAACCACGATCGCTTCGAAAACGATTCAAAGATCTATGTCGCGGTCATTGCTGTTCAACATAACAACGAAAGTTTTAATGGCAACTTTTCTTGGTCTTCTACCGTGTTTAGTTGATAAAAATACCACCGCTTATAAATTACTACCAATAAAAATTAATCCTAACGTGAAATACCATATTTTTATCATAATTGGACATAGTCGTTGTAAAACAAGATAATTTTACATAGTACACGAGCCCGAAAACATCACTAGCGTACAATCGTAGACAAAATAACTTTACTCGATTTTAATCAACTTGTTAAAAGAAACTCTGCGACTACGTGCACTTAGGAGATAATTGTGAATTAGAAATACGTGGCTCTTCGCTTATCGCCGTCTTATCTAAGTTTAATTTCATCTCGCAACTTAACGACAACGACGTGGCCGTGTCTCGCGTATGATGAGATTACAACAGAGATGCGTAGACAAAGGAAAAGCCACGGAGCTGAGTGAGCCGAGTCGTCTCGTGATGATCACGCACGTTTCCAACTTACGTAAACAACTGCCTGGCTCATTGGATAAACAGACGGTCGCGACGACCCGATGCGATCGCAGTGTTGTTTGCAGTACGCTTTACGAAGCGTCCACAAGGTAAATATTTGAACGCAATTCGAAGGCGCGCAACGGCCAGCCCTCAATTAGCCGGACCGGATAATCATGTCAAATAGAAAACACACACAAGAATATTTGACCGTACACATTCGGTTAATAGGAATCACAAAGAAATGGTATTGTTTCGTAAAATGAAAAGACGTCGGGTTATGTTAATGGGTTCAAAGGCGCGTATGCGGCAACAGCGTATACGCACCGCGTTTACATCTTATAACGTGTATGCTTATATTGGTTATTGGTTGTGCCCGCCAATCCGTCCGCTTGAAACCTAATGCAAAAAACAATGACTAATAAACTAATAAAATCATCTGAATGTATTAAGTCCATTTACTTATCTACTTTTCTCTCGTACTGAAGTCGCTCCGTCATTAAAATTACAATAACTTTTGATAGAATAAATCGATTTCAATGAAACCAAGACTAAATATTACACAAGGATATGCTTTATGATTTTCTTTTTTAGATGTTTTATCGTGAACGCTAAAGTGCAGTGATATGTATTCACATTTGTAAGAAAACGGAAATTTCTAAAAATGATTGAAATGTATTGTATTACTTATTCCTAGACACCTGCAACAAGTTTTTTCGCGAAAATCTAAAAAGTACATACACGTGTATATTTACATTCCTATTAGATGTATAGATATGCTTATATTCAACAGCGTTCATAATACAAACCCTAGCTCGATGTTGCACGCTATGGCGCCGATACCCTTGTTAATCCGATGTCCGTCGCATAATACCCACAAAAAGAATAAAACCAAAACCCCACCACGACGAGCAAAGCAAGAAAAAAAAGCCAAAGACATATTTATACGTACTGGTTTAAAAACAATGACGCTACATCGAAACAACTCGGTTGTGAATATTCAATTGTACTGATAAAATTTCGAATACTTTCCTCGTCGCGATCCAAAAATACGCCGAGTCCGAGTCACACAGAGGTTGTAATAAAAACGCGTCGAGGCATTGTTGTTTACATCAACAGTCACATGGTTGAACAGGAATGCCTCATAAACGCGAACGCAAACGGCGCGAACATAAAAAAGTATGTCGTAAAAAACACAGCCCCGATGTTTCCAAATCGTCGAAAATCTCACATGATCAAATTCTACTTGCACGAAGCGAGAACAAAAATTACTAATAGCGTAGTCAGTTCGAGAAAAAAAAAACATATTGATTGGTCATTAAGGTATTACGTAAGCACTAAAGCACTATTTGATTGCTTATTTTGATAATATTAGGGATGAGGGGATCTGTATATGTATGTATGATATGCGAGGCGCATGGTCTTAACCACTGGGCTACCATCGCCCTATTAACGAACCGTTATAAGTTAATTCCTCTATCATTACATAATACAAAACAACGTTCTCTGACACGTCTGACTATCTGTCTGTTCGCGATAAACTCAAAAACTACTTAACGTATTTTCATGCGATTTTCAACAGTAGATCAAGTCATTTATCAGGAAGGTTTAGGTATATAATTAGTCAAGGTTTTTTTTATTATCAGCGCAGGACAACGTCCTTCGGGTCCGCTAGTAAACTATAAATTCCTTATTTCTACACTTGTTAACTTATGTAAGTACGGGAGGTGAGGTAAGAGCATTGCTCACTTTTGCTGAGCAGGAGGAGGGGCTGTCCGAAATTTCAAAAAAATCTGCTAACGTAATACATGCTTGAGTGGCCACAAAACCTGAAGGTATCCGAGGCCTCCCAAATTAAATTAAATTAAATCCCCTTAAATTCCCAAAGGTAAATCGAGGTGGGAAATTTCAGACAGGGGTGAATAACGACCTAATAAAACAGAATTCGAAAAGCTAACTCTCGTAAGAATTCCGCTTACGCCGAAAGGATTGAAGCGAACGTGTCCTTATTGAGTGTCCGCTTTGAACGGCCGCCGACGGCGCACCGTATTACCATAATACAAAATAAATTAAACACCACCGCGCCGTGCTATATTCGGTTCGAAACATTAACCAACAAGCCAGCGACCACCTAATAAACGTAACAAGCTTTACAAATATGTCATTGAATTATTGCGGCCAAATCGGTCGCGCGTTACAAAATCCTCGTTGTCTGTACACGGAGGGCGCTATACGAATCTATACATATAATGAGTGTGTAAATAAAACGTGTCTGTACTTTTTAGATTTTTGTGAAAATTGTTGCAGGTGTATAAGTAATAAAATACATTTCAATCACTTTCAGAAATGTCTGTCTGTCTGTTTGTTTGTTCGAACACGCATCACTGCTAAAGTACTGCGTTCATGATAAAACTGTCAAATCATAAAAAAATATCTTCGAGTAACATTTAGTTTTGTTTCAATAAAATCGGTTCACTCTATCAAAAGTTGTGATTATAATGACAACGTGACTTAAGTACGAGATAAAAGTAGATAAGTAAATGGACTTAATTGATACATTCAGATGGTTTAATTAATCATTGTTTTCTGCATTAAGTTCCACGCGGATGGAGTCGCGGGCATAGCTAGTAACACATGAAAGGACCTGTCCGAATATGAAACGGTAATGTAAACAAAGTGTTTCCGCGCACGTGTCCGTCGCTTCGGTGCAGTGCTACGTTCCCAGAAAGGATTATCTTCCACGTTTCTTTTACTCTTCACTTGATACACGTGTCTGTTTATGTAGTGTAAAATCCGGGAACTACGGAACGACTCGAAAATAAACCAGATCGTTCGAGTTCACGAACACACTACTAAAGGATATCCTAGAAAACGCACTGTGGAAATCCGTCCTGGTATATCTACAGGATGTTTACTGGTTTTAGCTTATACGGTTTCGGTTACAATGTACGCATGTTACCGAGAATTGTAACTAGTTTTGTGTTCATATACTGATGACTAGACCATAAATAAATAATAGTTTAAAAAAACTAAAAAACACGCTTTCATATAAAATCCAACTAAAAAACAGAAAATAAAATTTAATAAATTTGGATTAAGAATAGTGTAAATTAGAAATAAATGTATATTTTTGTAAAAAGTGACAAAAAAAATGATAAAAACACTGATATCTGGAGGTGCTGATATTAACATGCGACGCGTCACTGTTTCTATATATCTCTTATATGTAATATATCTATCTCTATATCTATTATATGTAATAATAAATATTTCAAGAAAAAAGCATTGCGTGTATCAGTGTGTACACGCGGAGAAAGTGAAACATCGTTACCTTATATATATTAAGTTATACATATATGAGGATGTACTATACGAAGTCTCGTAGTATAAATACTTAACTATACATTTACTCATTTTGGTATATTACTAGACAAAGATAGACACTTATACATACTTACACATACACACAAATACATACCTACCTTACGTATAACGAGTAACTCATAACGAAAATTTTTCCCTACCAAGCAATAAGAAATTTCATTTCACAAATTACAAAAATAATTATTAATGACAATTTCAATATTAAGTATTATATGCAAGGTATTTCGTTATTCGATCGGTAACTAACCAAAACATAACCTCGACAGATACGAAAAAAAAAAACCGAGACAAAGTGTAAAAATCCGATTTAAAACCCATTAGTCATGAGGTCAATTTAAACGGAGGACGATTAGAAGAGGTGGGGTCCTTAATAACAGCGCATTCGATATGATTTATCGACAAAAAGAAGAGCGTGGTGTGTTATCCGGCACCTCCAGAGAACGACGTAAAATTTTATTGTGCGAGATTTATCGATGACTATCAATAAAATTAAAAAAAAAACGTATACAATAAAGCGACCACGAGAGAGATACAGCGTGACTGTTACTCAGAATTTTATGATCGTGAAATATTATTTAAATCGGATTATTGGAGCCTTTTACGAGTTTTATTGTTGGTACATTAATAGATGTGATACAATAACAAGTTTTTAGTGCTTCACAAGGCCTTCCTACCTACACAATCTATACATATAATAAGAATGGAAATCTAACGTGTCGTCTATACTTTTAAGATGTTTGTCAAAAAGATTGTTGCAGGATTAAGTAATAGAATACATTTTAATCATTTTTAGAAATGTCTGTCTGTACGTTTCTTTGAGCACATTTCACTGCTAAAGTACTGCGTTCACGATAAAACCTAGAGTAACATTTAGTCTTGGTTTCTTCAAAATCGGTTCACTCTATCAAAAGTTATTGTACTTTTAATGACAACGCGACTTAAGTACGAGAAGTAAATGGACTTAATACATTCAGATCATTTTATTAGTCACTGTTTTTTTTACATTAGGTTCTACGCGGATGGAGTCGCGGACACCGCTAGTATTATACTATATTCAATATACTAGCAACCACTCGCGGCATTCTTCGCATTGTTTACAGTATAATAGTTAATAACAATAAAAGATAGCCTGTCTCTCTGGAATAATGTAGCTATACCTATCAGGGAAAACATGTTTAGAATTGGATTAGTAGTAGTTCAGAAAGCCCTACAAACAAACAACCATATATCATTGTATACATAGAGTTCACATATAAAATATAATAAAAAATATGTAAATGTAATCTCTATGTACAGATCGATTAATTGGCAAGTATGTAGAACACAAACACACATTACGGCTGTTTATTATCAATGAATGAACGCACGGCACAACATTAATTCCATGCGTAATAAAAAAACTCTCCGTCTCTTTCGCACACTAACAAGCATATGAGCCTGACAAGGACTGATTGATACGTTTTACGTTTGAAGCAAGCTAGAAATGCAGTATGACCTTTTCATTTATTTAAACTGTGCAGCCATGACCAATCAATCGACGCGAGACGTGTATTGTAATAACGATTTCAAACAAAATAATTTCTGGAACATGCTGTATTGTAGCAACAATACATTGGTATACATTTAACACTGGAAGTGTCAGCTTTAATTAACCGACCTGCATATAAAATGTTGGTGTATCTGATTAGTCGTGACGGCCTTGTGGTTTGACTGGTGGAATATCAATCCGATGTCCACAGGTCGAACCTGGCATGTACCAACGAATTTTTCGGAATTCACGTGCATTTACTAATTTAAATTGGTAACACTATCGGCTGACGGTGAAGGAAATCGTCGTGAGGAAACTTAACCCTGAGAAATGTTTTTGTAGTACTACTATATGTACACAGTACTGTGGATCTTCAGAGTTTAAAATCGCCAATACGTCGGTGGCTGGCGTGATGATTATGCCCATACCTTCCTTCGGGAAGATTACTATGGCCCTGCAGGGGGTCTCTTACACGCTGATGATGATGATGGTTATATCTGTTATTGACAATACTCCCACCCTGTTCGACCGATCATCATTAAACTTCAAACAACTAAGTTTTTCTCTCATGGACATGGTTTTTATACATCGAAGTTACCATAATCCATTACTGGATGGCGCTGCAGTACATCAACTTATCATTCAATCTACCCTCAAGAAAATGCGTACATATTTGTAACGTAAAAATTAGTTCATTTTGATTGGTTCGTCTTAAACTCTTCACAGCGCAAAAGCAATTCTATATTACGAAAACGTAAGTTCATAAGTCAGTAAATATTTACAGTAAGTGTTATCACTATGATCAGTTTAAAAAGTCTACGACTAAATCTTTGAAGTGTTGAAATTTCTAAGAAAGACATTCGAGGTCATAAACAGCCGTCTTGATTTTGTTATTGTTCGTTACCAAGAACACGTGTGCCCATCACTCGTGGGTTGTATTTTTATGTGAACGATGGTGACGTCTGCAAATGACGGCCCTCTCTGTGCATCAACCAGTCACGAATGTGACTAACTATGTTTGTGAAAATATGTATCATGAAAAGACACACCAGATAGTTCCTTAACGGTTCTTCTCAATGGCTGGATGTTGTTTTGCGAACCGGTGACAGCAGCTTTGACTTTCATTTCATTCTCAGGACATAATTGAATAAAGTATTTTAAGTTCTTTATAGGTAGACAAATTCGATCGCGACATTCTTGGGTTGCGACAGACTTTAGCGAGGTGAGGTAGCACGTCATCTTTTATTTCCTACTACCCGCCCTGTTTACGTCTTACTACTTCACCTGCCTCCGTTATCATCATCGTCCCCGACAAAGTCTGGCGCCATGTAGGTCAGTCGCTCACGTATTTGTTGGACTATATAGCAGATTTTGTCACAGTTAGCAAACATACCAGGCACCTACCTAGCTTATCAGTTTTAAACAAACTTTGAAACCGTCAACATGGCCTCTATAACCAAATCGTTAATTATCAATGAAAAAATTTATATGATAAGTGCAATAGAAAAAGAGAGAATAAAAAAGTTAAGAGCGAAAATTCTTAATAAGGAAAAAAATGGGTCCTTTAAGTATCGTGATAAAGAAAGACATTACTTATTCGCAAATTTACTTTGACTTATACCATTTGCTCGTTAGTAATCGGAGTCCACTTGCTAGCACCATATATCAAAATTATATAATATACTAGCGGGCCCAGCGAACGTCGTCCTGCCTTGATAATAATAAAGATTCTAAAAGTCAACCACAGCGCAACCAACCGGGTCCAGTTCTGAATCTTAATCATTCCTTAATCCATCTGAACACATATATGAAAAATCATCAAAATCTGTCCAGCCGTTTAGGAGGAGTTCAGCCACTTACACACAGACAGGAGAATTATATATATAAAGATTTACGTAATCAAGAATCCCGCACATCTAGTTGAAACGTATAATTAAAACAACGTATCGCATGATTGTCTCGTTTGGGTAATAACTCGATACGACAACGGTTTATTACTTTCGATTCGTTTTGCTGAACTTATACTCAAACGAACAACATATTCTACACGGTTTTTTTTCTCTTTACAGACGGGTAACGGGACAATCACGGGTATGAATCTGTAGGGCGGCTGTAGCGCGCCTACCTCTGTTCACATATTACAATTTATGGTTGACTCTTTATAGACTTTGTAAAAATAAATTTCGAAACGTCGTAAACCGAACTCGGCACTCATTAGAGCATTAAATGTCTCAAAAACGAACTATACAAAATATGTGCACACAAATAATACGATTATTATTAAATACAGTATAAAAATTCTTACAGAGCCTAAACAAGTATTAGGAAAATTAATAATATTATTTGAGTACCAGTGCCAGACTATATGAAATGAGCCTGTATTATAAATAATATAGCTATCATTATATATTATTATTTAAATGAGTTCTACTTCTCGAGCAGCTACTTCGCTACTATAGGAGGTAGACCACACTCGAGTAATAATTTAGTTTTGATTTAGAGACGGATTTAATTTAGATTTGTTTAAGTTAAAAACTAATAAAAAATGAAGTTCGAGTGTTTCACATGCGGTAGAAGTGAAACTTAGTATCCTAATTATTTTTTTAGATAATTACATGAATACAGTATAGATGTGGTAAACAATAGTTTTCGGCATTATTTTGTAATATTATATTTACAATGCTAATAACACACAACACAGTATAGATTTTGTAAAAGTGGACAATAGACATTACGATCCAACAAAAAATAATGTGTTACGGATTTCAACGATTCTCTTTCTCTCTCTTTGTATATATTCCGAATATATTAAGTATTGCCCATCTCAATCTCTCACAGTCTAAAACCTATATATGCATTTATAGTTAACCTCTTTTCGTTAAACATTTTCCTTTCATATAATGCAATTGAAACCGTACCCAAAAGAAGTTTCACTCCAAAAATATTAATTCATAGAAAAGGAAAACATACAAAAAGTACATAAAAGAAATAGAGATATGACGAAGAAACGTCAGAAATTTATATTTTCAAAAATGTTCAAATGCATATAACGGCATTCACCAATCCCTATATAGAATTTATTGATCAATGCAATGCATTCCGTTACCTTAATATTGTAATAAATATGTTAATATACATCTAAATAGCACAGGAGTGTCAAGCAAGTGCTGACAACATAATGATATAGATTAATGTCGTATACAAATTGCAATACATCAACAAGCCCACGGGTATCGCCCACACGTTTTCGGGTAAATTTCAATAACTTAGCATAACCGTCGATATTCCGTACAAAATCGTATGGAACAGCAATCGAGCACACTTTAATGGCTCGACGATTGAATGTTAAAGAAAACAAACGACAAGTTATCAGATTAATCGTAGCATTAATCGTCTCATATGTTAAGTCTCAATGAAATATTGTTACGGCCAATGTTTTCACGAATGTCGTACGATGTGAGAAAAGTCATATCAAGTTATTTAAACTGAGTAATCATTTTGATGACGACATTTACAAAAAGAGTTTTTTGTATTTTTTGGAAATACTCTTCCATGATATGAGAAACGAAGCTTTAAAAAAATTAAATATTCCGAAATGTATTACAAAACAGAAATCCTTTAGTAAAACTTTTTTACTGCGACACGACAAAGTAATGACAAATGGTAAGCATAGTTCCATAGTTGTCCAGCTCAGTATATGCTGAAGTGTCATAAGAAATACTCCGGTTTTGGCTGGAACCCACCGCATGTCACGGTACGTAATAAATAAAATCATTAATATCAATATTAACAAAAAAAACTGTTAAGTATAATATATATATAGTGAAAATAAATAAAGTAAAAATAGTAGTGCCCATACTACATCATTTGAATAGATAAAAAAAGCAATTGCAGGCGAAATAAAAATGTTAGTCTTGGTTTAGTTGTTTGTTTTCTACTGGTCAGCACGAGCGTATCTAGTTAATATATATTGGCAACACTTTCTGATGTATGACAATTGCCTGTGCATTATGTCAGATGAAAATAAACGTGATTAATATATTCATGTGTAATAATTAATTACATACCGAGATACAACAATATGAAACACAAATTAGATCTTTAATTGCTTTAATTTAATTAAGTCCATGCTGTGTCCACAACTAGAAGAGTGCAATCATCGCATGATTTTTCAATATTGTTCATTTCTAATATGTAACAAGATTGCAGTCAGTTTTGTGGACCAATAAATAAAAAAGATTGGTAGGCATCTACGAACATTGTTATATCAATTTTTTTTAATAATTACAAACATATGACGCATGTTTTTAAAATTATACTTGTTTAAATTTCTCTATAATTCAGAGAATAAGCTGTTAATTATATATTATGGCGTTTAAAATATTCTTCATCAAAACATTTATTTCTTCGCAGAAATTAAGGCGATACGTGCCGTATAAAATCAAACTTAATATAGAATCCAAAGAATTTGCACTAATTTGTCAATCGTCACAAATCACATACATTGTAGTCACGATAAATCGTGTCACATCGTATTAATAGCCTCCCAACATTCCGAAATCCTGTTAGACTCGGCCAGTGCGAATTGTAAGCGTCGAAGTAAATAGCACCACTTCATTACCTAGTCGGGCAAAGATAACTGCCTCTTTTTCCCTTCCTAATAAATTAAAGTGGAACGTAGTAATTATGCCGATAGGTAATTACAAGTATGCTTATTAATTATTCTCACAAAAATGAAGGTTAATTCGGTTTTGTATCACTACTCAGATTTGATTGAAAGATATCTCACCCGGAATTATGTCATGACTAGCGGGCCCGGCAGACGTTGTCCCGCCCTGATTATAAATCCGAGACAAATTATATACCAAAACGTTCCTCGTGAATCACTTTATCCACTGGTGAAAATCGCATAAAAATCCGTTCAGTAGTTTTTGAGTTTATCGCGAACAGACAGACAGACGCGGTAGGGGACTTTGTTTTATACTATGTACAATACGGCATGTATTGTAGAAAAAGCTCAGCTCGAATATTGTACGGGTTCCAATCAAAGAAAGTGCATACTGTTGCAATAACATTAATATTCATTTCGTTTAAAGGTGTAGGACTTAACTTTTCTAAAAGATCATTTATATAACACTTAACATACTTCATACAATTCACTACAATAATGAAATATACCATCTAAAATTTTGCAGACTATTTACAGCGGAACGATGCGTACTTTTTATCACGACATTATGTTCTTTTTGAGCTATTTTATTCGAATAAATTCTTACAAAAAAAAATTAACAAAGTAGAACAAAACTGTCGTAATTATTTTCGAAAGATCAGATGAAATAACATAATCAAATTTTATAGAATTGTATGAATTTTACTAAGACATATAATCAGCCAAATTGTAAAGCAATTCTTCATCTAATAATGCTCTTTGTGTTTCACAAAGAGCATTCTTTGTTTAAATATTGAAGAGAAATCGTATCATTCATACACATGCCGTATTCTTATCCAATAGATGTGTTTAGTCGGGAACCGAGAACGAAGTTCAAATTTTGCGTTCATAAGGTAGTAATAAGGTTTTTTGGGTTTTTTTATAATCTCACTCTTCTTACTCTTCGTATTTTACATGTACAAAATTTGAAAATCTTGTAAAATAACGTAACTTATTAGGAACGGCTAAACTTGTATCTGGTTTATTTTGAAATGTAACTACTCATGATCTATTCAGCGTAATCTGTGTCCCCGTGGAATTGCATATGATTACAAATGATTAGAGATATCCACCGGAGCCCGCATCCAATAAACGTTTAGAGTAATTGAATGATCGCAGGAAACCGACTGCTGCGGCGGTGAGTACCGGGGCGCGACTGCATCCGTCATCATCTCCGGGACACGCTCAATTGGACGGGAATTGGTAAAGTCCAGTTACATTGGAACGTGATTTGTTATTTAAATTGAACCAGTTAAAGTACTATTAGGTATATAGGGTATTACTACTTGTACTTACCTACGTACAGTTAACGTAAATTTAGTATTGTTTAGGACATCATGTTTTCTCAAACACCGAATAAAAACATAAAACAAATGCAGTTCCAATAATTTTGTTTAGTGTTTAAAATTTACTTAATATTTTTATAAGAAACATGCCGAAACCTGACACCATTATATATATTAAAAACCATGAAGACAAATCTCACGACATATCACTGGTAGGGCAGGGGGCTCATGGAATCCTCAAAAATCCCTCATGTAATTGATAGACGACCCTTTACCGAATAACTCCTAATGAGAATGACTTCTAGTGGCCATTTCTTACCGTTCTGTATACTACATGTAACAGTCGCACAAGCATTTATTATGTAGTTTGTCCTTGTAATTTTATTTTTACTCATATATTAATTACGGCTTTTGTAAGTATTATTAACAATTATTATAGCTAATTTATTGAAAAATTAGGTATATTCCCGGACAAGAACATTCATAAAATTTCATAAAAATGTTTTTGAGTTGAATGCCACAATAGGCGAACAATTTTGTTTGTCTTGTTCATGCTTTATAATAGATATTTATTAGAAATGGAAAAAAATACTGACAGAACCACATATTTATTAATATAGATTTGCAATAAATTTAGTGAAGATATATAATTAACAAAAACAATAATATATTTAAATACAATTAAATAAAAAATAATAATGACAGCTTATAATTATTACAAAAGATTTAAAAAACAACCCAGCGCTATTAAGTCATCACTTTTACTGAATAAAAATATTCACGTATGTACAAGCACGGAATGATACTTTTGACAAAATATCAACAATTTCATAAAACAAAATACAAACGGGTTCATTCTAGACGTCATTCTCATAAAACATAACAACAATATTTCAAATCAAAATTTATCATTTAACATTTATTTTTCTTAGATAAAAATAATAGCTGACGGTATAGAAATGTTCAGTATTATTGCGAGCGATAAAAAAGTATGAAAAATATATAAATATTACAATAAAATGTAATGTTTAACGATATTTTAGAAGCTTTTAGAGAACATCACGAGATGTAGATGAACGATCACTCTGAAGCACTTTAGAATGTTTCAAAGCAACATAAAAAACACCTGTGCTTATATTTATAGTGATCTATCTATCTACGTCGTACAAGACATGGTTCCTTTCATAAATTGTCATCGCTGCATGGTTAATTCTTAACGCAAAAGGGCCCTTTTTTGTGAAGAAGTCAACCTAATATCAACTGGCCAACCGTCGCAATCCCTTGGCTTACAAGTCAAGTCAAGTTTTGGAAGGCGATAGAGCTACGCCGACAGCATGAATGGGTCAGCTCGCCCGGGGTAGTACCATCCTCTCACAGAAAACCGACGTGAAGTAATAGGGCTTCAATTGTTGCGTTTCGTTCGGTCAGTGAGAGCGCCGGAGGCACCCTTCCCATCCCCCCCCTCCCAAAAACAGGCTGGCAACGACTCCCCTGGTATTTCTAGTGTCTATGGATGATCACTTAACATAACATAACATAACATCAGGTGACCACCGTGTTCGTTTGCCTCCTATGATATAAAAAAGAAACCACGGGATAACTTGACTTCAGAAAAGGATCCATTGAGCACCAAGAATCAGCCATGTATAGTAGCACTAACTAGCTTTTCTATATAACCAGTTCTTGGAATATCAGTTTAGTGATCAGTTTTAAATCGATTATGCTAATAGTGCCCAGTAGTGAAACGCTATAACTTTTCCAAATTTCTGGCGACAAAATAACTATCATCTCATATCGAGCGTATACATAGTTTGGTACACCGTGATAGGTAATTCTGGGAAGAACTTTTTTACGATCCTTAATAAAATTATTAAAAGCTTCTTTAATACAAAATACTTAAAATAATATAGAATTAATTAAACAGACTTATTGCTGAGACGTTACAAAACAATTATTTTGAAGTGAATTGTCATATCTTATAATCAAATAAACCATATAAATGAAATGGTTATAGGAATGAAAACATTAAAAGCAATTTTTCAATACATCTCTAAAACATGGAGAATGTCCAAACAACGAATCAATCGATCAACACGGTGCTAATGTGAATGCAAATGGTAAGTTATTCCGACATATTCAAAAACAAAAATGATACCAAGTGTGCGGCTTGGATATACGTTAAAGCTTAACGTTCAGAAGGCCGGAGCATGGAGCGATATACAGCGTTAACCCTTTATAACGTCGTTCGTTATAACGAAAATCTTTCTATATCATTATTTATTACATAGTATAAATTACATAGTATAAAACAAAGTCCACTACCGCGTCTGTCTGTCTGTCTGTTCGCGATAAACTCAAAAACTACGGAACGGATTTTCATGCGGTTTTCACTGGTGGATAGAGAGAGACAACGTCTGCCGGGCCCGCTAGTTCAATAATAAAAAATAGAAGTTAGTTCAATTTGGTTGGTTTACCACAAAACTATTTTTATTTGTTCTTTTCCCTCCCTATAATGAAAACACTGTATACGAAAAAAAATGCTCGGTCCCTTGAAATTCGTTATAGAGAGTTTACATTGTATATCGTTTTCTCGTGAGAAAAGTTTCACAAAATTCATTGAAACTAAAACCGTATACAAAAAACAATACCCAATCATATTGCTAGCATTGACTAGTCCGGCCATTTCATTTAGCGTGTTAAAGTATTAAATCCGTAAAGATCTAACAGTTTATACCATAAATCCCCAAACTGTTTTTTCTCCTAGATCACTTGTTATATTTTTTGGTAATGTGCAGACCCCTTCTTACCTGTGATCGATTTTTGAAATGAAACTTCTGATGGCGCAGTACGAAAAAAATTCCGTTACGCGTTACACGTAAGGTAGGTATATATTTGTGTTTATGTGTAAGTATGTATAAATGACTGTCTCTGTGTAGTAATATATCAAAATTAGTAAATATTGTTTCATATAATATATAGTTTATGAGCTTTCTTATCATTACATAGTATAAAACAAAGTCCCCTATCGCGTCTGTCTGTCTGTCTGTTCGCGATAAACTCAAAAACTACTGAACGGATCTTTATGCGGTTTTCACCAGTGGATAAAGTAATTCATGAGGAACGTTTTGGTATATAATTTACCAAGGTTTTTTTTTATTATCAGGGCGGGACATCGTCCGCCGGGCCCGCTAGTATTTATATATAATTTAATACATATAAGCCAAAGAAGTTTCACTTCCTCCGCGTTTACACACTGATACACATACAATTTTTTTTGCAAACTTTTCAACTTTAAATATCTTTGAAAAAGATGGTTCTATCATGTATATATATATATATATATTTAGATGTCTTCTATGATATGAAAGTATTAACTTTATAGATAGTAAATGTATATGTATTGTGTTATTCGTATAAAGCTAAAATTAGTCTCATTACTTGTTTGAATGAGGTCCACTATTATTGATATTCATCTGTATCTCATGGAACCGTAATTTTTGTTTTCGCTGGTATCCGTCCCTGTTAAGGCCTATGTCATAATGCAGACTGCTAGCAGCCCTCATCCCGCACGCCTGTACACGCATCGACACGTGAGCACACCCCGCGAGCCCCAAACACACGCGCCGAAAATATCACTCTCGTACGCCTATGCGCGCAACGCACTGGGCACTCGGGGTTTTAACCAGCAAAAAGCTCTCAAGCTATCGAAGCGTCATCAATTTTACACTATATAGATTTTTAAGTGATAAAATAGTAACCAGCAAAATATCCAGAGCAGTCAGAGCTATCGCAGCGTTAACAACCCCATTGCCTATCGTCATCGACCCTTGGAGGTCCGTATAGGACACTTTGGGAATCACAGGTTTATACGTTATATTTTACAAAAAATATTATCAATATCATTCTCAAAAGAAGGAACGCACACAAAACTGAGTCCAGAATAGTAGGAACACTTCCTGTATGTACAGTTAAGGTTAAGCTTAGGTAACACATTTTTTTTTTTCACATTTTTTCCATCACCAGAAAACAATTTAAGGAAATGTATTAGCAATATGCACTGGTACACAAAAGATTCTCAGGCTTTGACCAATATCAGTGTCAAAAGAAGGAACACACACGAAACTGACTCCAGAATAGTAGGAACCCTTTCTGTAAGTCTTTTTAATTCTTTAAGTTTCTTTCAGTTAGGGTTAATTGTAAATTGGAGACGGGACTGTATATTACAATAAAGACTTGTAACTCATAAAACGGATTTACGTACGCTGAACCCTGTAAGGTTTCCGGGACATTTGCTTTTATAGCAGTCGTTAATGAAGAAAATTTAATATCCAACTGCTACTAACGTTAAATTTTTAGTGCGCCAAGAGAGAAACATGTTTAATGGAAAGAAACCATTGGAAAATTATTTGACGAGCTGTAAATACCAAAATTGTTAATAGAATTCAAGATCTTTAATGCAAGAGCACCGACCAATAATGTAGAGTAACACGAAATCGAATGTTTTGTAGGTTTTTCTTCTATGCAACGTATTATGTTTAATTCCTCAGTACGCTATATTTTCGACTAGTTGATATCCGCGACTTTGTCTGCGTCGTTTATTACCTTAACAATATATTTTATGTGCAGACGAATACCAAGCACAATACCGTTTGCCCCATTTTTTGACGATAATAAAACACACATCGTTGAATACGTAGTGCTTAAAAAAATCCTAGTTTCTTAAATCCTTACTAACTTTATATTATAGTGATATTTTTTTAGGTGAGGCCTAAGTGTCTAAGATCTATAACATTTTTCTTTAACGAGATCTATCCCGTAGCTTTTAGTGACGTGCGCACAACGGCAGACCTCTATCATTTTCTTTAAATATAACATATATCCACATAAAAGGCTTATAACATTCGAACAGCTTTATGTGAACGGCCCTACAATTAATATAAATCAGAGGTTAGTCACTACCCAAGGACGAAATATAAAATTATTAAAATAACAACCACATTTCTCAATTCGATACTTCAGATGTTAAATTTCTTCAAGGCAACGAATCAAGTTATCATTGTTTGTATTGGATATATTATTAAAATTAAATATAAAATAAAACCCTTTATCAAATTCAAACATTCAGAAGGCACTACCACCAGTTCCGAAAACATACCAGACGTCGAGAAGTTCCGCAGATTAATGTTAATAAATTGATTAACACTCGGTTTTACCCGCGGCTTCGCTCGCGTTACTGTAGATTTCGAGTATACCTCGGAAGTGGTACATTTTTTTCTGGATGAATGATAAACACTATCCGTGTTATTACAAAAAAATTAAATACGTATTGAATCCTTGTTTTAAAAAGGGTCTGGGTACTTTCGTATTAAATGCACCGCGCTCGCCGACTGCTGCCGCGGCAAGCTCGCGTTATCCTTTTCCGCGCGTCTAACCTAACCTAACCAAACAGAGATAAAAAAGCAAGATGTCGAACGTACGGCGTGCGCGGTGCATTTAATACGAACGTACCCATACTTTTTATAGCACGTATTCAATACGTATTTAACTTTTTTGTAATAACACGACCTCTCTTTTTCTAAACCTTTGACAACGTGTATGCAAAATTTTTTATAATCGGTTGAGTAGTTAGAGCGTGTAAGCGTAACAACCAACAAACTAACCAATCGACCAACTGATCGACCAACCCACCGACCAACCAACTCACATTCGCATTTATACTTTAAGTTAGAATTGTTGTCTAATTCACTTCCACGTATTCAATATAACACGAGCCGCAGAGTTTGTCAAACAGAAGTTATATAGTCACAGCTTGTATACTTACACTCATTATCATTCAAACGTGAAGACTGTGCGCTTTATATAGTCAGATTGAAGTATAAATGTTCAATAAAAAACGAATTAAAGGAAATAATGGCATAGGTTTGCCAAATTTTCCGAAATCTCTTGCCAAATTTAAGAAGTACCGACATTCAGAAGGCAATAAAGCTTTTCCCGGAAATTCAACGCCCATTAAACGCTTGTAAATTATGTACAACATCACAATAGCGATGAACTTACGGAACGAATTTTAATCTATAAGCCACATTGGATCGCTTATCCATGTAATAATTTAAATAGAAAACCGAAAGCCTAAAACACTGTAACCCGGTTGCGGCTAAAAAACCATTAAAAGTTAAGAAGCAAGGTAAGTGCTAGTTGATATCATTGTCTTATTAAATAAAACATGTCATTTGATATGTTAGATTATTCCCATTTATTTAATTCTATTGAAATCCTCTGTTATTTCCACATTAACCACAATATAATTCAATTCAAATGCCATAGTCGTGCGCTGTCAATTAGAATTTTAGAATTAGAATTAGATTTGCGGGGTGGTAGGGTGTCTGTACCCGACTGGATCGCGACCACCGTACACCAGGTGGAACACCCGCCATAGTGACACGTTTGGGCGTGTCGCGTTCCGGGATTAGCCGGTGTATATCCAGCAACCGGGGGGGGGCTGTCCCTGACTGGGTCACTTTCAGGCCGACATGACAGCGGCGACCGGCAATAGATAGTATGTCTTTCGGTGGTCGCCATTGTTTTTGGATTGTACTGTGCTTACCATCAGGCACAGTACAGTCACTTTGCCGAGCTACGATAAAAAAAAAAAAAAAAAAAGATATAAAGAAATTAAAAACTGTATCCAACAACAAAAAATAAAAAACCAGTTAGGTTGTTTATAACTATTATAGTCTTATTAAGTAAGATCAATATTTTATAATTAAAATCTTCTATTCGTTTGATACAAATATACATACATAGACTAAGAAAATCATAAAGCTTCCTTTTGACTTCGCCGTAGTCGGATAACAATTATGTCATTTTGTATGTACCTTCAAGTGTTTTTTTCTATTAATGGCAACACTAACCACAATAAATTCGCGTATCGTAATCCAATAAACACCTATATTAACAGGCAACTGAACGCACATCCGCGCTGGCGCAAAGACAATTGGCAACGACATAAGCACCTCCATGACTAATAGATTAACTCAAACGAGATGAATTCTAACAATACATAGAAGAAACATGCACAGACATACAGGTCGCATAACTTGAAGGATCAACGAAAGAGAAATGATGCGATTATGGCTGAGTTAATAGCGTCTTCGGACACCGCGTAACTTCGAATTCTTGCAACTGAGTAGGCGCTTTAGGTGAAGAAAAACATCGTTATGGAACCATAGCATAGTGGTCCGGTCATTTCTAAGCCCGTCTGGCTACCTACCACCTCCTACGCCAACAACTGGTGTTGTATTTCAGCAGCTGTAATTGAGAACTATTTCCCTTTAAGTTTAGCGTATGTACCATCTTAGTCATTTAACATCACATGAGATTGTTGTCAAATGTTACAAAAACATATAAAATATATTTTAAAAAAAAACTAAAACGAGTGCCAACGAGCGCGCATCGACAGTTGGGTGACACCAAGTCGCAAGTGTTTAGCGGTAAAAACTAAAACAAAGATATTAACCACCGTAATCTGAAATAAGATTACTTTTGTTTTGTGAATATATTATTTCAAACATAGTGACCGCTTTTAAGTTATGGTAATTTGACGTCTATACTTCTATACTAATATTATAAAAATAAAGACTTTATTTGCTTGTACGCGCTAATCTCAGGAACTACTGGTCCGATTAAAAAAATTATAAGTGTTATATAGCTCATTTATCGAGGGAGGCTATATATATCATCACTTTAAGATCAATAAGAGCGGAGCACCAATGAAGATTGTTTCAAAATCTGTTTTTTTTTTATCTTTTGAGAGCTTCCGCTGCGTATTAGCGTTAGCCCAAAGTAATTATTCCATGCGGACGAAGCCGCGGGCAGAAGCTAACTTGAGAAATAAAACCTTTATCTCTTAAAGTGGGATTTTTGAAGTGAAACTTCTTTATCGGCGTTGGAAAAAATTTACCGTCACATTTTTCCGTTACGCGCCATCTTTTTTGTATTCATGTCTATGATAATAAAATCCTTTTGTTAAAACTTTATCTAATTTAACTTTATTTTTTAATATATTAATGAAATTGTTTGCCATAAAGAAAGAAAGGGTTTTTTTTTTTTTTTTTTTTTTTTTTTTTTTTTTTTTAACCAATTTCTGGAAAGTTGCATATAGATCATTTTGCGAAAAATAAGGCCTTAAACAAGTTTCACTTCTTACGTGTGTACACTAGTACACGCACACATTTTTTTTTTTTTATATCATGAAACTGCGTTAAGAACTGCTAGCGATTGGGTTTTATAATATCGACGCGACGATGGAAAGGCTAAATGGCTAACGTGAAAAGATTATCAAGAGCTTAGCCTTTTCACCGTCGTTTTATTAACTAGTTACAAATTTCACGTCACCAAAGAAAATAATCACGCCTACTTCCTCATTTATAATTGCCATAGCGTGGTCAATTGTTATATGTGTCACTGATTTGGTGACATGGAGTAAAAAAACGATAGTTTTGTGGTTCATAAAAGTGTGTTTATTATATGTAAACATTGCTGCACGACGTAGCATACTCAGTGGTGGATCTGGCCCGTGAAGCCAGGGCCTAGAGTGGCAATATTTTAGAGGCAGCACATTTTTCGAAACGGCTATACTATAAAATCGATAAAATAATTTAAATAAAAAAAAAATGGAGATTGCTTTTGTTGCGAATTACCGAAACATTTCTAGTAAAATTTTTAAAGTGATCTAAATTTCGTGTTTACTCATAAAATTTTTGGTGCCATGTCATTTTTTTAACAGATCAATATTAATCTCTCAACATAGACAGAATAACGATAGTACCGTCGAATAAGTAATTTATTAAAGTCCAATAAGACACTTTTTAATATATTCTATCTTCATAATGAAGAGATTCTAGCAGTGCTTACGAGAAATCGATACGCAAGCGTTGTCGGAAACATGTCAACTGAGATGTCAACCCCATGTTGTCACGAAAACCACAATTTCCGGAGAGTGTAAAATGCGATGAGACCAAACCGAATAGTTTGTACTAAAGACATTCGTATCCGAACGGGTCACGAATATGGTTGTCAACCTTCTGGAATAATCAATGTAGAATTTTTAAAAGTTGAAAAAAAAAAAACAAAAACTAATCCTAACTAATATTATAAATGCAACAATGTGTTTGTTTGTTATGCTTTCACTCCTTAACTAGCTTAACCGATCATCATGAAATTTTGCATAGGCGTGGCCAGAACAGAAAAACATTTACTGCTCCCGAGGAATAAATCAAATTTACATTAACCGCGTGTCAAGTCGCGTTCAAAAGGTATAAATAAAGCAAAGCCTATATATATTTTATTTAATTTTCCGAAGGCATTACGTATTATTTTTTAATCTTAATAAACTTGTTTTTATTATTTCCATGACAATAGAATTAACGATTAAAATGCATTTCATTTTTATATACTATTGTAAACGCTATAAATATATAATATTGCAATTAATATCATTATTTCATTACATAGTATAAAACAAAGTCCCCTACCGTGTCTGTCTGTCTGTCTGTTCGCGATAAACTCAAAAACTACTGAACGGATCTTTATGCAGTCTTCACCAATGGATAAAGTGATTCACGAGGAACGTTTTGGTATGTCCAGGATTTTTTTATAATCAGGGCGGGACAACGTCTGCCGGGCCCGCTAGTATGTTTTAAAAAAACTAACTATTCGCGTCTGTATGTTGCCTTAGTTTCGCTAAGTTGTAATATTTACAGCTTTTTTTTACCAATGTACCTACATGCATATTATATCGATAGAAAGTAGAGTTGTAACCAAGTCAATCAAATAAATAATACTGCTTTTGTGAAGCTGTTTTTTGATTCTTCATGGAATCGATAGTATAATATAGACAGTGCGTGTATCAGTGTGTATACGCGGAAAAAGTGAAACTTCTTTGGCTTATATGTATGAAATTATATATGAATGAGAATGCTCATAAACTATAATAATACACAAAGTCCCATAGTATAAATACTTAACTATACATTTCTGTATATTGCTACACTCAGACAGGTGTATACAAACCTACCTTACGTTCAACTTATAACGAAAAATTTTCCCTACCGTGCCATAAGAAATTCACTTTAATAAAATTTATTCACTACGTCAACCCTACTCACAATATAGAGTTACACGACTCGATATGTCATTCAACTCGTGTATCGATTATATCTCGCACTATATTGATCTAGTTTCCCACGTTGACTCATACGGTGTTACGCCATGTACGACGTTCGAGTAGGAAAAAATTAATTAATTCGATAACTTGTAAACTTAACGACGATGATCAATTAGAAAGTTCATGAATTTTATAGTTATGGACACTTAGCGAGTTTTATATCTAAATGTAAATGATGTCGTGTACATCGCAGCTGTCTTGTAGTGGTGATAGGTCGTTGAAAGTATTTGGTAGAAGGCCCTTTTAAAGAGTGGTAGAACCGTTGCAAGATTCGAAAGCGGGAGCGACACAGCCGTTCCTATTTCTATCACAAAACAGCAGTACGTTTTCCGTTTTGTAGTAGTGCCGTTGGCAACATATACAGATACACCCAGTTCTCAAGAGTCGCCTCTATACTGCGGAATTATTGGGGTCTTACATATTAGCTGCAGTAAGCTGCTGCTCCGCTAAACATAAGGCCCAGGCATACCTGTTTATTAATACACAAAATTAAAAAAGTTAGGACGCGATGACGGAAAGAAGCTAGTTAAATTCCTATTGAAATAAGAGTCATATTTCGTATCGCAGCTGTAGTTAGTACAGTAGAACCTCGATAAAATAAAACCTCTATAATTTCAAAAAATAATCTGGTCCCTTCCCCTCAGAGCCCAAAACCTCTATTACTTAAAATACGCAACCTCTATAACTTAAACTAACAATTTCAGTATTAGCCCTCAGTTTCTAAAGAAATGTTTCGACGAGCTTAATACAGCGGCTTACTGGGATCATTAGTTCTTGATCACTATCGAGGAAACTGTGCAGTGTAGGTAGTCCGGTGAAGTTGTAAAGACATCGCCAGGTCAATAGCATAGTCAGTTCGAAAAAAAAAGTTTCCAGAGTGATAAAAGTTACCTAAGTACAATGAGTTCAAAACGAAAATTGACAACATACGCTGATAAATTAAAAGCGATAGAAGCAGTGAAAAGTCTCTATTTATCATAGAAAATCAAATCGATTTAGAAACCGCGAACTGTTTAAATCACAGACTTTTTTCAGTACACGAAAGTTTTAAATAAAGTTTTATTTTTATGTAACACGTATTTTATTTAACCATTTCTTCTGGTGCATTTATAGGAACTGTATATTAACTCATCAATCACTCTTTCACATAAACCCTCGATAAATTAAAAACTCTATAACTTAAAAGATTTTGTGTTTCCCTTGGTCTTTAACTTAACCAGGTTTTACTGTAGTAGTAGTTAGTGGAGATATTTTTAGTGTTATCAATAAAAAAAATTGCAAACACGTCGCTCTTTTTATATCATCGACGAATCGAAGCCTTTACTTATATTTTTATCTGTCATATTTCACGATCCTTACGTTTATTAATTTCCAACATTTGTAAACTCTATGTAGTAAATTATATTGAAACCGAAAAGAAAATAATTATGGTCAAATTTCTACCATGGGACGTCCAATTAGGTAATGATTAATGCGTACGAAGTGCCGAGCACAGATAGTATCAACTATTATGTATTATATAAACGGTGAAAAGGCTAATTACCTAAAGACTCATTAACAGTTCTTGGACATTATTCAATTAACCGCTCCACCGTCGATGTATTTATCAGATGTAAACACGCCACCGTACCAACGTTCAAGACATCTTAAGTGAACGACGCATAATTTGTAACAACAATTAGTTCAATTATAGGGGCACTTTTTATACATTATACTTATATATACTAATATTATAAAACTGAAGAGTTTGTTTCCTTGAACGCGCCTATATCAGGCACTACTGGTTCGAAAATGAAACAGAAAATGTTCTGTAAGTGTTAGATAACTAATTTATAGGGGAAGGCTACATACAGGCTATCATAATCACGCTAAAACCAATAGGAGCGAAGCACCAATGAAGAATTTTTCAAAATTAGGGTTTCTTTTTTTCCTTTTGAGAGCTTCCGCTGCGTGTTAGCGTTAGGGCCAAGTAACTGCTATCCCACGCGGACGAAGTCGCAGGCAGAAGCTAATACTACATAATTCTAGATGCTCCTTAGTTAACGAAATCTTTTAATGTGCAAAGAATAACAAAGTAAACAATAGACGTGTAGCGAATATATTGCCGATAAATAAAACTAATCCCAGACCGGCACAGCACTCGCCAGCGTCAAGTCTTTCCGATACATATCGAAGCCGTAGTACCTTACCTACTCGTATCCAAGTACGATTGAACACTCCAACACACTGTTAGTTTATCTCGCACCAGTCATCTATGTAGTCCTTGTTATTTTATATACATACAATAAGAATGTAAATCTAACGTGCCTGTACTTTTTTGATCTCTTTGAAAAAATTTATTGCAGGTCTCTTGGTATAGTAATAAAACACATTTCAATAATTTTTATTCAGAAATGTCCGTTTGTCTGTTTGTATGAACACGCATCATTGTTAGAGTACTACGATAAAACCCCACAAAGAAAATCATAAATCATATCCTCGAGTAACATTTAGTCTTGGTTTCATTAAAATCGGTTCACACTATCAAAAGTTATTGTAATTTTAATGACGACGCGACTTAGGTACGAGCGAAAAATAGATAAGTAAATGGACTTAATACATTCAGGTGATTTTATTACTCACTGTTTTTTTTTTACATTAGGTTCCACGCGTACGAATTCGCTGGCACGGCTGATTAGCAATGTAACCATTAGAATCTATGCTGTTATAGCATACTTCACTAGGTATTATCATTATATTGGACATATTTTTCCCACATAATTCAATGCAATTTTTTACTGTTCTGTTGTTGTTACTGTTCTTCTTGTTTTTTCTACTTTATTAACTAATTTTCACTGATGTACATTAGAATTATTCTTATCAAGCTGGTCATTATTACAAAGTGCTATGTGATATTTAGTATTCTATAAAAATAGTAGCCCCGTTGTTAGAACTTTCCAGAGAGTTTTTTGGCATTTCCAAATTCACAATCCGTGTTCCTTTCCTTTCCACGTCACTTGTATACAATTACCAGCTATATTACCTAATATATCATCACTGTACATTACCAAGTAACTCAAATGTCATAATCTAAATAAATGGGCAAAACAGTAACACTATATCATGGTGTAAAATTCCACCAAAAACTTCTTTGTCCTCCCTCATCCAAATCTTATAGTTATATATAGACCTTATAGTTGTGTATAGACTGGATATAAGCATCTGGTGACTGTAAAGGGGGGTCGTTCAAGAATTACGTAAGCAGAATTTTAGCCATTTCATATCGCCCCCTGCCCCGTTCAGCAAAAGTAAGCAATGCTAATCGCATGCTAATATAAATATTTATATAGGCATTTATTAATCTGTTCTTGTTTCCTTACAAATTCATGGACACCAGTTAACAAGTCTAGAAATAAGAAATATATAATCTATAGAGGAATTAATTTATAGTAGTTCGCTACTTGGACGATGGCAGTCCAGTAGATAAGACTGCGCACCTCGCATATACACTTACACATCCCTTATGTCGTCAAAAATAAGCAAATCAAAGATCCACCGGCCCCCTTTTGTACTTACGTAATACTTGAAAAAGCCTAAAGTTTATGTTTAGCACCATTATTGATGCCTCGAAATGTGTAATAACCGAGTTTCCATTAACAATAATAAGTCATGGTAATCCAGCTCCATGAATGCAATTTTGTATAAACATAGTATAATATCGCTAATACCTAATATATTAAAGTATGTCGACAGTCCGTATGTGGAAAGGGTCGATAATAAGTCAAAATAATTTAGATACAAACTCTATAAAAGCATTGATGTTTTCTGGTAAATATAAAAGTTGCATCAATGAGCCCTCAAGGTAAAAACAGAAGGAAATTGCAAATTGTTGTTAATGGTCCATCCAATCATGTCGGCATATAATCAAGAAACGTTGACCCGAACTCAATGAGAATCAATTCAACTGGAGAGACTACGATCAAAAGAAATATTCTGCGACTTAAGCTGAGAGATTTTGATTTATTTTTTACATGTGAAAAAATTAGCCATCGTCAATATATTAATTTTATAGAAGCTATAAATTCACTTCTATTTGAATACGTTCCTCTTTTGTATTTAATCTAGATACGATGTAATGAGTAGTATAAGTCTCTAAAATAATTTTTAAGTAAGTTCCAATTAACATTCACTATTACATTAATCGAATTTACTTGTTCACAATAAATGAGTCGTTACATTTCAAAATAAACTAAATCCAATTTTAGCAATTCCCAAAATTTTACGTTAATTTTCAAGATTTTCAAATTTTGTACATGTAAAATATGAAGTTCATAAAAAAAACTAAAAACCTTATGAGAGGTAAATTTTGAACCTCGTTCTCGGAGTATAGAAACTGAGAATCTCACAAAATTAACATGTTATATGAACGAAAAAATTGGGTTTAGCTCATTTTTAAATATAACAACTAAAATAACCAAACCATAACACGAATATTCATTAGCACGGCAGATATGTATAGTTAAGTAATGCGAAAAAACGGCATAGACAATGCGCGACGATATTGCAAACCGTAACAGGTACAAGCAATAAATAACATAATAAATACTCAGCAATTACAATAAAAAATAATCTTTTACATTTCGATTAACCATAAAACAGTCGACAGTTAGATGTAAAGATTCCAGACACGCCTCATAAAATTATAATCAGAAGGTATACGCGTATTTCTCCGTCATAATTTTATGGCATTTATTTATTTATTTATTTATCATAAGAATCAACAACAGTAACATAAAAATAATAAGGTAAAAACATACATGGAAAAAACTTAAAATTATTTATGTTACTAATTACAGTTGACTACAGCATTAACCATCATAAGATGCGATGTGGAAAACAATAAAAGTAGAAGAAAGAATTATAAAAAAAATGAAGAAGAAAATAAAATAATACAATTCGATAATGAATAACTTAAAAATTAAGGAAAAAAAAATCCTGCCGGGATTAATTAAATAAACAACTAATTTTTGATTTGAAAATAAATAGGGAATTACTAAATAAGTCTATACTGTAATCTTTTTTAACAAGGTCATTGTATTGTCGAGATAATCTGGGAACAATGGAGAAATGTCCTAAATTGGTTCTGTAGCTTTTGTGACCAAATAATGAGACAGGAAATCTAGGTAGCCTGGAAGGCACAATAATGTTAAATCGATTCAAAAGCTCTGAATTATCAATGTGGTTATTGAAAAGTTTATATAAAAAAGTCATGTTCAGCATAATTCTTCTATTGTACAAAGATTTAAGTTTAACTTCTTTCAGTCTATCAGGATACGGAGCAAATTTCTTAGAGTCTGATAAACAAGCTATAGTAAAACGTCTTTGAATACTTTCGATACGGTTAATATATAGTTGATAATGAGGGCACCAAACAATGCTGCAATATTCAAGTTGGCTTCTTACAAGCGTGCAGTATAGAAGTATCTTA
Organism: Antheraea yamamai; assembly: GCA_036509395.1. Taxonomy (NCBI): domain Eukaryota; kingdom Metazoa; phylum Arthropoda; class Insecta; order Lepidoptera; family Saturniidae; genus Antheraea; species Antheraea yamamai. The sequence goes on from AP028426.1 coordinate 1,524,547, forward strand.
ATGGATTTGTTTTTAAAAAGCCTACTGTTTCTAAGAACGAAACCTAACATTTTACGTGAAGATAAACAAATATTATTAACATGAATATCAAACTTTAAGTGATTGTCAAAGATGACTCCAAGGTCCCTAATATGTGTTACTTCTTGAATAGGAATATGGTTAATGTGATAGCTAGACAGTATTAAGTTTTTCTTTCTGCTAAATTTTATGTGATAACATTTGTTTATATTTAACGACATACCATTTATTTCACACCAAGCAAGCAATCTGTTAATGTCAAATTGTAATAAGTTAACGTCATTAATAGTGTGTATTTTTCGTGCAATCTTGAGATCATCAGCAAACATGAAACATGAAGAGTTAACTATACACTGAACATGAACGCGCGAGTCTTTTACGGCAACAAGTACTAGTAATAATGCGCTCCTTACAGGGCGGTTACAATAAATTCGTTCCCAACGAACTGTACGCTCGACGCTACTACTATATAGGGACGAATACGTACAGCATGTTCGTATGTTCCACATCGGCATTAAATTTTATAGCATCACAACTCAATGTGCGACGTCACTGAATGTTTTGCTCAAAATACCCTACAACAATTTATGAAAAAGTATGTCTTCATTTGGATAGGCACTCTTAACTATTATAAATAAAAAGTTCAATTAACACACATTCATTTAACATATGAAATCAGAATCAAAAATACTTTATTCAATTTAGGTCCTGATAAGGGGCTTATGAACGTCAAAACTACCGCAGGTTCGGAAAACAACTTAGTCATCGAGAAAAACCGGCAAGAAACTCGATCAGGTTTATCTTTTCATGATACATATTTTTACAAACATAGTTATTCTCATTCGTTTTTCATGTATGAGCAGAGAGAGCGAGGCATCATTTTCAGCCTTACCGGCTTACCGGCAAATCGGTAGTGTGTTTTGGGACTTTGTTATAAAATCTAACATTATTATCTAAAAAACTGTATAGGTCTAGTGAGCCAAATTGAATTGAATGGAATGACCAATTTGTTACTGTTTCTGGTATATAAATTATGTTGGTATTTTTACTAAATCCAGCATATCTAAATTTTTGCGAACATACATTAGATTATCAAAAATATATTGGGCAGAGTTAAGATACCGAATTCCTGAAACTTACTTTTTAATGATTCGCGAGGCCCCATATTATGATTTTTTTTATGTTTTTGTAGTAGTAGTAGGGTGTCCACATCTACTGCTACGAGTATACGAGTTAGTTTTCAGGGTATTCGTTAAATACAAGAAACTGTTTTCGAATTCCTCTATACTTTTTATTTATTATAGTCGATTTATTGATTACTCTATTTGTCGCTGCGAGGTTCAATTTATATGGATCAGCGCAGCGGCCAACAATTTGTTACTCTTTAGCACCACTCGGGGAGCACGTGCAGAGGAGTGAGAGGTGCACTTCCTGCAGACGCGAGTAACATCAGTCCCCAGCACTATACTTACCTTCAGGTAATACAGTTACTTTGTCGTTTTAATAATTCTAAACATACTTCGGAAATTTGTAAATAAACGAGTTATGTTGCTTTTCCTCAAGATAGTAGCAGTTTAAAATTTAACAACTCTGACTTCTTTATTCAAGAGTAAATAATAGATGCAAATGTTCTGAGACATTTCTTTTACTTTCGTATCGACGGTGATAACTACAGTCAGAGGATAAGTTGAATATGTAGGTATGAAGGTGACAGAGCGAATTTACATTAGCTCCCTTGCAGTAGTATCTTCCATTTAAAAAAAATGACAATGTAAATTAGAATTAAAGAAACTTTCTCTACTTTTTTAAATTATTCAAACCCAAAAAAACTACGTTAAAATACTCAATTTTGTTTTTTTTTTATATAATCCCCGTCACTGTTTTAAATAATGGCTCAAAATCTTTGGAAGGTATAAAATTCCGAGGCGATTTCACGGGCGCATGGAACGCCCCATCGTGAGTCCAACGTGTGTCCAATTGTTAATCGCAGCCCATAATCGTGACTCCAAAGATAGCATTTAAAAAAGAGACATAAAAACTTCGATGTAATATCATACTTGACTGATGGTGTCGACTAGACTCCATCTACAAGAGACCGCGCAGGTCACATATATAATTATTTACAAAAAGATAACCGTATGGCAGTTACCTTATTATTTATAGTCTTTCCAAATTCGAGTGGCACGTGCTCTACTAGAGAACGGACACGGTGAATAAATTACGCATTTTAATATTCAAAGAAAGCTAGCGATGGCGCCGCCTATATTGTTAAATGTGAATAATAATATAGTGAATGGTGATGATACAATGCTGATCGTCTTACAAATCTAAGAACTCGGACACAATCAATACTTCATAACGTACATAGCTTCTAGCCTGTGATTACAATCTCGTTTTGCGTTAATTCACACTACTTGATCATCATAATCATCATTAGCCTATAAAATACCCATTGCAACGCTATAGGCCTCTTTCCGAATGAAGATACGAGCACAATCACCGCCCCAGCCCACGACGAAATCCACACAGCAAACTCTGAGATATCCACAGTTCTATGTTTTCCCACATATAGTAGTACTACAAGAAGATTTATCAGATTACGGTTTCTTCAGGATGTTTTGCTTTACCGTGATCTAAGATCTTCTTCTTCTTACCCTTATCCCACATAAGTAGAGTCGGTACAACATGTTTGTCATGTTGTGGTATATGATTTGGCTTAATTTTTACGATCGGCCGCCTGCCTGACATCAACTCTCCTTGGGATTATTTTGTTGTACCACTGTATTTATGATAATTATTATATAGTTCTGATAGGATCCTTTAGCTTTACAGTTTTTCTGTAGGCTTTCTGTAGGTCAAACGTGAAGTTCTTCAAGATACATGGTTTGCTTGCTATATTCTCATTTTTATGTACCAGAAAACTAGGCACATTTAGACTTTTTCCCGAGGACTGCATTTTTGGCTTTTTTTTCAGGTTTCACAGTTTTCTCAGTACTTCCAACTATGCATTCTATTGTGCCACTGCTTTCGTATAAAATTTTCAGGTTAATTACTCACTGGTTTTTGTTCAACGTTGGTGACTGTCATAACAGAATTCGCCGGCGCGGCTTCAGGATTTCGTATCACGTAAACCGGTGTATATTGATTTAAATTAATAAAGTTGGTATCTTTCGGGGTATTAATATAAAATTAGTTACAATAAACCATTATTATCATTACATAGTATAAAACAAAGTCTCCTACCGCGTCTGTCTGTCTGTCTGTTCGCGATAAACTCAAAAACTACTGAACGGATTTTCAAGCGGTTTTCACCAGTGAATAAAGTGATTCATGAGGAACGTTTTGGTATATAATTTGTCAAGGATTTTTTTATAATCAGAGCGGGACAACGTCTGCCAGGCCCGCTAGTAATAATATAAAATATGAAAACTATAATAGAAAAATAAATGCAAATAAAATGACATATCAATGTCAATAACATGAATTATGCCAACTTTTATACAGTCTTACGTATACTATACGTACTTTTATACATATCTAAGATCATAAAACAATAAACTTAGAGAGAGAAGACTGGTTCTGAAGTGCGGCTGCCGAAACACTACTATATGTTCTTGGCGATTTTGCTAAAAAAGAATGGCACCTAGACACGTGGATATTTAAAAAAATCCCTATCATGTTATAATTTCATCACAATATTTCCTTCACTGAAATCTCAGGCATATTTAAGGAATTCAAATCTATGTCGTTTAGCCCCTCGGCTGGTTATTTAAGACCCAGATCTCAAAGTGACGGACATAATTTAGTGTTGTTCAAGCTCAAGGTATTTTTTAAAACTTATGCTGCCAACAGTCAGTTGACCAGAGTATCATAAGCTCTACCTTAATTTCTATGGAGCTTAAACCCTTATGCGTTGGATCGTTCAGGAGTTAACGTAGTATTCGAAATTGATACCACCGAGCCATTAAATGTAATAATGTGATGTAATTTTTTTGCATGCACTCGTTTTAACATGTATTGTGTTAATTCGTTTATACTATTACCTAGCTGTTGTAACCTTTATAGTAATATGATTTGTTAACTTCGATAGAAAAGAATTCTTCTTTTACTATTTGTGTATAATGGTTCCAGAAGTACCAAGATTTAGAAAATTAAAACTGATATAATTATAGCCATGTGCAAAGCAATGCTGGCAATAACGAGACAACTGCTAGATAAATACGAAGGTGTTTAACAAAACAAAGTTGCCACACAGGTGTGCTTTGGGTACGTGAAACAATGATTCAAAACTGATTCACAAGTTGATAAACATACATTTCGCATTTGTCACTAACACGTTCCATGTTATGGACATATTACATTTATACCTATACCTATACGAAAAAATTAAAGCATTTTTTAAAGTCAATAAGCTTTACAAAGCAGTAATTCGGGAACTTACCAATTTACGATTAACCAAAAGTTATCATCGTCATCTTCCTACCCTTATTCCACCTAATTAGGGTTTCCCCTGCTTACTTCCTTGCTTCCTCTAACATGATTTCCTCTGCCACTCTCCCGTGTCAGATGTTATCTTCCTTTACTCCTATATCTCATCATACTCAAAACTTTTCTAGTTACATGTATTTCATCTCACTTCATAGCATGCCCATAACATGCTAACCTATTACTTCTCTAGTTCCCTGTCACTGGTGTTATTTTCAAACTTCCTCTGATATACTCATTCTTAATCTTATCCAATCTAGTTACACCACACATCCATCTTAACATTCGCCTCTCTGATACATGTAGTTTCCTTTCCTAGCCCAGCACTAAGATGTATACAGCATGGTTGATTTTATAATAGTTAAATAGTGATTAAATAGTGAATTTGATTAAAGATTAAATAGTACTAAAAGTACAATTTAAAATAACTTAGTAGGAGTAAACTTCACAGCGGTAGGGCAAATACATAATTGAGATATCAAAACAACTTTTTTAGAACTAGCAAATGTAATGAGGATGTAAGGATAGATAAAGAACTAATAGATGTGGATATTCGTAAAAGACGATTAGTTAAATAATGGTAATGAAAATCGCTTTACAGGAATACCACTAGTGCCTTAGCACGAATGCATATGATTGGTGGAATCAAAATGTTCTAGGTGGTATTAGTAAAGAGAACTAGTAGTAAAAATAGGCAGCATAGATTAAAGAAAAACCAGATCGAGATGCACTAAAGGGGAAAAAAATACGTGCGTGTATCAGTGTACACACGTAAGAAGTGAAACTTCTTTATGACATGATTTTTCCAAAAATGATCTACTATATTTACAACTTTACAGGAAAAAAAAACGGAACCTGATCATTGTGAGCGCACCTTTAGAAATAAACATGGCGCGTAACGGAAAAATGTACAGAAATTAAGATGGCGCGTAACCGAAAAACGTTACATACGTTTTTACATGCTCTAAAATTCCTCCCTACGTCGATAAAGAAGTTTCACTTCAAAAATAGATCTACAAGTTTTTCTTTATTTCTGTGGCATTGTGGTAGGGCATTTACGAAGGTCGCTTAATTAATTAATAAATTGAAAATCTGGCATCGAGCGCTAGTCAGTATGTTCCGATTCAGACAAATGCAATAGACACTCAGATTTCCCTTTAAGCTTAGTATTGTAGAAATTGAAACACAAGTTCACTTAATATACAGTATCACTTTGAATTAAACTTAGGACACTAGTTACGTTTGTCATCAAAAATTAAGAGTGAATTAAAATTTTTGAGAAATAACCTTTCGTCTTCGACAACTTGTTTAAAGTTACTATAAGTGTTTCTTGTTAAATGAAATGTGTTAAAACTATTGGTTGTATTCAAATTTTAAAGTTACCCTCTTTGACCGGAACCTACATTAGACGGATACTCATGTATTACACTAATTCTACTCGTGTAATCTGTACTCTCTCTCTCTGAGCATTGACATAGCGTAAAATTCAGTCTATTCGCAACATGAGAATAAAAGAAACATTTTATAGTTTTCAATAACGGTGATTAACATTCAAGGCTCTATTGCGAAAGCCGTGTACCAAATAAACATCCACATTAATACGCTCAGCGGTACAACAATAAATCTAGCATTCCGAAAATTAGGGGCCAAAATTCTACAAGTAATCTACGTGACGCCACGGCATGGATGGCGGACATATTGGATCACTGCTAATAAATCACACAATCTCAAGCGTTCGTGTCCACCACGGTACCTATCGGCGACCCGTGATATTACGTATTCCGCGAGGTTGCGCTTCCATAGCGGATCGTTGTCAGGTCCGGCGAGTTCATTACAATTAATTACAATGTTTGCGTTGCGTGTCCTGCTTCCTAGTCACTAATTAGTAACGAATTGTTATTCTTTCGTTAACACGTTCCATGCCAAGCCCTTTTTGCCTGACATGTCCAAATGATCAAATGATCTGAAATCATTTGATATTTTGACAAAAAAATTGATGTACTATGATTATACTTTTTTTTTTCGAACTGTCTACGCTATTGGGCTAAGCGCCGTCTGTTCAAAACTGATGAAACTTGCGATTAATAACAATAATCAACATTAACGATATACAATTTATAATTAAAAAATATTGAGACTATTAATCGAAATATAAATTAACCTATTTCTCAAGTTGAACCAAATTATATATAAACGCCAACTACCATGAAGACCGGTTGAGTAGTTTCGGAGTTCATCGTGTACAAACATCATGACATTGGATATTTATTTAGATATTTAAATCGATTAGATATTTTAAGGCGTTGTTGGTGAGTGTGATCAGAAGTCATCAGGGGAACCTTTCTATATTCTTAGTTCTCTTCTTCGTAATCAATTATGTGTTGTTGAATTGATTGCATTTCCGACCCGCAGTTACGACGAGCTGAATCGGACTCATCCACACCGATATTAAAATTCAACACACTGTCCGTGTCCAGTACACAATCTGTTGAGATTGTACCAGTCAATTCCTGGCTGTTCGTTAACTAGTTTAGCGGTTCTCAATCTTTTTTACTCAGCGACGCACTATCGTATACTTTTTACGTATTCGCGACGCTCTTACATCGTTACGTGCGAAATTTTGGATACTACAAAGTTTTCAATAATTCAGCATGTAATAACTTAGCCACAAAAACGCGTGACCAAGTCAGCTAATGAAATTATAATAAAATATAGGATACTCTATCTAGCAATGTGATTAAATAAAAACTAGCCATATGCTTGTATTATTTTATTACCGTTATATGCAAGTATGTTGTAAACCACATAGATCAAGTATAATTAAGTATAAGCAATATCCAAACCAGTTCGTGATCTCAACTACCAACAGTAGTAGATAGAGCCATAAAACCAAATTGATACACTCCTATCAAATTAAACTGAATGAAAACTATAAAACATTAACACTGTGATTTATTAATCACGCGCTAATTAAACATAATAGAAACCGAATCAGACCATTTACGGCGTGTTTTATGGTAATATGACGGGGTTGGATATGATTATTATAGCCAAGGCTAAATATTACATTAGGAACTCAGTTAATGAACTTTATCAATTCATTTGATTGTCATTTATTGCAAGTACCACCTGAATCGACAACCGTTATGTTCACTTACAAGGCTTTAAATTATGCCTGCGGCTTTGCACGCACGCATTTGTTATTATTTATTGCCGATAAAAACTTTAGTAATACGGATATTACATGTGTTCAAATATTTATACATACAAATTTCCATGGAAATTAGACTGTGAAAACTGTGAAACTTGAAGCGACGATGGCTTAGTCTATAGCGTGTTGAGACACCGCGTCTATGTACGTAGGTTCGAATCCTAGAAATCGAGTCGGAGCGCGCGGTGAAGGAAAACATTGTGACGAAATCATATCACGATGGAAGGGCTTTTGCTAACTCCAGCTGGCTAGCTACAACCCTCAAGTTGATCTATCGCCAAGCACTTGTTGGTGTGTTCCGGTACCTGCACTTGACAGTCAGCCCCCTTTAGGTTTATCCTTTTTACATTCTTTGACCATATTATCGTTTAAGATCAAATGAGATTGTGGTCAAACGCTAAAACCTTTATAAAAAATACTACTGAATATTAAAATAACTAATGGCGCGAATATATCCTTTACAGTTAATCATTCCTTACGCTTCAACGTTTTACTCAAACACAGAGTTCAGACCATAAGATTAATCTTTATAGACAGATCTATACATATAATAAGAATGTAAATCTTTACGTATCTGTACTTTTTAGAAGTGTCTTGTTATAAGTAATAAAATATAATTGAATCATTTTTAGAAATGTCTGTCTATTTGTTTGAACACGCATCATTGCTAAAATACTGCGCTCACGATAAAATAATATTAGGTCTTTACCTATGAAATTGCCGTTTTGTATGAAAAAATTTAAACGAATTTTTTTCATGTATTTTTTATATGTATTAATCGAAGTAATCACCCATGCAATCAATGCATCTTTGCCAACGCAGTGGCAGTTTATTGATGCCATTCTTAAAGAAATCAGCTGGACGGGAGGCAACAAATTCTTCAAAGGCATTTTGTACTGCCTCTCGGGTACTGAATTTTTTTCCCGCCAAGGAGTTATCCAAATTCTGGAAAAAGTAGTATTCTGTAGGCGCAAGGTCTGGTGAGTAGGGCGGATGACGGAGAACTTCCAACCCCAGTTCTTGCAACTTGGAGACCGTCTGCTGTGCAGTATGAGGTCGCGCGTTGTCGTGCAGGAGCAGCGGAGACGAGCGATTAACCAATGCTGGTTGGAGATGTGCCAGCTTTTCCTTCATTGTGTTCAGTTCTTCACCGTACACATCTGCAGTAATGCTCACCCCGTTTGGTAAGAAGCTGTGATGAATCACACCGGCACTAGACCACCAAACAGTGACCATCACTTTTCTAGGGGTAAGTTTTCGTTTAGGGCATTGTTTAGGTGCTGAACCAGGATCCAACCAACTTGCTGAGCGCTTGCGGTTATCAAACAGAATCCATTTTTCATCGCAGGTAACAATGCGGTTCAAAATTCCTTCAGTTGTGTGTCTGTTGAGCAGTGCAAGGCACGTCTCGACGCGTATTTCGCGCTGGCGATCAATGAGTTCGTGGGGCACCCATTTGTCAAGCTTTTTTACCTTGCCAATTTGAAGCAAATGGACCAATATTGTTTTGACGCTAACGTCGAAAGCTGCTGCTAATTCAGCCGTAGATTGTGTATCATCAGCTTCTACAATCGCCTTAATTCGTCATTGTCGACCAAAGTCTTCGGACGACCGCGAGGTTCATTTTTCAGGTCGAAATTCCCAGAACGGAAGCGAGCAAACCAATAACAGGTGGTGCGTTGGTTTGTAGTGTTAGCTCCGTAAACGTCGTTGATGTTGCGTGCCGCTTGTGCCGCGTTGCTGCCACGACGGTACTCATATTCCATAATTACTCGAATTTTTAACGTATCCATGATGACAAAAAAGATTGAAATGCGATGAAAATGTAACACTAATCAATAAACAAATGACTACTTTTGGAAAAAGAATTCCATGTTTTTAAAATAAAATTAATTTGAAATTGGAATTCTTAGCCAAATAAAAATTATTTTGATTTGAAATGGCCAGTACTGCAGAACAGCAATTTCATAGGTAAAGACCTATTATATTGTAATTTTAATGACGACGCGACTTAAGTACCAGGTAAAACTACATAAATAAATGTGCATTCAGATGATTTTATTAATCACTGTTTTATTACATAAGATTCCACGCGGACGGAGTAGCGGGCATACCTAGTCGATAATATATTTAAAATAGAACACACAGCACCGAGAACATAAAAATATATGAAAGCAAAACGAATATTAAAAACGATATATTATTTACAGCAAAAACAACACTGCTGCGGCCGTAACCAAATGTAAATAAACACGCGCCTCGCGTCTTCTCATCGCATATTATCAGCGTACATATATACGTACATTTTAATGACAGTCAAGATGCCATCAAAATTTACTGCAGAATCACATAATAAATCTTCACTTCCTGCCGATAAAACGGATCGACATGTCCGGCGTGCGTAAACGCAAACATAAATTAAGAAAAAAAAATCGAAACCTATAACTTACGTTTTGAACGATTCCTAAATTAAATTAAGCACATTATAACGGCCAATCAATCAGAGATTAACTTAATAAACGAAGTGCCACATAAAGTTAAATGGAAAGTCTTGCGGCAATTAATCACAGCGGGTGTCTATCGCGTTTGGTCCAGTTGTTTGTTGTATTGATATAGCTTGGGCAGGGGGAAAAATCGTCGCGTGCGCACCAGGTATAACGATCCTTCGTAAAAGAAATCGATTATTCAAAAATCGATTTCTTATTTTTTTTATTATACATTGTTGTAGGGTTTTATTTCTACGAGTAGTCGTCTAGTGATCGAAGTTTGGTCATCAAGAAAAAGAACTTTTTCATTTTTTTTATTGATAACACCAAAACTAGTCAATGTCTACAAAATTAAAAAAAAGAATGAAAAAAACGGGCAAAAAAACAAAGGAGGGAGGAGTTCTTAACGGTTTCACACACTGCTTATTTATATGTGGATTTAGATAGCAAAAAATCGAACCACGATTTTATAATATCAGATATCGATTCGTTATTTAATATCGATTTTCTATGTGTAAAAATCGATTCTTCGAACGCAGATCGCCATTCCTAGTGCGCACCTAACATCCGTTATTAATTCTAAAGACGAATGCGGCCGGTTAACCGAGCCGCTTCTACCTACGCACTAAGCAGACACCGAACAAAATAACTTAACAAATAATATCGCGACTGTATCGCCGATCGCGAAACACGTAATTCGAAATCAACATTTGATAAATACTCGACAATTCATACTACGTAATAATATTCTGTAACACGACCGAATCTCTATTTAAAGTTTTCGACGGCAGCGCGCGCCTACGCGAAATCTTTCCACCAATTTGATAGTATTTACGAGACAGTGTATTGAATTCTTGTCTATACTTTCAAAATCGCATGATTAATTCGAGAAGCACTTGAAAGATGTGCGATATTTTTAGAGATGAACATTTGAATTGTTCATCGACGCTGTCGATACACAGTAAAATTGTTTTAATTTATACACCGATGTTATGTTGAAACGTGTAATTGTAATTCGAATCCCAAATTTTAAACAGCAACAATGGATCAGTGGATAACGTAACTAGACTTTAAAAATGTAATCTATTTTTAAAATTTCATAGACATGTCGTAAATACCACAGCAGTACACAGACAGCGAAATTTACTCTATGCTAGAACTAAAATCTATACATTATATAAAAAAACTAGCGAGCCCGGCGGACGTTGCCACGCTTTGATAATAAAAAAAAAACCTTAACCTTCCTCATGAATCACCTTATCTACTGGTGAAAACCGCATGAAAATCCGTTCAGTAGTTATTGAGTTTATCTCGAACAAACAGACAGACAGACAGACGTAGCAAGAACTTTGTTTTATAATATGTAGTGATACATAAATCTCAACTTTTATTTATTGGAACATTTATTGGAACAAACATGACAGTAAAACATTTCGATACGTCCCCAAATTCGACAAATACTTACTATGTCCTATACTTTAAAAACTAGTTACAGTTTAGAGTTCCTAGTTTGTGATAAATATTAAAATTTTAGTCTCACATGAAACCTCATCTCAATTGGCCTTTGACAATCTGCAATAATTATTATTATAACAGACGAACAATCACTTTTAAACGGTTAAGTACTAAAACTGTTTAGTGCAAGTGCGCAAGACAAGCAAATAAACGTTTTATGCTTTACCAATGAACATGACACCCTGCCCCCCCTTTCCCCCCTTGCCTTCTCATCTCCCCCCTCACACGTCCGATTGACGTCAATGCAAACATCCCGGTCGCACTCTTCAACGCAGTAAATTATCATACTAACACGAGGTCGGGTAATTCCGTTCATAATTTTAAATCTCTGCTATCATTCAAGAAGTTTTTTTTAATGCCAAAAGACAGCAAACCGGCACACGACGAATCTGATGTTAAATATTTACCGTTCGCCTAAGGACAACTGCAACACCAGGGGCATCACCGTTGTGTTGCAAACCTTGAAGAGCATGTTTCAATCCCTTTAAAGACAACAAGATTCTAGATACTTATGTTGAATTTTATATTTCAACGGTTTACATAATTGGTAAGGGGTGTAATGGGGTTTAGGAGTGGGTGGAGGTCAAACGGAAATTTACTACATGTCACATGGAAAAGGGGGGTTTTGGGCAAAAATAATGTCTTTTTCTTTAATCAAAAGAAGTGTAAAAATTTGAGAATATCAGGTTAAATTAAAGTAAAACATGTTAGTAGTTTTATTTTTACTAATATTTCATCATTTGTACGTGCTTTCTAACAATTATGGAACGAAACGTAATCTCTCTCTGTATTTTTTACATTATCTGTGAATACGACGCTCACTCCGTTTTCGGCTCTGTACCCTCAGACATCTTTGTTTCAGTCTTATTTATTTATTATTATTTTAGTATATTGCAGTCATCTAAAGCCAAAGACAAATTTATATCATATACCAATTCTGATATTTTTCTATGTAGGTATAGCACTAACCGATTTCCGCCCTTTTAGATGAGCATTATAAATGGTCAAACGTCAATCGAAAAAAAAAACAAAAAAAAAGCCGCATCTAATGGTCATAGTCAAATGCCGGGCGATACATTAATTAGTTTGAATGTAATTGAGTCTCAGAGGAATTGCATTTTCACTATAAATATAATAGACTAGCCTCTGCCCGCAACTTCGTCCGCGTGGAATAATTACTTTGGGCTAACACTAACACGCAGCGGAAGCACTCCAGAGGAAAAAAACTCCGATTTGAAACATCTTTATTAGTGCTCCGCTCTTATTGGTCTTAATATGCCTATAACCTTCCTCGACAAATGAGCTATATAACACTGAAATATTTTTTTTTAATCGGCCCAGTAGTTCCTGAGATTACCCCCTACAACGTCACAAACTCACAAACTTTACCTCTTTATAATATTAGTATAGAAGTATAGATATAGTATAGTTTATTTTTTGTTGACCGGTCACCTCGCATATCTATTTTATCCATATTAATAAATTCATAGCTCTGTTTGTACGTGTATTGTCTTTTTAAATATTGTGTTAGATATCTTTTATACAGACGAAGTTGCGGGCCTATGCTAATACTTTTAAATAATTAGAACGAATTATGATCACCTCGTACGTATCACGACCAGGATACGAAGCTTGGAGTCCTATTAATGACGTGAAACACATGTAACTTTATGTCAGGACGAGATTTAAACAAAGGAAACGGAACACGCCTTTTATTATCTCTGGCCGGTGTGTGTATTGCCGACGCGTGCGATACATATATGACGTTGTGCGCAGGCGCCAACTAGACGCACAGCCGTTTCGCTAATTCATCAGGGGCAAAAGTTTCCACTGGCGGTCGATCGACTATATCACATCGCCATATAAAGACTACTGCATACCTATAGATCTATATTTCAAAATGTTTTCAACTACCAACCGAACAACGAGAACAGAGATAAACGGGAAGGTTTTTTTTTTTAATAAGCTCATCATAACTACCTTTTAACAACCTTTGGTAAAATAACTGACACAAAATGCACTCAAACTCATAACAATCATCTGTGGACCACACAGATTATTATCCTGTGTCCGATTGGAATCCATGACATTCAAGGCGACACGACTTACGTACTATAACTAATGACAGCTGTCCACAGAACAACTGCACTTTTGTTCTACCAGCTGACTCTACATTGCAACGTCCAATACTGTCAATTCACAAACGTATCACAAGCAATAAGCCAACTACAGCGTTAGAACAGTATACATGCATTCATTTATCTATACTAAAATTATAAAGCTGAAGAGTATGTTTGCTTGGACGCGCTAATTTCAGGAACTACTTTCTTTCTTTCAGTGTTAGATAGCTCATTTATCGAGCACGACTAATATCATCACGCTCAGACCAATGGGAACGGAGCACCAATGAAGAATGTTTCAAAATCGCTGCGTGTCTGCGTTAGCCCAAAGTAACTATTCGACATGGACGAAGTCGCGGATAGAAGCTAGTCATCTAAATTCAGAAACGCACTTCCAAATTGTATGCAGGTGTAAAGGACCGCGGAGCAAAAGGTACAAGAGTTAGCAAGCGCGCGAAGCTGTAAATCTGCCCAGTTTAATGGTCCATATTTGTACGGGTATAAAAACTGGTCCGCATGAGACATGGAGAGGCAGTGTGTAGGGCCGCCGGCGCCATACTCTTAATGCTGCTTTCATGCAATGAATGTAGAAAGAAAACATCGGAATATTTCAATGCAACCCTCGCGCATAATAATTAATAGTATCGATCTATTCTTTACAAGAATTTTACATATACAAACAAGTCCGTGATAAATAATGTCCTGATTAAACGAACCACAAAAGATAACGCTTCTTTAATCACAAAATTAACGTTTTTCTAGTTTTCACTAGAAATTACATTAACATTACGAGAAGAATACGTCCAATTCAACAGTCACTTCAATACGATCAAAGCTACAAAAATAGATTATTGTTGTTCATTTTGATTTAAACGTGTGAGAAACTTAGTCTTGGAAGATACCTAATAAAGTGAATTAAAATGAAACAAGTCGATGTTTTAACAAAAAGTTACATTTACTATACATAATATTTACATTAATTTATAAAAAAATGCATTACTTTATGTAGTTTTTTTGGGTGACGTTGTGACTTCAATTAGTTTTATGCTAATTGAACGCATTTTCCCATAAAATTGAATTTTCGAGTTACTTATTTTTTTAATTAAAACAACGATATGTTTTTTTAATACCTTATAGATTTTAGGGTTAGAGCACAATCTCACGTGATATTAAATGACTCTTTAGATATAGTAAATCTAGATGACAATAAGTGCAGCTGTTAGCTCAGTGGTGTTTTGCTACAGAATTTCAAATTGAGAGTCTTGAGAATCTTACCCTTACTATGTTATGGTTTCATCACGATACTTTATATCATCGTATGTTGTCATTGCGGGATTTGCAACCTACGTTGATATTCACGGATTCCGTACGCGCTATCAGTAACCATCAGTACTTCAAATACGATTATATGTTGAATAGATTATGTTAATATGTTGTAAAAGTATATCGTAAATTTCATCGAGTACCGCTTAACTGACCATCACGAAAGTTAACGCAACTAAGTGTTCTGAAGTGAAATTTGTAATGAGAGGGCTTTGAAATTGTCATCCGCAACCTTTTTGGGTGACGAAAAGTGGTGGGGGTAAACACTGTCGGGTAGAGTTTTGAAAACACCGTATTTTCGTCCGATTATCGAAGTTAAGCGACGTCGGTCGAAGTCAGCACTTGGATGAACGACCGCCTGGAAACACCGCGCGATATTGACTTTTGTTATATTCTTTCAATTAAAATGTTTTCTTTTAATACAAAAGTTTCACTTCTATCGTGTCTTTACGACACCCCCTGTTTTTTTTTTCACAGAGAAAGTCTTTAAGTTGTCTTTTTCTCTTTATATAATTGTCTCTTTATTCCTTTATTTTAATTTAATTGTATATTGTAATTTAACGCAGGCCATTGTCAGTCATTTCTAATGAAAAGTATCAAGTGTTCGATGCACATTTCGTGATTCTTTTGATAAATTCATAGAATTAATTATAGATGCATAGACAAAAAAAAAGAGAAATCATGCGATCTTGCGCAATTCCATAGCACCACGATTCGCCTGTTACAGAGATAGACGGCGACAGAAAAAAAATTCCCCACCCGCCTAATAAGGAGTCAAGTACGTGCTTGGACACTACCGTTTGCGATTATCTCACGGTCGGGTCCGTAGAACGAGGTCACGTGAGAAACAAATGGCAGCGTCCGTACTTAACGACTACCTTTTTTTTTGTATAAATATTCCTCCCAACTTGGTAGCCACTGAATCCGTTAACGGTAGAAAACGATGTAAATTACAAACGTTTTTTATCAATCGCCCTCGAGTTAAACTAGCTAGATAATGTTAATGCGCGACAAAAACGGAAACATCAGGTTTTTCTTGTAATAAAAAGAACGGGCTCGGTTACGGACTAGATAAGCAATTGAAAATTAACTTTATGATAATTTCGAAGGGCGAAAAAGAATGTATCACGGCAGCGAGCGCAATCATTGTTTGAATTTATAACTCGCTCTGAAATATATTTGAACGATATAACATAGACAACATGTATTTTATTTAAGACAATTATTAATCATACTAAATTAATTATTTACTTACATAAAATAAATTTATCGTATAAATACCCATTACTATTAATCTATGCTTATATCTATACTTATTTATACTAGTATTATTAAGCTGAAGAGTTTGTTTACTTGAAGGTGCTAATCTCAGGAACTACTGATCCCATTTAAAAAAATATTTCAGTGTTAGATAGCTCATTTGACGAGGAAGTTTATAGGTTATATATAATCATGCTAAAACCAATAGTAGCGGAGCTCCAATGAAGAATGTTTCACAATCGTTTTTTTTCTTTTGAGAGCTTCTACTGCGTGTTAGCGTTAACCCAAAGTTCCACGCGGACGTAGTCGCGGGCACAAGTTAAACATACATAAGTTTAAAAAGTAGGTTTATAGAGGATAATCCCTAAAACCAATGACCCCTCTTTTGTTATGAACGTGAAGTTATTAGAAAGCTACTCAGACGAATATCATTATGATAGACTAAAATAAACTCAATCGGACATCGTACAAAGGACTCAGGTTGGATTACAACAATGACACTGATACTTCGAAAACATCATGATACTTGGGATTTTTGTTTGATGGATAAAATCCATCGTCATTGGTATTCCACAATCGTATGGCCTGTTGCTTTAAATACGTCATTACTGTTGATTGAATAGCTGTGAGTAATCCCTCGAATGGCTATATGTGGAAAACCCTTGTTGAATGTAAAATTACAAACGATGTGAAAATACTCCGAGTTGAAGAAATCGAATTCCGTTATCGACATGTTACAATAACTAAGCGCATTATTAACTAATAACAATTTTTTTTCTTTGATGATTGTTGTAGGATATTTAGGATTGACAGAATATTTCGAAGAATTATGACTACGACTACGTATATACGTATATATTATGACTACGTATTAAATATTAGGAGAGACATTACTTTGCACTTCCGCCTGCAACTAAACCATTCGCCAAAGCAAGGAACAACTGTAGACCAAACGACGCGGTTTTAATTTCTTTTTATTGTGTTGTAGTGAGACGTAGCAGTAGCCGATCAACTCCAAGTGGAAGCGCAAAGTAGCCTCAATATTCAGTGATGGATTTCCACAAAAAATAACGCCTTCATCAATCAAATATCAAATTACTTTACTATTATATTGGTGGCTAAACACTGTAGTGGCCTGGCACTGTAGGACTTGTTACAATAACCTCAAGGTTCATTGATATAACTGCACATGCTCATGTACAAATGTTACTTTCTCGATATGACAAGGTATAGTGTCAACATCAATTGGGTTACGTATTTTTGCTAATTCTACGGTTACAAGACACAAACCGTCATAACATATAAGTGGTAGAGCCACACTGAAGCTATTACTGGTTTCAGCATGAATGGGTCGGCTCGTCCGGGGTACTACACCCTCTCGCAGAAAACCGACGTGAAGTAACAGTGATTGCATTGTTGCGTTTCGTTCGATCAGTGAGAGCGCCAGATACCCAAACCCCCCATCCCCTCCTCCACTTCTCCCAAACACAGGCTGGCAACATGGTTGACGGTTGTGATCACTTAACATCAGGTAACCCACTGGTTCGTTTGCCTCCTATGATATAAAAAAAAACACTGTTGTATATTGTTTTTAGAGGTTGACATATCTCGTTACACCTCACATATTTCAGCCTGGCCTTTGCAGATCTCTCAACATACAGCTAAGGACTAAACTTGAACTCGTGCTACTTGAATAACACAATAGACTATAACCCACCGGGGGTCATTTACAATTAGTAACAAGCATTAAAATGAATAATCGTTAATCCCCATCTCGCCGGCGTTCGGTACAAACTAGTCCGAGGAAAAAGTATAGGTCGGGTTGGTACCCGACCCATAAACCAAAATTTGGAACCGGTTATCGTTATCGATCGCGAGGCTCGATAGGGGGCGCGGCGCCTGCCGGCCGACCACCGCCGCCGGAATAATTGCCCGCCACGGGACTTCACACCATCCGCACCGCGAGCCTCGTTCCAAACTACATTCTACAATCGAACAAAGGTCATCAGAACCCTTGCCCTCGTAACATAAACTAGTTATAACAGCGGCACCGCCCTCATAATATCATTCGATTATTGATTCAATGGAACATTCCAAGGGGTCATTCAAGTATTACGTAAGCACTGATAGGGGATGAGGGGGCTTGATTCGCTTACTTTTGATTTGATTTCTGGGTCTGGATGGTAATTACGTCAGCAATATTTATTTAACTAGAACAGATTTGAAACTACTTATAAATGTTTAAGTAAGCATGGGATGAGAGTAAGAGCATTGCTTACATTTACTGCTCATGGGGACGGGGTGGTCAGAAATTACAAAAAATATGCGAACGTTATACTTGTAATACATGTTTCTGGCTCACTAGGACCAGTAACAGATCTTTAGACAATAGGTTAGGTTTTATAACAAAATCCCAAAGTAAATTACCGATTTGCCGGATAGTGAGTTCAAGCATCATGTCAAGCGGCTTTTAATGTCTAAAGGTTATCATCATAGGGTTGATTAATATGTCAATGATGGTGATGTCTGGAAATGACGCCTCTCTCTGTACATTCACCAAAACAGAATGTAGCGATCTATTTTTGTGAAAATATGTACTATGAAAAGATAAACCAGATCGACTTTCTTGCCGATTTTTCTCGATGGATGGGTTGTTTTTCCGTACCAATAGTAGCTTTGACGTTATGCTCCTTCTCAGGGCCTGTAAGTATTAATGATTTCGAATTTTGATTAAATAAAGTTTTGAAAATCGTTTACCAACTTGATACACGATTATCAGCATTGCTTATTATTTATGCCACCGAAATTAACATTTTATATATTAAAAACTAACAACAACATATGACATATATATGACAGAACAGATACGCTGCATTATTTAACCTGCAATGAGCAATCAGCGATACGTCCAACTGAATAAAAAAAAAAAAAAAATATTACGCCCATTTTAATGTTCTGCTTCTAATAAATTATTTAACATATGAGTAGATTACATGCTTTCAAACAACGTTCATTCTAGATACCAGGTTGTGTAAAAGCATCGACTCAATTACTTAGGATTCGAACCAACATCCATCGACGTGGTATCGGAACACGCTATCAACTAAGCTAATATATATTTATTTGTATATTGATGAAATATTCGAAAATAACAAATCCTCATCGATTGTTCTCCATTTAAGTGTCCAAATTTCATGACGAGGGGTAAGCATAAACAGCTGTTGTACAAAAAAACAGTAGACTATATTTTAGTTATTGATAAGAAGTGTCTCAGTTGAAAACAAAAGGAGCTAGATCCAATTTTAATCGTTCATATAACATGTTTAATTTTTTTACGATTACCAGTTTTTATTCACCGACAACGAAGTTCAAATTTTGCGGTCTATAAGGGTTTTATTTTTTTTATGTTCTTCATATTTTCCATGTACACAATTTGAAGATTTTGAAAAATAATATAAGATATTAGGAACGGCTAAAATTTGATTTAGCCTATTTTTAACGCCTCAGTTACTTAACGTATGATAGAGAATTGAATGCGAAACTAAGTACAAAATCTTATTAAGATTGCTCACGAAAACAATGATTATAGATATATGGTACAGAGAGCACAATGCTCACGGTCTAATGTTTATCGAGGTAATATTATACCACAGAATGCCACATCATACAGATAAATACGTGAAGTTATGTTACAACTTAACCGTCCGAAGTCGCCGATTTAACGCAGGTAAGACAAAGCAATATAATTCGCATTTAAATAATCCGCGACAATTGTTTATTTTCAGTTTAAGCTTATGTTTTAAAAATTATACTGATTAATGTTATAAAAATATATACAGTTAGCTACGACTTATCTTAAAAATATTTTTTTATTTTGAGAGTTAAAGAAAAATTTAAAATTAATCCATTTGATTACAAATGTTATTTGCAAATAATATTATCCCTTTGCTTTCTATCTCCTGCGCATGCTCACTCCATCCATTTCTCCACGGCAAAAAAACACACATCGCCGAACGCGTAGAACACTAATCAAAATAGTATCTAGTTTCTTAAAGCTTTTTATTAAATAAAGATACCCAAGTGTATAAAAACTAAAACTAAAAAGATTTGATCAAAAACTATCCTGTAGTT
Organism: Antheraea yamamai; assembly: GCA_036509395.1. Classification (NCBI taxonomy): domain Eukaryota; kingdom Metazoa; phylum Arthropoda; class Insecta; order Lepidoptera; family Saturniidae; genus Antheraea; species Antheraea yamamai. The sequence continues at coordinate 1,545,096 of AP028426.1, forward strand.
TTGCTTCATGTGCACAGAGCGACAAACCTTTATTATTTTATTTATACTAGTGGACCCCAGTGGTCGAGATTCAACCATAATTCATTTTGACATTCAATAAGACCAAAGAGAATAATCATTATTTCAGTGGTTTCATAAATTTGCTAAAGATAAAATGTTTGTTAATTAATTATTAATGCATATTATTAATCTACATATTATGTTATTATAAAATTAACCTACAATTTGACCAGTTAATGTCAAAGGACATGTAAGGTTTGGAACGTAAGTCATGTTAAAAATATTGAATGTAGGATGAAAAAAAGGTAAATGGAACGTAAGAGTAAAATGACGGATGGTGAAACGTCTTTTTCAGTTACATGTAATGTATATTTTGTGTGTCATTCAAGCAGTAGTTGTGTAATGTTTATTTTACTTAATTTAATGAATTTGTAATGCATTTTATACTAAAAAAAATAGCTTTGTGCACTTCTCGTCCAACTTTAACTACGCCAAATTTCACATTCATCTGTTCGCGCAATTCGCTTAAAAAGCGCTTTGTACCTCACAAAGATTCCGCTTCACGTATTAATATATAGATAGAAAATTACATGAATACAACCGTAAATGTCACAGTCCAATCATTAAACGCACCTTTGGAGGCACAAGATACTTCCATTTTCATCACATGTTAATAACAAAAGAAACTACATGTACTTAATAAAGAATTTACTATTGTATTCACAATATATAAATAAGTCCATAAAGAAAAACTTTTTCAGCAAAACGTTACTACGAAGCTACTCTTTTCTTATTATAAGTACCATTGATTTTTGTAGCCCGGTGAAGTTGTGAAAACCAGTCAGGCCAATAACATAGTAAGCTCGTAAAAAAAAGTCGAGGCAGTCATAAGGACTGCCGACAGAAGTGTAAAAATCAAAACAATGGAATTTAAACTATTTTTCGTTTTAAATTTTTAAATTAATTATAGTGTAAATAATCTCAATAAAAGATATCAATATTAGATGTACACAGGCTCTTATACTACACGTTGTTGGTGTGGCGAAAGCAGCGCAAAAGCAATACAGTCGATCACGCTTGCTTGCATGTCATGACGGGAAATTAGAAATTTATCTCCTGCCAAAAAAATACCGCTCAACGCGCCTAAACAAGTTTACATTTCAATAAACCACTGAATTAAACTCTTTTCATCGTCCAAGTGAATCCACGAGGCACGCATACACGTGTAATGTCGCGCAAAAATATATCACAGCGTTTATCAAGAAGTAATCTTGTCGCATAATAAAGTTCATTCACCTACGTAGACGTCTCGGAATTCAGCTGCTGTGTATTTCGGTCCATGTCCGAACGGATGCTGCGCTACTGGGCTTCCTCGCCACTAAATCCACATAGCATATAAATAGCGAGACGTTTTCATACTGGCGGCATGGTTAGTTAAGTTTATGCGCGGCCCTCTGCTGCGCGAATGATCAAACCCATTCAGCTAACAATAACGATGTCTAATTTAATCTGGCCTTTCACAATATTACTACATTTATCGCAAAAATAAAAAGTCGAGGCAGTTATGAGGGCTGCTGACAGAAGTGAATACTTAAAGCAATGGAAAAATTGCGTTCGTTTTTGCATTTTTAAATCAATTATAGTAGTAATTATTATTGAATTTCATAATTAATAAGTTGACAATACCCTAGTTTTCACAACTATTAGTACTCCGGGTAATAATCATAAACAGTTTTAATAATTAATCAAATATATGACGGGCTCCAAAGTCTTTTTTTTTAATAACGTGGGGAAATCTCTTATAAATACGCCACCCTCTCGGGGGAGAGAGTGGGTTTTGTCCGACTCGCACGGACTAAAACCCCACGGTGTACCGTCCGCCGCATGTTAAGGGCGGCCAGGGAACAGGTTCGGCTCTCTCGTGAAAAACCGCCCCTGCAAAAGTTTAGACTGACGCAAGCCGTGCAAACAAAACGGACGGTCACGCTTACTAGCATGTTATGACGCGAAATTATAAGTTTGTCTCCTGCCAAAAAAACTACCGCTCATCGCGCCTAAAGACGCTGTCAGTTCAAAAACAGATTAAAGAACACATTCGCCATACCAATAAATTTGAAACTGAAATAGAGAGAGACGGAATTCTTAGCATTCCATGGGTATACCGTGTAGGTACTGGTTTCATGGAGCTACCATGAGAGGATCACGGAGCAAGGTTTTGAACTTATGAACACTACGCGCTGATCGCACTGGAGACATGATCATTTATTAGATAAAAAACGTAAATAAAAAAAGCAAATAAAATACTAGGGTAACCAACACAACAGTCACAGGATTAAAAATCTCATTTTAAAAGGTTACATTTAGAAAATTACACAAATACAGAAAAATTATTAAAACCACAGAGTTTAAAATATAGCTTATATATAATCTATATTCTATAGTAATATAACAAGACTGGAAGAATTGTTTGTTTGGTTGAACGCGCTGACCTCAGGAGCTACTGGTCCGATTTGCAAAATTCTTTCAATGTTACAGCTATAGCTGTTATAGCTCATTTATCGAGGAAGACTATAGGCTATATATCAGCAAAGTAACCATGAAGAATGTTTCAAAATCGTTTTTTTTTTTTTCAATTTTAGAACTCCGCTGCGTGTTTGCGTTAGTCCACAGTAATTATTCCACGCGGACGAAGTCGCGGGCAGAAGCTAGTTTTATATAATTTAGCAAGTTACCGGTAGTTCTGAACATACATTATAACTTAAAATACAATCCACTCATTATTATTATTATATTCCACTCATTATAATTAAACCTCACAGTTGTCTCGCATATACACACATTTCCAATTTAACCACATATTAAGTTTTTATTAATGAGATACTAGTCGACGGGCCACACATTGCTGTGGCTCAGTTATTACATGTTGAATAAAAATTATAAAAAAAATGTGGTATAACGGCGTAATGAGTCTGCCTAAAAACTGTCGGAGTGAAGAACGAGGCGCTAACTAAGAGATATCTGTAACAGTCGGTCCTACAGTTTTCTGTCAACAAACTAATTTAAAGCGTCATCTGTTCGAGACTGATGAAACTTACGATTAATTAAGCAACATTGACAATAATTTAATTTGTAATTAAAAAATATTGAGACCATTAATCGAAATATAAATTATCCTATCTCACAAGTTGAGTTGTTTCGGAGTTCGTCGTGGACAAACAACTTGTCACTGGATTTTTATATATTTAGATGTTTAAGTGACTATTGCTATCGTTCTCATTATAAGAAATTGTGATGTCTGCGACAGGGTTTGTAACTAGTGCAGAGATACCAACATTACCGTAACATTATGTACAACGTTGACTTGGAACATTATAACATATCCTTATTATTATTCTGTAAGAATCTTACCGAGAAATCCCATTTTTACAACGAAAAACTGTCCATAGCCATTTCTAGTCAATTCCTTTGTAAGACTCATAATATGTTAATCGAATATGGTTAAAATTATAGACATAAGTATTTAAAAAAATTCAAGCAACAAGACGGTGCATAGAACATAAATAATACATTTCGTAACAGAACGCATAGATCAGCCAAAGTTGGACAGAGCAATCAGTGCAATCACCCGTGTACAATGTAACGCTATTCGCTATCCAAAGGCACAAGTGTTCAAACCACAATCGGCACCGACGTCGGCGAAATGTACGCAGTTCAAAGAAACTCGTTGCTCGTTTCCACAATTATTACAGGAACGAGTTTACAGCATTTACGGTGAAAACTTTAAAAGCAGCCTGTGTATATTTAAACTCAAAACGGTCTCATCGTTTGTAGTTACAAATTCTTGGTAAATCGACTTGTACTAAGAATTTTATTATTTACTAGCTGTACCCGTAGCTCCGCATGCGTTTTTTAAATCGTATTAAAGAATTATAAAATTGTGAGTCTATGTACAATTATAGAAATGCGCTTTAAAGACAATTGTAAGTACGACGCGCACGCCACTAAGAGTAACATGTAACGTGTACATAAGATATATAAATGCTAACAGTGTGCCAAATGAGGTTTGTCATCAACATATTTGGAACCTTAACCCACCATATAACTACCTCAGTGCTCACTTAAACTGTATAAGGAACTAATGAAACAATGACTTAAAATATTATTATAAAGATTTACATTACATTTAATATACATTGCCATTATTATAATTAAGATTTACAAAAAATAAACGCTTGTCTGTTCCGCAAGAATTGTATTGTGGACCCCTTTACGTAATACGTTTATAATCTAAGATCTTATTGGGAAGACCTCTATGTCATTGAAATCACTTCAAATCAAAAATACTTTATTCAATTTAGGCCCTAATAAGGCGCTTATGAACGTCAAAACTACCACCGGTTCGGAAAACAACCCAGTGATCGAGAAGAACCGGCAAGAAACTCGATCGGGTACATCTTTTTAACATATATATATTTCGAATACATTATACGTTACAATACCGTTTTCCGTGGATACACAGAGAGGAGTCAATTGTAGACATCATCATCGTTCACATATTGAATCACTCTATAATAGCCTATCGACACTAAAACCTTCTTGACATGGCGCTTAAATTTACAGTCCGGCAAATCGGTAATATGTTTTGGTACTTTATTGTAAAACCTAACACTATTACCTAAGAAACTATTACTGGTTTTGCTAAGTCTGAAATATGGGACGACCAGTTTGTTACAGTTTCTGTTACATTAAAGTTATTAATAATTATAATGTCGAATTGTAAACAATAAGCTGATAATTATTTATCTTATCAAAAATAAAGAATGAGTTGAAATCTTGCTAAATTTCATGCAGATAAAGTGGCGGGTAACAGCTAGTCTAAAATAGAATAACCTCAATTACTTTTTATAAGGTTCGCTATCTACCAGTGAAAGTCCCGTGAAAATCGGTCTAACCGTTTTGTTGATATCACAGCGGGCGAAGCCACGGTTAACAGCTAGTCTAAATTAAAATAAATTAAATTACTTTTTATAAGGTCCGCTATCTATCAGTGAAAGTCCCGTAAAAATCGGTCTAACCGTTTTGTTGATATCACAGCAGGCGAAGCCACGGTTAACAGCTAGTCTAAATTAAAATAAATTAAATTACTTTTTATAAGGTCCGCTATCTGCCAGTGAAAGTCCCGTGAAAATCGGTCTAACCGTTTTGGAGAAAGCACTGTGGGTGAAACCACGGTTAAAAGCTAGTATAAACTAAAATTGCCTAAATTACTTTTTGTAAAGTCAGTATAATTTAAAATTGCTTGAATTACTTTTAATAAGGTTAAATATCTGTCAATGAAAGTTTCGTGAAGACCGGTCTAATCTACCCAATCAGTAAAAAAAAATTATTTTGATATTACATACAGACACTTCATTTTTACTATATATATGGACTAGCTGTGTCTGCGACTTTATCCATGTGGAACCCCATGTAAAAAAACAGTGATTAATAAAATCATCCGAATGTATTAAGTTCATTTACTCTACTTTTTTCTCGTAATAAATCGAGCCCTCATTCAAATTACAATAACTTTTGATAGAGTAGACCGATTTTAATGAAACCAAGACTAAATGTTACTCGAAGATAGGCTTTTTGTATAGATTTTATCTTTTTCTTGTTTTTCTTAAGACATCTCCAGTAGAAGGGATCTAGTCGTATGTCACGGGAGGCTTTACAAACGTACAATTAACCGACACAAGTAACGGAGAACCAGACACAATAATCACGTGTAGTGTATTACACAGATAATTATCGTGTATGGAATTTGAACCCACAGTACTCGGCGCGGCGACAGCAGTGAGGTGACTGTTTACACCGACATGCCAATTAGTTTCCACTTGTTTCTTGACTTAAATAAAACAATTATCTTAACTCAAATAATAATTCTAATAATCTAACTTATAAGAAGTGAGAAAATGTTAAATAACGCGTTTTTTTAGAATTTTTTAAGTGTCTAAAGCTATATATTAAACTAGTCGGCCAGGTGGACGTTGTCCTGCCTCAATAACAAAAAAAAATCCTAAAACTCAACCGCATCGCCACCTACTGGGTCCGATTGTAAACCTAAACCATTCTCGAATCCACTGGAACACATACAAAATCATCAAAATTTGTCCAGCCCTTTACTAGGAGTTGAGTAATATACACACGGTCAGAAGAATTATATATATAAAGACATAAATGACTATGGGAGTTTTTGGCGGGATCTTAGTCTGTCATGTAGTGACATTTATAGTTTATTCATAATCTTCTGTTATTTGAATCTATATTTTGCAATATTAGTGGCATTTTACGTATACACGCAATATAGTTCGGTTATTGTGCATAAGTGAAGTGGATGGGAAATAATACCACAGAACAAAACTGTGCCTATGATGTCTATGATGCCACAGAAACTCTCTGGAAAGTTCTAACAAGGGGGTCGCCATCTTGTTAGAACATTGAAATTATCACAAGACATTTGTAATAGTATTATCTACTCGACAACGGCAGTAATAACCTGGAAGATTGATTGCCAAAAATAGAATAAATAATTAACTATGACTACTACATCGTAAATAGTGCACAGTTACAAAAGAAAGAAGCATCTATTATTGCAACTGCATCTGTTATCTTAAAATTATTTATATAGTGAAATAGTTATCAAAATTATTAAAGGGAACGACTCGCCACTGCTCATGGAAAAATTAATCGCAATTTTCAGAGAACGATTAAAATAAACCAATAAAGATATAAAAATGGATAAAAGGCTGATTTTATCGTTTTTAAAACGACTCACTATGAACACATAGGTGCGAGCTGTCAACCACTCTTTCGCTTGAAGATAGGGTTGTCAGGTTGTATTAAAATACGAATCATATGTATGTACAATATTCATTTGTATTTTCATGGACATCGATTATTTTCACAATTATGTCGTTAAATTTCAAAATGTGCTAAATCCAATTTTAATCTATACTAATATTATAAAGAGGTAAAGTTTGAGACGTTGTGGGTTTGTGGGTTTGTGAGTTTGTGACGTTGTGACGTTGTGGCGTTGTAAGGGGTAATCTCAGGAACTACTGGTCCGATTTGAATAATTCTTTCAGTGTTATATAGCTTATTCATCGAGAATGGTTATATATATATCATCACGCTAAGGCTAATAGGAGCGGAGCAAGATGAAAAATGTTTCAAAATCGAGATGTTTTTTCTTTTTGAGAGCTTCTGCTGTGTGTCAGCGTTAGGCCAGAGTAGTAACTATTACTACGCGGACGAAGTCGCGGGCAGGGGCTATAATCTATATACTAATATTATAAAGAAGTAAAGTTTGTGAGTTTGTGACATTGTAGGGGGTAATCTCAGGAACTACTAAACCGATTTTTTTACCAATTCAATACAATTTTAAAAATTCTTTTACCAATAGAAAGCCACGTTATTTGTGAATGCCATAAGCTATATATCATCACGCTAAGACTAATAGGAGCGGAGCAACAATGAAAAATGTTTTAAATTCGGGGTATTTTTTCCTTTTGAGAGTTTCCGCTGCGTCTTAGCCCAAAATAACTATTCCACGCGTGCAAAGTCGCGGGCAGAAGCTATTAACTAATTATATTATCTATAATCTATACTAATATTATAAAGAGGTAAAGTTTGTGAGGTTGTAGGGGGGTAATATCTGGGGAGTCGGAGAAAAATGGTCGAACGAAAACGTTTCTTACGAACGCTGCCTTTATTATGAGATATATATGATTGAGTTCTAGAGAAAAGTTGTAGCTTGATAATGCCTATTACCGCCCAACGAAGTGGGCACGGGTCGGCTAGTCGTTCATATAACATGTTTCATTTTTTTAAGGCTTCCAGTTTTTATACACCGAAAAAGAAGTCCAAATCTTACCGTCTAAAATTATAACGTGGCGCCATCTATGAAATATCCATAATAGTTGATCCTACAGTTATCTGACAACAATCTAATTTAAAGCGCCATCTCTTACAATTACAAAAAGAGACTGAAGACTCTTACAATTAATAACAATAATCAACATTGACAATCATTTAATTTATAATTAAAAATATTGATGCTATTAATCGAAACATAAATTATCATTTACGATGGACCAAATTATACATAAATGCCAACTTTCATGAAGATTGGTACACTAGTTTCGAAGTTCATTGTGGACAAACATCATGACACTGAATTTTTATATAGGTACATATTTAGAAAATGCCTGATGTAAAAGTATATATTTTAATTTGAAATTTTGCTTTATTTACTTCAATTTCGCAAACGTCAACCCTATATCAGAGTGCGAAGACACGATCCTCGCGCCTACGCCTCAAAGTCGGCCGGTTAATTAAAAGGATTTTGTTAGCTGTCAACGTGAGATAACTCCGGCTTTTGATATCGCCGCAGACGACCCCGATCTTTATTCGTCCCTATTTATAAACGCATCGTTTGGATCTTTTTAATGAGGTTAAATCTGACTTATCTACTTCAATCAGATTAAAATGAGTTACACACAATTGTCGGTAATTTATTTGATACTTAGGGATTTAAACGACAATTTCGAGATATAAATTAGTACCGCATAATAAAAGCGCCACAGCAAAATCGCATACAATGATTATCGGTTATAACGTTATATCCAAACAGCAAAACCTAAATCCAAAATAGCAGAATATCATGTACATATATTTATTTATCTATCGAACTATGTGTGTATGTTATATACCGGCGTTATTGAAAAAATGTGTTAAAGTACATTATTCAAGTTTAGTTTTTTATACACGCTGTAAAGTTTATTCCATTTTCACAATTTCTTCAATATTTAAATGATTATTGCCTTCACCGAACAAACAGTACTTTGTTAGCGTTGCCATAGTGCATAATTTGCACAACTTTGTACACGTGCTAAATAGTCCTCTACCATTAAACAAAGCAGACATATCTGGCCATCTGTAAATGTAAACAAAGGATAAGAAGCTTAATAATTTTATGAATGAGTCTTTGTGCTTTTGCCAAGTCAGTCTCAATATGCGCATGGAAGTTCTAGGAAACTGTCACAAAAAGGTTCATAACAACAAGTCGCTATATCCGAAATAGAAGCAATATCCAAAGTTACTATTACCGAATCAATTTCCTACGAAAGTATGATTTAAATTCAAGGCACATAAGTCTGACGCCGCTATAACCGAAAAGTCATTATAACCGAGGTCGTTATAAATGAAATCTACTGTATATTTATCCAATTACTAGGGAACGGTATACATGCGACAGAGTCCAGTAATATGGACCTTGGAAGTCGTGGAACGTTAAAAGATGCTTGGGACAAATGTTGGGAATTAACTCGTGCTATTTACGACAGTGAGATGCCATTAGCATCCTGTCCGACATTACTAGTTCAACCTTACTTAACATTACCTCTCTACTACCAACTCCTCCCCTGGTGAGATGTCGTGAGATTTGTCTCACGTGAAATCTTTCAAAATTTGTTTTTGCTTATAAATGCGTTGCATTTATTCAGAAAAAAACCATTTGCTTTATTATTTTCACTATTATTACATATAATTTCAATTATAATTACATTATACTTGGATATATCAATACTAAATGACCAAAACATTTGAACATAGAAGAATTGTGTCAGATTTATCACGCTTTTATTAGCTTCACCTGTATGTATGTATGTTTGTAACCGACCCCTTTGAGCTCGATTTTGTCCTACTTTGAACGATCAGATTTAATTCAAACTTTGCACACCTGTCAAAGGTCGATGACAATGCAATAATCCGAAAAAAAAGTTAAAAAAATTTAACTAAAAAATTAAAAATAAATAATAGTTTAAAAAAACTAAAAAAACACGCTTTCATAAAAAATCCAACTAAAAAACCGAACATAATAATAATAATCAGTATTTTTATCATTTTTTTGTCGCTTTTTACAAAAATATACATCTATTTCTAATTTACACTATTCTTAATCCAAATTTATTAAATTTTATTTTCTGTTTTTTAGTTGGATTTTTTATGAAAGCGTGTTTTTTTAGTTTTTGAAACTATTATTTATTTTTTTATTTTAGAAACATGTTTTACTTTAAAATTATGTGATTTTCACACATTTTTACACTATAATTGGCCAAATAAAATTACGTGATATTTGCTGAAACCCTCTCACTCCTTCACGTGAGATTTGACTTAACCCCCTTCCCCCTTGATCTTCTCACGTAATTATTGGACGCCTCCTTACCTTTTTTCTGTGGGACTAGCGCGAGAAAGTTACGAAAAAATGTTATTCATAACGACACCGCACTATCCACATTTCTAAAAAGTATTTTATAAAGGAGTTTTAAGACATTCAAAGATTATTATTAAAAACCAGTGACGACAATAAGAGCTTAGACAAGTAGAAACTCCAGACCGCACCTAGAACGACGTCATGGCATCTCAGCCAATCCGCTGGCAATAGCAATTGTAACGCAAATATTTGACGTTAACTGTGTCACGCTTTGATTAGACCCAACAGTCTCAATTGTACCCTGTTTTGCAACAATGTACCGCTGGCTGGCTCGCAACTAGACCCGATATTACAATATTGAGTATACAAACCGTGCGTGAATCTTAAAATAACATAGGAATGCGATGGCGAACGTGACAATAAGAAGTTTTATTACTGGCCTGACGAAACTACCACTTACAGAATGGAAATCTTTATCCAATCATCCATATCAATTCTCAAACCCTCAAACAAAAAGTCAATATATACGAGTTTATATTTCATTCATAATCTTGTGATATTTGGCTCTATATTTTGTAATATTGGTGGTCTTTTACATAACATAGTTTGGTTATTATACACGAGTGGATAGGAAATAATACCACGGAGTATGGACTCCAGCTTGAGACAATATCTACTTGAAAAATTCTAACAAGACTGCCACCATCTTGTTAGTTCATTGATATGATCGCAATAAACTTGTTAAATATCATTACCTACGCGACAATGGCGGTAATAATCTACTAGAAGATTGGTTATTAATAAATAATGCATGTTAAAATATAAGATAACTAGCGGGCCCGGCAGACGTTGTCGCGCCCTGATTATGAAAAAATCCTTGACAAATTATATACTAAAACGTTCCTCGTCAATCACTCTATCCACCTGTGAAAATCGCATGACAATCCGTTCGGTAGTTTTTGAGTTTATAGCGATTAGACAGACGCGGTAGGGGACTTTGTTTTATACTATGTAATGATGAATAAACATGAATACTAAAAAAGCATACTAATCTCACGTAGAGACACTTAAATGATAATTGTAAATTAATTATTCCATTTCGCTTTGTACCCTTAGAAAGTTCCTATGAAGTTAATCAATTTGAAAAATAATTCTAGCACAAAAAAAAAGAACTACAACAATGTATCGTAACCTACTTGGCCCATATTAAATTTTCCTCAAAGTCATGAATTATTAATGTAATAGCTGCCAAAGGTGCATTCAGTAATTGAATAAACTATAATTGCGTATATAATTACATTTCTTTATGTATATTATACTAGCTATGCCCGCGACTTTGTCCGCGTGGAAACTGATGAACAAAACAGTGACTAATAAAGTCCTCTGAACGTATTAAATCTTCTTACTATCTACTTTTCTCTCCTACTTAAGATGCATCGTCATTAAAATTACAATAACTTTTGATAGACCGAACTGATTTTAATGAAACAAAGACTAAATGTTTCTAGGAAGATATACTCTATGATTTTCTTGGTTTTATTGTGAACGCAGTACTTTACCAATGATGTGTGTTCAAACAAACAGATAGACAGACAAACATTTCTAAACATAATTGAAATGTATTTTAGTACTTATTCCTAGACTCCTGCACCATTTTTTTTACAAAATCCAATATTAGATTTACACTAATATTATATGTATAGATTAAACAAGAATGCCTGAGCTCGAGACAGGAAATACCGCTTTAAAATTTCGGAATTTCAGATTATATCATATTGGTTTACTAAAAACTTATGTTAATATGAACTATTCCAAGAGCAATTCGTACATTATCGTTAACGTTTGGACAATTAATTCATTTTTAACGACTATCGACACGCTTTACTATTTTATCTACTTGTACACCGGAAACAAAACGCATTCTGCTTCGGACAAGTCGGCTAATGGGCCTTAAAACTATTATAATAATGTTTCTTTAATTTGATTTAGGTGGTACTGTTTTAATTTACGGCCTCAACGCGACATAAATTCCTCTTTTGGTTGAAACAATTTTTTTAAAGGTTGTCACACTATCATGGGTTTGATAAGTGGGCAACGGGGCAAGTCAACGTAAATGAATTAGGTAGGATATTAGAGCTACCAGTGACTACTAACGTTAATGCAAAAGTATATTTTTTCGGCATGTAATGAGCGTTGAATAAAATAAAGTCTTAGAAAAACCTTGAAGCGACGATGGCTTAGTTGATAGCGTGTTCGGTCACCGAGTCGATGGACGTAGGTTCGAATCCTAGCAACTTAGTCGGAGCTTTCCATAAAGGAAAACATCATAATGTAACCACGGCTTGGTGCCTACGGCTTCTTCTAAGTCCGCCAGGTTAGCTACCAACCTCAAGTAGAAAATCTGTCGACAAACACCTGTTGGTGTATTCAGGCAGCTGCACTTGAGAGCCAGTCCCCTTTTAGGTTGAGCGTGTTTACCATCTTAGAGCAAATCGTCATTTACCATCAGATGAGTCTGTGGTCAAACGCTCAAACCTATAACGTATTAAAAAAATATTTCCATGCATACACCCTACTGAAATACGAACTAGTAAACACGAAGTACAATAAGACACGTTTCTGTAATTCATATTCCATGGTGAGCCACTACATATACGCAGTTATTTAATCTTTTACCATAATATTTACAGGCAAGTATGACGATTATGCCGGACTGTGGACATTCGTCTGTTCTTTTATTTCTTATTAAATTGTCACGAACCTACTCATATCTTCACGTATACTGGAGGTCGTGTTGAACCACTGTACATCTTTAATTACATTCTAGATTCTATTCTATACACTTTAATCCGCTTGATTTCTCTTTCGGCGTGTCTTTATATACGCAGCTATAATGATTTCGAAAAAAAAAAGACCTAACACTATCCCGAGATTGATTCCATTGTGTGATCGAGCCTTTTCGAGTGGCACACACTGTCAGAATGATATACTACTCGTGTATGATTGACGGCTCCGTTGGTTCGTTAGGGCTCTTCAAAGGGCATGCGGGCGTATATAAATGCATCTCAAAACACAACCCGTAAGTACGATCTCGTCTCCATTTACAACGTGTTATACATTATTGTGTTGAGCTCTTACAATCATAAACCCTATATAGGACGTGGCATATCGAGTGTAGAAGATAAAAATATTTTATTCATTTCATTGTTCGTAACACTTTGTCTCAATTAAAAAAAAAAAGATTGAACTACAGAATTCAAATTTTATTTATTGTATATTGTTTACACTTACTTCATTTCCTTTACATATTTATATCTATTAAATTTTATATACTAAAACATTCCCTGAAATAAGCATCAAACAATGAAAATCTTTTTTATAGTCTGTTAAAAATGCTTGTTTTCTACACATCTGTGGAGTCATTTGATAATTTAGTGATTCGAATAGATTTAAAATTATATTTGTTTCATTATTTCTATTGTTATTTGACGTTTCTTTAAAATCAAAGCTATTGTTATTGATAAAGACAATAAAGGAGTAAATACCCTTGAAACTCAGGGGGAAGACGCATAAAAGTATTATTAGACCAGTCATGTTGTATGGATTTGAGTGGTAGATGTATCGCTACGAAGTGATGACGGCTTAGTTGATAATGTATTCGGACACCGTGTCGATGGACGTTGGTTCGAATCCTAGCACCTGATGCGAGCTTTCTGTGGAGGAAAACATCGTAATGAAACCATAGCATAATGGTAGTAGGGCTTTTTTCTAAGTCCGCCGCCCGCTAGCTACCACCTTCAAGTTGAATATCTGTCGCCAAACACATGTTGGTGGACCGGCGGCCGGACTTGAGAGCGTAGGTGTAGCGTATTTACGATCGTAGACCACATCCACATTTACGATCAGATGAGAATGTGGTCAAACGCAAAATGTAAAAAAGATGAGATAAGATTACTCGTGGCGAAGACGTTTTTTTTTTTTTTTTATATCATAGGAGGCAAACGAACAGATGGGTCACCTGATGTAAGTGATCACCACTGTCCATAGACTCTTGCAATACCAGGGGAGTCGCAAGTGCGTTGCCAACCTGTGGGGGGGGAGGAGGAAGGGAAGGGGAAGGGGAAAGTGGAAGGGGAGGGGAGGTGGATCTCCGGCGCTCTCACTGACCGAACGAAACGCAACAATGCAAGCACTGTTACTTCACGTCGGTTTTCTGTGAGAGGGTGATACTACCCCGGGCGAGCCGATCCATTCATGCTGTAATCAGTAATAGTTTCAGCGTGGCTCTACCACTAGTAATGTTATGAATGTTAGAATGGAGGTATGGAGTAACTAGAATGGATAAGTTAAGAATAAGTATATGAGAGGAAGTTTGAGAATAAAACCAGTGATAGAGATGTTGAGTAATAATAGGTTAGCATGGTACGTGCATGTCATGAGGAGAGATAATAGTCATGTAACTAGAAAAGTTTTAAGTATGAAGGTGGACGGATACAGGCGTAGAGGAAGACCGAAAAAGATATGGATAGATTGAGTGAAAAATGATGTGCATAAAAGGTGTGAATACTGAGATGACATCTGACAGGGGAGAGTGGAAGTGAAAAACATATTGTGCCGACCCTACTTAGGTGGGATAAGGGTAGCAAGATCTGCGGTGACAACTATTTATTCTGGATCCTATCGTAAATTTAAAATGCTTAAAAAAAATCTATAATAGTTTCGTTTGCCAACCCTACTAACAAGTAACGAATAACTTCACACATAACGTTTATGTCTGGAAATTATCAATCAGTCAGTGTATGTATGTAGTACGTTGGTGTTGTATATTTGAAATAACGCCGATATATTTGTTTTCGAAAATAATATTCACCAGATTCACAAGTTCAGTGCTCTTTGCTCTTTAGTCCGGTGATACTGTAGAGGCCTTGCCAGGCTAACAGTGTAGTCAGTTCAAACAAAAAAAGTGCTCTTTGCTCGTCCGCAGACGGTATCAGTTGACTTTCATTGTGTACTTCGATGAATTTAATTGAGATTAACTTATACAGACAACTCACAGCTTAAGTTCTAGGATCATGATAGTTCCTTATATAAATAGAAATTGGAGTAGTCAAGTAATGACCCTCGCACTACCAATACCATACAAATCGACGTCCACGATGAATTCCGAAATTAATCAACCGAACTTCATGAAAGTTGACATTTGTGTATAATTTGGTCCAACTTGACAGATAGGATAATTTATATTTCGGTTAATGGCCTCCATATTTTTTAATTACAACTTAAATGATTTTCAATGTTGATTATTATTTTTAATTATAAGTTTCATTAGTCTCAAACAGATGGCGCTTTAAATTAGTTTTTTGACAGAAAACTTTAGGACCGACTGTTATAGATATCTCATAGATGGCGTCACGTTATGGTTTTGAATTTCTTTTTCAACTCCAGTTGATTGTATGGTGCACGTGTCTTATTCAATCAACGTGTAATAACTGAGCCATGGCAACGCGTGGCCGGGTCAGCTAGTTAAGATATACAAAGTATTTATTAATAATATTTCCACACAACACTTTTCCAGATTGTCCACGAAATTTTAAATGTATTTCAGAGTAATCGGATCAACGGGTAAATAAACCGCAATTAGCATACCGGTCGCGGTATCCGAGGGACTAGTGTTGAGCTGAGGCTTACGCTCAACGCATGTTTTATTGCTTATCTCCGGGGCTCAGCCGGGAATGATATTATAATGTCAGCCGGGTTGATTGACAGCGGGAGCAATATTTCCAAGGGATTTACGATTATATTTATACGTCGGTCGGTTTATAGTGGCATTACGATTTATATTATCAAATAAATTACGACTTTAATATGTAACAATTTTGGAAAATTTTCCACATGGATTTTTATGATTTTACGTTATGTTACAGATATTTTACGGCCTCCGTGACCGAATAATCTGACCAGATGTTTAGAACTGTTAATAGTAATGAATAAAAATATAATTCCGGATGTTATAAACTACTAGCTGTACCCGCGACTTCGTCCGCGTGGAAGCTGATGTACAAAACAGTGACTAATAAAGTAATCTGAATGTGTTAAGTTTAATTACTATCTAATTTTCTCTTGTATCGTCATTAAAATTACAATAGCTTTCGGTAAATTCAACCGATTTTAACGAGACAAAGATTAAATTTTGCTCGAAGATATGCTTTATGATTTTCTTGATAGGTTTTTTTATTTTATCGAACTGACTACGCTATTTACCTAGCAAGGTCTTAACAGCTTCACCGGACTACTTCTTGATAGGGTTTTATCATGAACGCAGTACTTTAGCAGTGGTGCGTATTCAAACAAACAGACAGACAGATGGACTTTTCTAAAAATGATTGAAATGTATTTTATAACTTATTCCTAGACAAATGCAATATTTTGTTTTTATAAAAATATGAAAGTACAGACACGTTAGATTTACGTTCTTATCATATGTATAGAAGATTAAATATGCTTGGCAATCGATTTTCAACTTTGCACTTATAGTTATGAAAGTCATATTTGCCTTTATAACGATATCGAGCTTTATCAAAACCTGAAACTCATTATGTGGTTCGTATCCATGACGTTCGAGGCGGCGACGTCCGACGACGCGAACTTATGACCTAGCTAAAACAATGACCACATAAAAATTTATTTCAAACACACAATCGGCTCGAACTGGTCGCGGAGCGCAGGCGATTCGAAAACCAACCTATAGCGCGTTATAAAATACAGGCATAGAGAACAAAAAAAAATGGAAATCTAAATTAGTTACGGTGAAATAAATGATTTCCGTCGCCGAGTGGCCGCGGAGGCGTCTCACAAAGAGGTCTCATTAACAAACTCCGACACCGGGCATAATCCTTTAGTCAGACCTCTATTGTGACCAAGATCCGAACTATGTGTCGACCTCTTTAAGTCAGAAAAAGTTTTAAACTTATTAAAAACTTTTTCGATAGTTTTGACACTTGAAGCGATTAGTCCCAGTACAAGGATACATATAGCAGTAGGTTGGCTCGTCCTTTTAGACAATGGTATAAAAGAGGATATAGGGCCCATTCAAGTATTACAAGCTGATCTCCAACAACAGCAAAAGTGTCAAGGCAACTGCGTTAAGATATGCCAAACGAATGAAAAAACTTCGAGTGCAAAGGATAAAACAAAATTCCTAAAGATTACTGACGGATAAAGCATACATTAACATTAGAACTATCGAACCAGTGAAATGACAACTTTAAATATTTTTCTTCGTTCATTACGTTTCTTTACTTCTTACTTTTCTCTCTTTTTCTATGAACTTATAATTGCACATCTAACGTAATTACAAACCACAGCATCAGTTTACATAGATCTCCTATAGCCCTGCAAAAAGAAAACCGATACCAATCAATTTGACTGCAATAGGTAATTACCCCATCGCTGGTAATTTTAATGGTAAACTATCAAAAGTAAAATTATGAATTTACAGATGTATGAGAATACAGAAGTTCCTTATACAGTAGGTGATGGATAAGAAAGGATTTTTGACAAACCATTCACCTAAGGTTTTAAACATGAGACGATGTTGCTGATGAGAAATCCTATTTGTCACGAGAAGAAATAAACAACTATAACATCTTTTAACTATCACTATCAAAATACGCTAACACAATTTCAGACAAGGACTATAATGCTATGGCCTTGAAAAAAGTGGAAAAGCTGTATAAGATTAGCTATGGAATATATATTATGTTATACAAGAAGCAATGATGATTTAGTTAATTACGTTTCGCTGAAAGAGAACATCGCGATAAAGGCGTAGTATGGCGATAGGGCTTTTTCAAGTCCGCCTGGCTATCTACCATCCTCAAGTTTGAATTCGTGTGTTCCGGCATCCGCACTTGAGAGCCAGTGCTTCTCTAAGTTTATCGTGTTTACCATAGAGCACATCGCCATTTACCATCAAATGAGATTGTGATCAAACGATAAAATCTCTAAAGCATAAAAAAGACAAGTGAACAAATAATTCGTTTGTTTTTAGACAAAAAAAACAGTAAATAAACAGCACTACGCATATTCTGTGCATGATCATAGTTTGTAGAATTCTTCAACGAGGACTTTAGACATGTCTAGACAGTCAATCGTGGAATGATTGGCCGTTTAAGTTGTAGTGAAAAACTCGTGATTTACTCACCATATTGATGTCATATGATTTGTCGTCCGTATCAAAGAGTAAATATATATATCAATCACTTTGGTATTATTTATTCTGTTTAGAATATGGATAAAACTGTTTTAAAAATGCAAAATATTGTCTATAAATATAAATAAAACAAAACTGAAGCATCTGTTATTAATTCTGGCAAATCATAGAAACGACTGAAAAGGTTTTGATGAAACTTTTACTAACACATGGGCCCTTTTTTAACCACATAATGGATTTATAAAGCGGAACGTTTTTCACACATTGATATAATTAGCAGCAGTTAATGAGACATAAAAGTTAATTGGTATTGATCAAATTTGAATAGAAGAAGAACAACTCACAATTAATTCAAATAGAAATACGCACGATCCTAGTCAATCTCCTAAGCCAATCTGAATACTAGTCATAATATCGTCATTCGTTTAATATAAAAACAAAGTTAAAATATTAGTTATAGGAATTTAAAATTGTCATTTATTTATTTTTAAGTCGTCTCGATGTGTTTGTTATACATACAAAATAATACTTATTTATATCTAAATTTGTGTTCTGCGCAGCTATATTCAGAGCACTCAAAAAAAATCACGAGGACTGTAGTTCTCGTCAAAATCAAAAATACTTTATTCAATTTAGGCCCTGAGAAGGCGTTTATGAACGTCAAAGCTACCACCAGTTCGGACAAACAACCCATTCATCGAGATGAACCGGCGGGAAACTCGATCTGGTTTATATTTTTACACACATAGATAGTTACATTCGTTTTTGGTGGAGGCACAGAGACAGGCGTCACTTCCAGACGTGACGTTCACATGAAGATCCACTCTTTAATAATAGCATTTAGACACTGAAACCCGCTTAGCATGGTGCTTGAACTCACTATCCGGCAAATCAATAATGTGCTTTGGGACATTGTTATACTAACATTATTACCCGTGAAAGAACAGAAACAATTTCGCGAGAACAAATTCGCGGGTAGCGTCTAGTCTATTTATAAATTCATTACTTCAGTAGTTTTGTTCAACTTTGCTGTTGCTGTGCCCCCTATTACTTTAATAATGTGCTTTTATATTTTATTATCTATGATCTATGACGATATAAAGATCTAAATTTAGTCCTCTTATATATTTGGCAATGGTCTATATAAAGACCTGAGAGTTTATTAATTGGTAATTTAAAAATATGATACCGCCTAGCACACACTGTTAGACACTACAACAACAACAAAAAAACCATAAACGTTTAAGTCTGCGCGAACGATGCCAATCAATTGAACCGTATCAATATGATACGACGCCAGGTATTATTAATTACGTAGGCGCTTTATAAAATAACAATTAAAACATCGATGTAAAGTCCATCAACTGACTTGAATCATGTGATAAATCTCTACGAAACGAACACGGCATTGACCGGCTAACTCCCGATTACACTAACATTACATTAACATTCCTCTACCTACATGAAAACGTTTAGTGTAAACATTTATTATTACTACCACATTTATTATGTTAACTATTTTCATCTCGACTGAGCAGATAAGTGCAGTATCAATATATCTGACAATTTTTACGAAAGTGCTTCTTGAGTAGCATATTTTGGAATGAGCGAATCGAGCTCCATCCATTGCGTTTTTAGTTTGTATTAAAGAAATATACAATTGTGCGAAGATGTACAATTACAGAAATGCTCCGTAAAAACCATATGTTAGTACGAAAAACACGTCAGTTACTACAACATGCAACGTGTACATTAGATATGTAAATAATTACAGTGTCTCGAATTGGATTCACCATCAGCAATATATTTGGAAGTTTAACCCACTATATAAACCCCTCGGTGCTCACTTACACTATGTAAGAAAGTAATGAAAAGCATTCTCGATATTTTACTGCAGACAAAGCCGCGAGTAACAGCTAGTCTAAAATAAAATAGACTAAGTAAATCCTTGTAAGGTATGCTATCTGCCAGCGAAAGTCCTGTGAAAATTGGTTCAGCCGATTCGGGGATTATCCGGAACAAACAGACAGACCGACAAAAATTTTAAAAACGGCATTTCTGTTATCAGTAAAATGTGGTTATTTTGATATTACATGCAGACACTTTTCTATTATATGAATAGATACGTATAAGTCAAATAAGTTTCACTTCCTCCGTGTGTATACCACTGATACACGCAAACTTTTTTTCATATAGTAGCAGTATACACATATCTATTTATGAAATACTCGGCTGCATGCGTTTCTATTAGTTATTACATTTTCATTTCATACTTTTTATCTGTCCTTCTTCTGACTACTGGAACTAATGTTTCCTAACGTATAATTGATATACTGTTCGTGAAGATAACTTCGTAACCTTTATTTATAACTTCATCACACCATCTTCGAATTAAATTTAGACGGACTAACAACCCATGTGATTTAGCGGTCGCAACAAAATATTTATATAACGGTATTCTATCGCAAAATTTACGAAAATAATTACATGAAAAGTTAATATTACACATTTATCTATACATCATTAGCTAGAGGTGGTAGAGGCACGCTGAAGCTATTAGTGATTTCAGCATGAATGGGTCGACTCGCCCGAGGTAGTACCACCCTCTCACAGAAACACCCACATGAAGTAACAGTGCTTGCATTGTTGCGTTTCGTTCGGTCAATGAGAGCGCCGGAGGACCCCCCCCCCCTCCCCTCTCCTCTCCTCTCCTCTCCCACTCCTTCACCCCAAACACAGGTTGGCAACGCACTTGCGACTCCCCTTATGTTGTTAGTGTCTGAGGACAGTGGTGATCACTTAACATCAGGTGACTCAGACCTGTTCGTATGTCTCCAATGATATAAAAAAAACACAACACATATACTAAAAAAAAACCTCAACCGCTTCTCATTGCCACCTCTCATTAACATAACTCTTACAAAACATGTATTTTCCATTTACCAACTTAGGACATTGTACATAAGTAGCATTATTTAATAGTCAATTAAACGAAATTAAGGCTACATCATTAAAGTAAACGTCCAAAAAGGGAAATTAAATTAAAAATACATTGAATAGACAGACTCTGGTATCCTCGTTGGTCGTCAATTGGTATTCAGATCCCACGTCCCATTATAAAATGAAATCTATGGTCGAAAAAACGCGGCCTGGTGGCGCCTGAGACGGACCTCGGCCCATACAATATACATCATCACCGACACCCTTATATCTAAAGCAATAAGGATGAATTTACAACAATTAAACCGAACAGTGAAATTCCGTTTCCTATAAATCATATTCGCCTCGCTGTACCCTCAGAACGCGTGTTTTTACACCAATGTTATTTTTTTGTTGTCTCTCTAATGAATAATGGCCGACATTTGTAGTCGGGAACATTTCTTAATTGTGATTGCCAAATGCTTTTAAATAA
Organism: Antheraea yamamai; assembly: GCA_036509395.1. Taxonomy (NCBI): domain Eukaryota; kingdom Metazoa; phylum Arthropoda; class Insecta; order Lepidoptera; family Saturniidae; genus Antheraea; species Antheraea yamamai. The sequence goes on from AP028426.1 coordinate 1,566,975, forward strand.
ATTCTTAAACAAGAGAGTACGGGGTCAATTCTGTATCTTGCGACGTTTCGAAAGATTCTCCATCGTGACTTTCTTATTTACAGCATGTAATGTACTAGTTGGGCGCTTCGGCTTCGCGCAGATAACGAAAACAATGAGAGTAGAACCAGGGCATTCAATGAAATAGCAAATGAACAATTACACGTTAATCTGTCAATCACCCACCGACTTTTTGTTAAATATGTAACTAAACGTAAACGTTGTGAAACGTAACTAAACGCAATGTCGCATCCTTTTTGACGTATTTATTTATTTATCAGAAAAGAATCGACAACAGGTATATAAAAAATAGCTATAACACACAAGCAAATTGTTAAAATTACTTATGTCACTAATTACGTATGAAATGTCACATACAATTTCCGTCTCCTTGTTTTGCTGTCCGTGTTCCGTTTCATTGTCGTGTGAATTAAAATATACAAATCCAAAACTGTTTATATTACCAAATTCCCCCTTTTTCCAACCCTTTTTATATGGCGATTTTTAACCCGTTGTATACTTTTTCTAAGATTTTATTTCATTCAAATACTATGACAATTAATGATTTTTGTAAATCGTATGCAAAACGAATCGTTTTGTGAATACTTAGGAACCGGACAATACATTTGCTTAACAAATGATGCAATAAACCCCTTGATAGAAAGTACTTTGCAGTGGTCGGAATTGAACGTGTCCACCAAGCTTCGAGCAACAATCACTAGATATCGGGTCGGCGCAAAAAATACGTCTCGGTAAATAACAGTTCAATTGAAATGTGAGTTTTTATTTTGTATAGTTTGTTTGAAACACAGCCAATGTAAGCATGTTTCAGAATGCCCCAGTGTCTTCAAAAGACGCAAAAATAATACCCGAAAAAGCAATTTAACGGCCGGAGTATCTTACTTTCGCTAAATACATATTGAATAAGTTATATTTTAAACTTAAGCTAACAAATAATATCAAATTTTGAACATTACCGATTTTAAGCCTGTGGTACAAATGTTTGGCCAAGGCTCGCCAACCACGCACAATAACAGGAAAAGGTACTTTATCCATTGCGTGTTAAGGTTCAATTCACACTAAATGTTGTTTATGTCCTCTTTCATTTGTAAGTGACGAGAGTAATTTATTGCTTTGCTCGTTTTATCGTAAGTATTAGATAATATTTTGGACATTTGTGACTATATTACTAGGTGTCATGGTTGTAATTAGGTTGACCTTAAAACTGTTTTAAATTTTTTTTTCTCCCTTAGTAAACAAATAGCTACATAAGTATATATTTACGCAGACAGCCGTTAGCTTCCATTTCGTACGTGACCCTTTATCTAGTTATTATTGATCGAAGCCACCAAGTCACACAAATGGTCGTAGTAACTAAACTTTAGTTTGTCGTGTTTCGGAGCCAACCAATGTATATTGAACAGTCAAGAAAACTGTTAACTACAGCAGTTGCTACCGTGCATATGATTATTTTTTTAACAATTCAACAATATTTAAAATTTATAGAAACCATCTATAGCGACGGGTCAGACCGACCGCGACTGTTACGCGACACGCTATATTTAGAATTTTGTATTTTTTTAAATATATATATATAATAAATGAATATAAATAATACTTGAAAAATATTCCACATGACCTCGACGACCGCTGTTAGATAGCCGATGTCGTGTATTAAACAAATCAATGCTACCATCGACATATGAAAAATCATGTATAGCGAGCGACCTATAGAAAGTTACACATTTTTAACCGACTTCAAAAAAAGGAGGAGGTTATCAATTCGACTGTATTTTTTTTTTATCCACTAACTACTCAATGTATTATTTTATTGAGTTGGTGTTGAAATCACAACTGCATATTTCCCGTGTTCTCCATGTCTCTGTCGCAAGTTAATTACGAGAGAGGCGTTAATCATACCTCGTTCATATCTACTGCGATATGGATGCTTCAGTAATAAGAGTAATTGAATATTATTTAACCAGTTTGCAATGATGTTCATATTGCAATATTTAATTTAAGATCCGTTGACTTTCAATTAAACTTGATAGTGAGTTCAGTTTCTAGATTGCGTGCCGTCAATTTATCTCCGATAGAGTCGACTTTTTAATAAGGAATAAGGAAACTGACAAATAGGAAGAATATTTTTTCAAATAATTTTTTCACACAATCGAGCCGCGATATCCCGCGCCAAGGCAAACGGCAGCCCGTACTATCACTTTGTGCTCGTTTAGCGCGTATTCTGTGACCTACATTTTTTTTAATATTAATTGCTCCTAATAATTGTCGTAGCGTGATATTAGAATCATTACATAGTATAAAACAAATTCCCCTACGGCGTTTGTCTGTCTGTCTGTTCGCGATAAACTCAAAAACTACTGAACGGATCTTTATGCTGTTTTCACCAGTGGATAAAGTGATTCACGAGGAACGTTTTGGTGTATAATTTGTCCAGGATTTTTTTATAATCAGGGCGGGACAACGTCTGCCGGGCCCACCAGTATAATATAATTCAATAAATACACTATAAAATATTACTTTTCAGGCAAATTTGTCTACCATGGACCTATTAGGCGGGTGTGATCAGATGGACCGCGTGCTAATAAGTTATTACATAACGTAAAAAGTTATCCACTTCAAAAGGTTGTCCAATGGCATCGACCCAAATCTGGAGCACTCAAAGACAGTCTTATCAACCGAGACCACGGTATAGCTAGCAAAAATAGCGAAAAAATAATTATTACTGTTTGTGGTCGAATTGATTGGAAATAATGATTAATTGCTCTATATAATATTCGTTTGCAAAAAGAAACGTTCTCAGTTAACCGTACTATAATATATACAAGAATGGAAACACATTGAAAGCGTAATCGCATTCGTGGTGACCCCCGGCTTATCTAATGCAAACACTATAATATAAGCACATCGTTAATCGCCATTAACACCAGTAATTAAATAAATATTCATTAACCACGTGTAACTCGTTATATTGTTTTGTTGACAGAACATCATTTCACTGATGTCACTTATAAATTGAATGTGATCATCTAATGTCGCAGTGCCTAGGGACGATCTACAATTAAAATCAGAATATCCATGTCCCAGAGATGTTCAAAAGGGTCGATCGAAATGCTTTTTGGAGGTTTTGTTTTAGTAGGTAGGTAACTAAATTTATTTGACCCACAAATAGACCAGAATAACCCCCTCATAACTTTCTTTTATCGTTTTTAGCGGAAGTTATCTACACGACAATCCTACATCACACATACTTACAGCGTTTCAGAGTCGATCGCTCGTGGTCTAACAATATTAACTATACCAGGTGAATGTTTAAAGGGTCACATCCTTCAATCCTGTGGTAGTTCATGGTCACATTTAACATATAAAATAATTATATCAAAACAAATACTAATAAACAACAAAAAGAACCTTAGTTAAAGTTTGTTCTAAAACTTTTAAAAGTATAGAAACAATACTTTTAAATGTAAAAACATCAGGCCTAGCTTTAATGAACATCTTTAAAGGGGCCCTTTTCAAGGTTCATTATTACGTAACTGTTTATCGTGGGAATGCCGCACGATCGAACAATGACAACCGGGGCGCGAGCCGAGGTGTGGGAGGCGGGCCGGACTGCGTGACAGGGCGTTATTCATTTATTACACCAGTTCATTTTTGCGTAAATCAGCTGATGTTGAGTATATATCGGTTTTGCGTTTCTCGAGAATATTAGGTCAAATATTAAGCACCTATTTTTTAATTAAAAAAAAATGTTTTTTTTTTCTTTAAAGTATGGTATATACTTTCGTAACCAATTAGTAAAAAGCTGTTATCTTAACAAACACACACTTCAATTTTATTCACTTGTACAGATGTACAAGATGACAACCATACATTATCTCTGTGTAACTCTAAACGCTGTGTGCAGCGCACACCGGGGTAGCTCTGAATGGCAACATTTTTTGATACTTATACTTATCATTATATTTTGGTCATTTTAAATAATATATTAATAATTCATAGCCTATGTGTTATTTTGATATAACTATATTAATGTAAAGACTCATTAGAATCGATTCAGTATTTTTTGCATGAAACAATAACAAATATGCATCCATCCTCACAAATTTGCTTATGTTATTATTCAACAGAATGATGGTTAATTTAAGTATAATTTTAACTTATGACTTAACAATAATAGAAAACCATTTACTACATAAATTACTTCAGAAGTTTAAATCATTGATAATTTTATTTGTAACACATTTATTATTAACTAGCGGGCCCGGCAGACGTTGTCCCGCCCTGATTAAAAAAAATCCTTGACAAATTATATACCAAAACGTTCCCCATGAATCACTTTATCCACTGATGAAAACCGCTTGAAAATCCGATCAGTAGTTTTTAACTTTATCGCGAACAGACAGACAGACAGATACGGTAGGAGACTTTGTTTTATACTATGTAATGATGATATATACCCATTTTATAAAAAAACGGTTTAATTTATAGTTCTCAGGTGCTAGTCAATCGGCAAAGAAAACATTTTGTGACAATAAATATACAATTTTTAGGGTGGTTTTAAATTTTGAACTATTCTTAACAATAGAACCGCCCCTATATATAAAAACAGTGTAAAATGTTGTTATCGAATTTCCATAGAATTCAATTTTGTAGATTTATACAAATGAATATAACAAAAATAAACTAAATAAGGAAGTAATCATTTAAATTTAAATTAAATAGAATGTTTAATTAATTGATATAGCTCTAATATGATCGTCTTTAACTGTCGAAGAACATAATAATATGGAATTGTAGAGTACAACTGCGACACAAACCGATACTTTATTTAAATCAAAGTCTCATACACTTTTAAACAATCAGGAACATAGAAAATAATGTAGGAAGTCTGCTTATGGTGCAGTAATACCATATAATCGTTTTAATATAAGGTAATGTTGGTGTTGGCGCGAGGTTACATTGTAAAACCATTTATGACAAGACGAGTTATATAGTTCACAATTCAATGTTAGACAAGGTTAATTATACCTGTTCGCTGTTACCACAAACATTAGATTCTTCACAGATGACTGATACATAATAGCAGCGTAGATTTTTTTTAACGAAATTAGTGATACGGGAAAACATCGATAGAAGTAAATTAAACGAATAAAATTAAAAGTATCATTAATCCGGCAATTCAATTTTCCGATACGTCCAATAATCCGGCACTCTACGCTCACGCTTCCCTCATCCCTACCGTTCCCTGCTTGCGCACGGGTATCAGTATAACCTCCAAAAAATCTATACAGTTTTTCTATACAATCACATTCCTATAAACCGACACCCCCTGGGTTCTATAGTGCCGGATTAGTGAGAGTCTACTGTAATTGAAACGTATATTCATTATTTACCTTAGTAACTTCATTTAATAACAATACTTTTATTCATCGAACAAGATACACTATGACACAGGTTTTATTTTCGACAATGTATTGCTAGACATCGACGATAATAGACATATATATTTTTTTTTTATATCATAAGAGGTAAACGAACAGGCGGGTCACCTCATGTTAAGCGATCACCGCCGTCCATAGACACTAGCAAGATCAGGGGAGTCGCAAGTGTTTTGCCAGCCTATGTTGGGGGAGGGGGGAAGAAGTAGGGAGGGGAGGGGAGGGGAGAGGGGAAATGGGCATCCGACGCTCTCACTGACCGAACGAAACGCAACAATGCAAGCACTATTACTTCACGTCGTTTTTCTGTGAGAGAGTGGTAGTACCTCGGGCGAGCCGACCCATTCATGGTGAAACCAGTAATACCTTCAGCGTGGCTCTACCACTTAAAAAAATGTATAAACCTAAAAAAATATATGAATACTAGCGGGCCGGGCGGACATTGTTCTGCGCGGGCCGGGCGGACGTTGTCCTGCCTTGATAATAAAAAAGAACAAAATTCAACCGCAGCGCAACCTGCCGGGTCCAATTGTGAATCTAAACCATTCTCCGATCCACTGGAACGCGCACACAAAATTTCATCAAAATCGGTGCAGCCGTTTAGGAGGAGTTCAGTGACATACACACGCACAGAAGAAATTTATATATAAAGATGATATAAGATAGCTTGCAATTTACTATTGCCTACCTTACTTAGGAAATTAGACTACAATATTATAAACTTGAATTATTGTAAGACTAAAATTTTTATAGCATAATAAAATAATATATTATAACACATACGGAAATTTATATCCAGACAAAGCATATATTGTATGTATTATGTTTATTCATGTACATATTTAACACCAAGATACTGGGCAGATAATTATGCTTATCACACAATGTCAATTAAATTGCGACGATCCATCTCTCGACATCTTAGTTCAAAAGAATGGCTTGTCTAATCCTACCACCACCGTAGCCGAGCCTGAGTGGACGGGCCGGGGCCTATCTCCTCATTGCACAGGTTCGGCTGACGAGGGGAGGCAGCTGGTTTGAACCCAGTTTGACATTCTATTAGAACAGGGCCCGGCGGTACCTTTCGCCGGGCTGACCGCTGGGACAGCATGGTGATAGCCTTAGACGAAACCATGCCACTCTACTAAAAACGGCGGCCGGTACACCGTAGGGTTTTAGTACGAGTCTCACACTATCCACTCTCTCACCCAGAAGGGTGGCGTATCCATGAGGCTTTACCCACTTTCATAAAAATAAAGGGCCTGTCTAATAGATTATCATTAGTTAATAACCATTATAAAAAAACATAGTAGCGGCAACAAAAACTTAAAGGAATCATCGTCTAATGTCTCTTCATGTTTAGTTCGATATCCATTGAAATAATATAATTTGATAGCTGCTTCCAAAAATATCGGACATGACCTAAAACGGTACCAAAGTATTCGACTTTATTTTTCAATGGAGAATTATATAGACCGGAACCGATATCAACAGATGCTTATCGTTGGCCGAGTTAACTAGCCAATCTTTAAAAGCGCCAGTTGTTAAATGTTTTTTTAAATCCCATATGATTTATCGTTAATTTCCTGCGCAACGACACAAGTATACAATAATAAATGGACAGAGAGTCGGTGCGTTCGCAAACATTAAAATTGTTGCGACGTCGTTTATCCACGATTCTAAGAAAATGTAATTCTTTTGAAATATTCTTCAAAGTTTTTGCCAGAACATGTCATTGAAAATACGATTTATTTGTAAATTATATTCAATCTTAAAGTTTTGCTAATGTACCCATTATATTTATTTATTTATTCGAGCTAAAGAACAGAAAACAAATTACACAAAATGTACATTAATAATAATAGCTCACAGAACTAAATTTGTCTTCCTATTAATGTTGGACACAAAAATTTACAAAATTATAGACAAAAATAAATCATATATAAATAGATAAAATTCTCGTAATTTGTCGATGCTATTGAGTGTCACAAAGGAGGTCCCCGAGTCCGAATGTGGCAAAAGCAATTATAATCTTTTTTATTATATTGATTACTAGCTTCTGCCCGCGACTTCGTCCGCGTGGAATAGTTACTTTGGGCTAACGCTAACACGCAGCGGAGGCTCTCAAAAGGAAAACAAATAACCGATTTTAAAACATTCTCCATTGGTGCTCCGCTCATAACGACGTTCGGTTGAACGGTAAAGAAGTCTTCGTGCTGCAGCGTCACCCAGTGACGACTTAATAGCATAAAAACTTTTTTCATAAAAACGTCAACCAAGTAACCAAGTATGCTGTCAAGTAAGCTATAGTCGCACATTCATAAATAAATTTTCAATAATAATTGAGAGTATCACAAAAGTAGAATTCACGTGATTACGTGGCGACCATTCACATAAGATCTGAATTGATTACAATAAGTATAGGGGGATGTCGACTATTACGGACGTGTGTTTAGATAATAGCCGGGTTACAACGCAACCTCCCCGGCCGTCCCGCGCCCCTTCACAGAGAATTGACCACTTTTTACTATCATCATAGCCCGACCGGTAGCTTTTAACGTTTATAACTCTCCAATTAGATCACAAATCAATCGATTAAAATGGAAATAAGATGAAGGGCGTATATCAAACGATATGCCTTATAGAAATTAAAAAAAACAGTGCAGACACGCAGAGGAAGTGAAGTAATCATTACATAGTATAAAACAAAGTCCCGTACCACGTCTGTCTGTCTGTCTGTTCGCGATAAACTCAAAAACTACTGAACGGATCTTCATGGGGTTTTCACCAGTGGGTAAAGTGATTCATGAGGAACGTTTTGGTATATAAAATATCAGGAATATTTCAATAATAATAATAATCAGGGCGGGACAACGTCTGCCGGGCCCGCTAGTTATATATAAATATGAGAATGCTCATAAACTATATACTATATGAAGTCCCGTAGTATAAATACTTAACTATAAATTTACTCATGTTGTATAGTACTAGACCCAGACAGACACTTACGTTTAACGCATAATGCGTAACGAAAAATTTTACCCACCGTGCCCTATGAAGTTTAACTTCCATATATTGTAAACGATAAACAATATTCCATACTAAAGAAGTGGGATAACACAGAATTTCACCTAGAAACCAAAAGACACTAACATATACCTACGCGGTAAGAGACATTCTCTGTGGTGACAAACGGAATTCATTCCAGATCTTAACTGTATTCAACGTAGATATAACTGTGTCTGATGGTAAACAGTACAATACAACACCGTCCACTGAGGTTCAAAATATTCGAAAGAACTCAATATTATAAGGAGGGAACACACCAACCGTGAGACGGTTCCAAACTACACTGTACGATAAAGCATTGTGAACAATGATATTATAACTAAAAAGCTGTAGATACCTACATGATATTTTGACAAAATAAATGGCGCGATAAAGCACACATACGTTAAGTAATATTCTAACGGCACACTGTCTTAGATAAAATGTGAAAGTAAGATGGCTTATTCTCAAAATAGGTGGTGAGTATGAAATAATTAAAAATAAAAAAATACGGACCAACCGTCAAAAATAAGCTAACTAGCGAAGTTTTAACAAGGTGCTGTCGAAGCGCATATTACGTATTTACACCCTTTTAGTTATAATATCATTGACTGTGAACTTTTTCATTAAAACTTATTCCAATAAGATATAACTAATATTTTAAAATTAAATATTATTCGAGCAAAATAAATAATCCAAAAATACTTTAATACAATTATTAGTGAATCGACTGAAAGTGTCAATTTAAAATGCATAAAGTACAACAGCGCCAAGACAAAGGGATCTAATCAAAGGTGGGATATAATCGATCGTGAACGCGCAACGACAGCGTAAATTAAACGACACATTTCGGTGGACAAAACACGAACGCCATAAATCGGTCGTTCCCGGACAGCACAAGGAAAAGAAAAAAAAAAGATAAACGCGCCCAAAAAGAGTTAAGCGCTCGGGAGATCGTCGAATACAGATTACGGGGCGTGCAGGTGTTAAAGAAAAATAATAAAATTCGACTCGGGCCATAAAAAGACGAGTCCAAGCGGCCGAGCGGCGCCGATACCGACGCGACGGACGCGCGGTAATTTCGTTCGCAATGCCCGACACAACAAAAAACAACGTGTTACAATAACCACACGAGTTAACCACGTTATATATTCCACTCGCTTCTGCCCACGACCCACGACTTCGTCCGCGTGGAATAGTTACTTTGGGCTAAGGATAACACACAGCGTAAGCTCTCCAAAGGAAAAAAAACTCGATTTTAAAACATTATTCATTGGTGCTCCGCTCTTATAGGTCTTAACGTGCCTATAGCCTTCCTCAATAAATGAGCTATATAACCAATCGTTCCTGAGATTAGCGCGTTCTAGCAAACAAACTCTCCAATATAGATAGACAAACGTTCAATATTCGCCGTTGAACATCAAATCCTATACAAATACATCGTTCGGCGGCCGCTTTAACATACCTTATATGCGCGGTCGCGACTCCCACGGGTCTCGTCCGACATAAACGGGATTCGCAATAACATAGAAGGAAAACCGGGAAACGCGACGGGTCAAACACGATCGTGTCGTCTCGATAAAGCAAAGCGCGAGATGACTCCGACTGTACACTACTGTACGTGCTTTGAAATCGGCCGCTATCGTGTCCCTACCCATATTAAACTTAACCGCGACAACATAAACGTTTCCGAGAAATGATTTCACGGGAGAGTAGGGAATGCGAAATGAACAAAATGTACCGAGAAAGCGGCGCGATACAATTAAGGAGGGCGATCGGCTTTTCGCACGTACGAACAAATTGCCGTATAAAATGCACGGACTATATCGACCGCCAATGTGCGCCTGCATCTCTCACATTTTTATATCTAAATATATTACAAATGTACCATGATTACAAATTATTCTAATCTGTCACTGATAATTTATTATTATAAAATATTATTCATACATAAGACAGAAAGAAAGCAACATACGTATAAAGTATTTATTTAAGATTTCGGATTATTAAACTGGCGTCTAATCCCGTATTTTGCTAGGACAAAGCGACAGCGACTACATGATACGATATCGATTTAAAAATCGAAAGTTCTAGTCTCACATAAACCGAAATAGCGTTGTGGTTATTTTGCTTAGAAGTTAGTTGAGACTAACTCATAATTTCGGTTATCATTTAACTCTTAAGAATTAAGATATATATAATTAAAGGGCCGATGAATACACTGACCATATACCTAAAACCCACGTGTGATCGTAAACTGCAACAAATTTTAGACAAATAAACCTTAAACTATTTCATAAATAACAAACATCCATTCATCACGTCGTAGTTATGCGAAAATAAAGCAACGTACAAAAATTCTCACAATTACAAGACTCGGTGTAAATCAACAGAAAATACGTAAAAACAACAAAGTGGGCGCCATTTTGTAATGGAAAAAGTAAATCTAAAACAGTCTCGGATTGCGATCGAGGTGGTGTTATTGAGAGAAACAATACAATTATCGATGCATCGCCGTTTCATGTCAACATATTTCAAATGGGACACTTTACTGTGATTGCGTTAGTTCGCAATTCCGAGCAAAACTTTAACGTTTCCATAACTACGGCTAGTCTAGATACGCGTCTACATTCATTTTATTCCATAATACACCCAAGATCTTTATTCGTGACGATCAATTAAAAACATTTTTTAATACTGTATATTTTTTTTTATATCACAGAGAGAACCGCTTCCAAAAAAGATAAACCCAAAGTGTAAAATAATATTTTATTCACATCATGTCACCTAACACCATTACTTAATTTTAAAATATAAAATATATCATCAATATAAATAAATAGCTGATTCTCGCGACCTCGTCTGCGTATCTCTGTTGTTTTGTTATATCTCTAAGGGAGTAAGGCAGCGTATTCGACGAAAGCTCCCAGACGGCTTGACTTTTTCCGATACTTCCAACAATAATCGTTCTATTTCAAGCAATGTATAAAAAATCTTAACAAATCATATACCTAAACCTTCCTCGTGAATCACTCTACCTATTAAATAAAAATAAAATCCACTCAGCAGTTTTTGAGTTTATCGCGAACAGGCAGACAGATAGACGCGGCGGAGGACTTTGTTTTATAATAGGTAGTGATAATATATATAAAATATAATAAAGGATCCGATTACAAAACTTAAATACTATTATTATACATTTTTAAGTCCGCACCAAATCTCTATTTCTTTATGTAAAAAACACTTAAAGAGAGTTTTTACTTTTTTTTTTTAAATTACCCTTATTAATATTATAAACGTGAATGTGAGTTTGTCTGTTACGCTTTCACGCCTATACTACTCAACCGATCATCATGAAATTTTAGATATACCTTGTCAGAATTAAACAAAACGACGTAGGGTACTACTTTTCAGCCAAAAAAGTACAGTTCCCGTGAGATAGATCAAATATACATTAACGCAAGGAGAGCCGCGAGCGAAAGTTAGTATTCTATAAAACAATAATTAAAGAAAAAGCAGAGGCAGTCATAAAGACTGCCGACACGAGTGAAAACTCAAAACAATTTAATAACTGTGTTCTCTTTTGAATTTTTAAATTAATTATAGTGTGAATTATTTAAATTTCATAAACTGAAATTATTAACATTAGTCTGGTTTTCGCATCTATTGGCACTCTTAACAATATTTATATAGATTTTTATACAGTTTATTATTTAATCAAACATGACGGACTTGACGGCACAAGCTCAATACAATATATCGATATTAGATGTACACAGGCCGCTAAACTAAGCGTCGCTAGCCTGACGCAATCGCAATACGGTCGGTCACGCTTTACTAACATGTCGCTGACACGAAACCATAAGTTTTTCTCCTGCCAAAAATTCCGCTCAACGTGCCTATAGAAGTTTGCACTTTAAAAAAAAACAAGAACGGGCGTTAACTCTATATACCTAAAAGGTCAAAAGTAGAAACAGCCGTCATTTTTATTTTTTTTAAATCTACAACATAGAAGACGATACATTCTTTCACCTGCTGTAACGAGCTTATAACTTAACTTGAGAATTTTAATAAGCCGAGATATCAAAAGCGAGCATTCAACTAACGAGTTAACCCTTCGATACCGCGCGATAAGTGAGTAAGCTATAACTTATTATATCCATCGAGATCTTAAAAATAACAACGGTGGAATTTATTCAAATAAAACATTTTGAGCCCCCTAAACTTTACAGACCGAGTGAGGTCATTAAGGGCAGCTTAAGTTTACTACAGAAATGCCTCACGTGTAGTCTCGAAATAATCACCAAATATATCAGTTTTAATCACAGACCATTTCAGAGTAGACATGAATTGCGTCGAGTGCGTATACATTAAATTATTATACACTAGCAGATGCCCGCGACTTCATCTGCGTCTGTTCATATTATTGAAGTGAAACTTATGGGAATGCTTTAAAATGAAGTGAAACTTATGGGAACGCTTTAAAATTCTGACCGGTATCCTTTTTGTACAAAAAGTTGTGAGGGTAAACACTGTGTCGGGTAGAGTGGGAGCAGTGTCTCGCTTGCCTTCGGGTAATGGAGAATTCATGCTCCGCGGTGTTATTTCCCATCCACTTCACTTATGCACAATAACCGAACTATATAATGTAAAATACAACAAATATTAGAAAATCTAGAGTCAAACAACACAAAATTATGAATTAAATTTAAAAGTAGTGACAGATAAAGATCCCGCCAAAGACCCCTACATCCTCTTTTGACATTATTTTCATCTTTGTTGTTGGTTTATTGATTATTATAATAACACAATTACAAATATAAATATTTGTTGAAGTTAGAAGTTGTGGTGGCCTAGTGGTCTGACCAGTGGAATATTATTCCAATATCTGAACGGATTCGAATTCCGAATCATCAGTACATCCAACGAATTTTTCTCGGATTTCGCGTGCATTTACTAATTTAAAATGGTAACACTATCGACTAAGGCTGAAGGAAAATATCGTGAGAAAATCCGAAGCAGAGAAATGTTTTTGTAGCACTAATATATTTGGGAAAATATTGAACTGATGATTTCTCAGAGTTTGAAATCGCCTTTACGTCGTGTGCTGGCGTGATGATTATGCCTATACCTTCCTTCAGGAAGAGGCCTATGGCTCTGCAGTCGGTCACTTACAGGCTTCAGATGATGATGTTAAAAAATACATGTCTGATTATAACTGATCTATGGTATTAGTGGTGTAATTTCGTAACGCTAATCCCGAATTTAATTAGGAACACGGAGAACAAGAATAAATAACAGGATTATCGAGGGATCATCTCGTATATGGAGCTCTACACCCTTGTACAAACTAAAACACTTGACTGGGATTTACGGTCTGTTTTGTATGTAAAGTCGGGCATTCTTAGCATTTAACAGACGAATACATTTACTGAATACTCATGAATAGGGATGAATTCATGTTCTGTTTTGTTGGATCTTTTTATATTTATATTTTAGAGAATTATTTTTAAATCGTTTTCGTATCTAATTAAATTTTATATTTATTCAATATATAAACACGTAGCTCAGAGCAAACAATCAAATACTTTTATATTATAATACATTTTTGATGAAAAAGCTAAGGAATTATTATTGTTGTTAAAAATATCAACACAAATATATATTATTATACTATTATATAAAATACTTATATAGCACAGAACAAATAATGCTGTTTTTTGTTTTTTATCTTCATTTAATTTAATTGTCCGCCATATTGTTTGAGTAGCTCTATTGTATCATTATCATGTGTACATCAATTATGTACTACAGACTATGCAGAAATAGTGTAATATTTGTCGAATGTATCTAGCTAGACACGCAGTAGCGTGTCACGCCAAGTTCAAGCTAACAGAAAAGCGAACGCGCGCTACCGAGTGTAATATTACACGAACTATTTGGTACCACTTTTCACCCCCTCATATCTCAAAAATTATTTCACATAAACATGTTAAATTGCGAGATATATATATATGCTCCAAATTTTATAAACACACATCAAACAGTTATTTAAATATTAACGTCCAAAAATCGTCATTTTGATCACTGACTGACCTATAGACGTAAATTCTAACCTAGTTCCAGGTGACTTAGGAAGTTCAAATTTGGCATCCAGATAGGTATTAATTAAATTGACTAGACAAGTCAGACATTGGGCTTCAATATTATCCCAAGTTATACGCAGAAATAATATTTTAAGTTGTTGTAACATATTTTATGTTGTTATAAATAAATTTCAAGACCGGCCATTAAATTTGGCACCCATTTAGATCTCACTTCTTTTGTCGTGGAAACGCATATATCATAATATTGAACTCGACTTTCATTTCATATTTATCTTTTAAATGGGATGTATGTAATTGTGTGAGTATTTTTTTCGTTAGAAAATGTTTTCGTTTACGGAGGGAGGACAACAAATAAATAGCTTTGTGGTAAACTTCGATCAATAATAACTAGGTAAAGGGGCACGTACAAAATCGAAACTAAAAGCTGTAAAAAGAAAAAGTACTCTTGTAAAAAGAATTCCATGTTTTTAAAATAAAATGAATTTGAAATTAGAATACTTAGCCAAACAAAAATTATTTTGATTTGAAATGGCCAGTACTGCAGAACGGCGATTTCATAGGCAAAGACCTATTACTTACGATAAAACGAGCAAAGCAATAAATTACTCCCCTCACAAATGAAAAGACAACATAAACAACATTTAGTGTGAATTCAACCTTAACACGTAATGGATAAAGTACGTTTTCCCGTTTTTGTGCGTGGTTTGAGAGCCTAGGCCAAACATTTGTACCACAGGCTTAAAATCGGTAATTTTGTTCAAAATTTAATATTATTTGTTAGTTTAAAGCTTAAAATATAACTTATTCAACATGTATGTAGCGAAAGTAAGATACTCCGGCCGTTAAATTGCTTTTTCGGGTATTATTTTTGCATCTTCTGAATACACTGCGGCATGTGAAACGTGCTTACATTGGCTGTGTTTCAAACAAACTAAACAAAATAAAAGCTCGCATTTCAAGTGAGCTGTTATTTACCGAGACGTATTTTTCGCGCCAACCCGTTATCTAGTTATTGTTGATCGAAGGTGGTAAACCAACGAAATTGAACTAATTTCTAGGTTTTACCAAGTTTTTCGTTATAACGAACGACGTTATACGACGTTTACACAGTATTTCTATATTTTTCGCACGTTGTGTAGTCCAGTAATTTTTGTTGATTTTAATGTATTAGATACGTCTTAGACGTGACGGTAACGTAAGCTCTTTTTTTTTTTTTTTTTTTTTTTTTCTTCGAACTGACTACGCTATTGACCAAGCAAGGTCTTAACAGCTTCACCGGACTACTAAGGCGAGCGCTTAAGGCACTCAGCCGATTTTATTTTGACAACTAGCTCAAGGGCGCGCGGCACACCTCGGCTTTGGCTGTTGCCTGATATATGCAGTTCGCGACCTATGTGAGCTAACCTAAGCTAAGCTAACTATTCATACATATATGAGTTGTTGAAACATATATGTGTACCAAGCATACATACCTCAACAACTCTTATATATATTTCGTATCGGGTAATTTTCTAAACTATTTCAGATTGATAAGGGAAAAAAGATAAGACCCTTCCACTTGCATGTGTAAGCGTGTATGCGTGCACGTGTGTGGAGGTGATATGTGTAATGTTGTCGCAGTGATGTAAGATTTTGTGTCACTGTATCGCGCGAGCAGCGTACTCAAGGGCTCCACGCCGAGGGAACGGACCTAGGCTTGAGCAGCTGCCGAGGGGGGCCTAGTCTGGTGTGCGGGAGCGAAATTTATCCCTAGACCACGGCGGCGTGATCTGTGGTTACGCGGGCGTGGGCGTGAGCACGCTCTGTTTGGAGAGACAGGCTGGTACTGATCGTTCACTGCCGTTATTTCATCGGGAGGGTCGGTAAAAATATGTCGCGGTCGTCTTTTACAACGCGCAGCGTTTGGTACGGGTTTGTATTTTGCGGCGGATACCACTAACGGACTGGGATGATTCGCGGCTTTTTCAAAATAACTAATCGTAAGTGATTTTACGTACGCCCAGATGGAAGGCATCTCTAGGTCCCTATGTAGATCAACTCTCCGGATGTACCACGGGGCACTGGTCACTTTACGTAAAACGCGGTTTTGAAGAACCTGCAACTTATGAAAATTATCTTTTGACATATGCGCAAAAACGGGACTGCTATATGTCATCACGGGACGGATACACGTCTTATACAAAGTGAGCTTGTGTCTGAGGGACATCTTACTCCTATAACAAAGCAACGGATGGAGGCGCCCCAAGACCATAGCGGCTTTGTTTCGCACTCTATCTATATGTGACTCGAAATTTAAATGTTTATCTAATGTAACACCGAGATATTTGACCTCGTCGGCCCAAGGTATATCGGTTCCGTATAGCCTGATGGGCTCGAGATTATTACTACGTCGTAAAGGATCGAAGAGTATCGCGGCACTCTTATCAGGATTAACTTCTATGCGCCATCGACGAAACCATTTACCGAGTGTGAAAACGGCCTTTTCGATGCGCTTCCTAAGAAAGTCCGACCGCAAGCTGGAAGTGTAAATAACGGTATCGTCAGCATAGCAACCTACTTCGACCCGTTTAGACCGAGGTAGGTCACTGATGAACAGATTGAAGAGCGAGGGCGCGAGTATGGAGCCCTGTGGCACACCTGAGCGTATCGGGTGGGGCAGGGATAGTTCCCCATCCACTCTAAAGCGGAAAGTCCTATCAGTGAGATAATCGTGGATAATATGAATTAACTTATCGGGTACGTGAGATTTGCATAATTTATGGATGAGCCCTCCATGCCAGACCTTATCGAAGGCTTTGGCGACATCGAAGAAGACTGCAATTGTGCGTTTCGGTTTACGTTTCGGGTCGGCATTAAAATTAGAGAAAATGTACTCCGTGAGGCGGTGTACTTGATTCGTGCAAGAGTGTTCAGCGCGAAATCCGAACTGCTCAGGTGGTATTAATTTTAAATCTGTAATCGAAACCTGGAGACGGTTCAGAAGGAGCCGCTCGTATAATTTACCTAATGTATCTAACAGGCTAATCGGGCGATAGCTATCGGGAAGCGTAGCTTTTTTGCCGGGCTTGTGTATGCCTATCACTACGGCCTTCTTCCAGGCGGCTGGAAAGTGGCCCTGGGACATGGCCGCATTGAAGATGCAGACCAATAGAGCTATGATGTGATCGGGAAGGAGTCTCAATACCTCGTTCCTGATTCCATCGGGACCTGGGGACTTCCTAAGCTTGAGACGCTGGATGGCGGTCGAAACTTCATCGAAAGTTATTGAGGTTAGGGTATCCACGGGAGGGGACGCTAGTGCATGCTCTACCGACAATTCGATCGACCTAATATGGATAGGGTCAGTGTTATCAGTGTTTGGTGAACACTGTGTTTCTAAACTCGTGGCAAGACATTCCGCTTTATCTATGCTATCGAACGCAGGAGGCAATCCGGGACCTCTATCGAGAGGAGGCATCGGAGTAGTGAGATCCGACTTTAAAGTTCGCGAGAGTTTCCAGTACGACAGGTGGGACGGCCGGAGATTCTCCAGAAGTCTGTCCCACCTGTCGCCCCGAATCTCAGAGATACGAGATTTGACTATTTTACGTAACAAGCGTAAACGGTCGCGATTTTCTGCAGACGGGTAAGCGTCGTGAGCTCGAGTCGCGGCGTTCTTTTCCGTAATCAACGCTCTCACGTCGTCAGGGAGTATAAAACGGCGATCATTCGCCGCTTGTACCTCTGTCGAGGTCTCTCTGACGGCGGTCTGGAGATAATCGACCAGGGAATCGATAGCCGAATCCGCGTCGGCTTTAGACACCAACACGTCCGGAATCCTGTCTAAATTGCTAGACGAAGGATTTTCTTTAAAATAACGAGCGAGGCTCGCGTAATCAGCCACCCTAACCGACGGAGGGGTGAAGTCTGAGTTAAAACCTAACTGTAATACGACCGGGCGATGGTCTGAATCAAGTTCGTGTACGACTTGTATGAGTCGTACCCGAAGCGTGATATTTTTTAACAAAGCTATGTCTAAAACTGACGGACGACAGTTATCCTGATAATGGGTGGGTTCCAGAGGGGCTATGACGTCAAATGCGAGAACCCTACCTAGTTTGTCGAGTATCCTCCCGTTACGAGAGGTTCTCGGACTATTCCAGATAACGTTCCCGCAGTTGAGGTCCCCCGCTATAATAACTGAGTCTCCTAAATTAAGCAACGCTCGCAAATCGGTTTGTAACAACTCTTTATTCGGTGAGAGGTACGCGGACACTAATACAATGGACGGATGACCGGTCATACCTATCGTACACACTGACACTTCCATATTGGTCAAAGCGGGCGGATCTATCGGCATGCAATATAACGAACGCCTATAG
Organism: Antheraea yamamai; assembly: GCA_036509395.1. Classification (NCBI taxonomy): domain Eukaryota; kingdom Metazoa; phylum Arthropoda; class Insecta; order Lepidoptera; family Saturniidae; genus Antheraea; species Antheraea yamamai. The sequence goes on from AP028426.1 coordinate 1,585,968, forward strand.
TAAATTAAGGTGCCGCCCCCGCGGGCGACACGATCATTTCTAACTATATTATAATTCGCGATTCTAGGATTACGCATTTTAGGTTTTAGAAGCGTCTCCTGGACGAGGAGAACGTCAATCTGTCTATCGCGCAAAAAGGCAGCTACTAAATCGCGCTGTGTCCTAAGAGATCTCGCGTTAAAAAACGAAAGAGATAGACCGCGCGGTTTTATCCTATTCATAGCCGCGAATGTTATTTAAAATCTAAATCTTGTGTGGATCGGGAGAGGCGCTGCAACGTTGCAGCGATGCCTCTGTATTGCGCGAGCACGTCGAGCCGGCCCAAGCCTGTCTCGGCCTTAAGGGCCTCGCGGAATGCAAGAACCTCCTGGAGGTCGTGCTCTTGGAGTAACTGGTAGACCCAGTCCACCGCGGAGAGCTCCGTAGAGTGGGCGGGAGCGGCGCGCGCCGGCCGCGCCTGTGGTGGGCGAGCCTGAGGCTTGGGAGCCTCAGGCTGGGGTCGGGGGGCCCAGGGGCCCAGAGGGGCCCGTCCGGGTTGTGGTGCGCGCGGCACAGAAGGTGGCACACGCGTAGTGGACGCGGGCGCTACCGGGGCACGAGAGGCACCCGGCAGGCTGGGGAAGGCATCCACGGACATGAGAGGTGGAGGCGGAGGGCGGGCGGTGGCCGCAGGTGCCCTGGACGCCTGTCGCGCCTGTCGGGGGCGTTGTGTGCGCGGTGCACGGGGACAGCCGCGATAGTTCGCGGGGTGACCCGCGTTACCGCACAACACGCAACTTGGAGGTTCCGGAGTGCTGGGCGTGCGCCCGCACTCCTTCGTGGAGTGATCGCCCAGGCACTTGACGCACCTAGGGCGGAGGTGACAGTTACGCGCCGAGTGGCCGTAACTCTGGCAGTTATGACACTGCGACGGAGTATTAGTTTTACGCGGGGGCTCAACAGTGATGCCACTGAGGCCGCAGACGGAGGTGAGGTTAAAAATAGACTTACCCTCTACTGTACGGTCGAGGAGGACCAAGACCATATTATAGGGGGCGCGGGTGCGTGGGTGGTACATCCGGTGTACCTCCCGGACTGGGAAATCACCCTCCTTAAGGGAGGCGGTGACGTCATCAATCGAGATCTCGGCTGGGACACGACGAAGTACTACTCGGAGGAGGCGTTCCTCCTCGAGAGCAAACGTGAAATACGCTAACTTAGATTCCCGAAGGAATCTAGTTAAATTGCGAAAATCTGTACTGGTGGGGACCTTAACCTGAATGCCCGCCGGAGTGTTGAGGGCGGACGTATAATTGATTTTTTGACTATTAAGCCTAGTGGAGATTGACGTCCACTGGGACTTATCCTGTATTGTAACAGGTGGCGGTGGGCGTGGCTTCTTTGCCTGAGGCTCTACGGAACCCTTCACTTCGCTCTGAGGGAGCGAGACAGCGACAGAGTTGGCTCCGCTCGCACGTGTTCTCGCGACTGCCGGTATAGCCGCGTGTTTAAGCACCCGAGCGTCATCTGACGATTTTTCGGTACGGACTACCTTATCTTTATGTCCGGAACCCGAGTCAGACCCGGAGTCCGGTGAGCGCGCACCGCGAGTGCGTTTCGAGTGAGCGACGGTCTTGTAACCGTCACTGTCGTGCGCAGAGGGCGCAGAGGTCGCGGATGACGCGGGGATCGCGATCGACGCGGGGATTACGGTCGGCACGGCGGGCGCCGCCTCATCTAGCTCCATCTTGGAGCCGGCCTCCGAGCTGGAGCTTGACGCGGGAGCAGGTGCTCTATCCACCAGATTCAGCGGCGAATCCGGTAAATCTAATGACGACTCCGAGTCGGACTCGAGAGCCGCAAACGCATTCGACGTGGCCACGCGGGGCACATATTGAACGTCCTTTGTGGACGTGAAACAATGTCGCGCAAGAATAGCGTCGACGGCGTTTTCGTCGACGCCAATAGCTAATAAGGTAACGTAAGCTCAATAATGTATACAAGTATGGTGTTGTGCGGCGTGATCTGTGGTTACGCGGGCGTGGGCGTGAACACACTCTGTTTGGAGAGACAGGCTGGTACTGATCGTTCGCTGCCGTTAATTTATCGGGAGGATCGGTAAAAATATGTCACGGACGTCTTTTGTAGCGCGCAGCGTTGGTTACGGTTTCGTATTTTGCGACGGATACCACTAACGGACTGGGATGATTCGCGGCTTTTTCAAAGTAACTACTAGTCAGTGATTTAACGTACACCCGGATAGAAGGCATCTCCAGGTCCCTGTGGAGATCCTTATACCGAACGTACCACGGGCCACCGGTAACTTTACGTAGAACGCGGTTCTGGAGAACCTGCAACTTATGAAGGATGTCTTTTGGCGTATGTTCAAAAACAGGACAACTATATGTCATAATAGGATGGATATATGTTTTATACAATTTGAGCTTGTGTCTGAAGGACATCTTACTCTTATAACAAAGCAAAGGATGGAGGCGACCCAAGGCCATAGCGGCTTCGTTTCGCACTCTATCTATATGTGATTCGAACTCTAAATGTTTATCTAATGTAACACCGAGATAATTGGACCTCGCCGGCCCAAGGTATATCCGTTTCGTATAGCCTGATGGGCTGAAGGTTATTAGCGCGTTGCTTGGGATCGAAGAGAATCAAGATTAACTTTTATGCACCATCGACGAAACCATTCACCGGCCTTTTCGATGCACTTCCTAAGAAAATCCGACAGCCAGCCAGAATCGTAAATAACGTTATCGTCAGTATAACAAAGTACCTCGACCCCCGGAGACCGAGGTAGGTCACTAATGAACAGATTGAAGAGCGAGGGCGCGAGTATGGAGCCCTGTGGCACACCTAAGCCTATCGGGTGGAGCGGGGATAGTTCACCATCCACTCTGAAGCGGAAAGGCCCATCAGTGAGATAATCAGGCTTTCAGGCCGGCATGACAGCGGCGACCGGCGATGGATAATATGTCTTTTGGCGGTCGCCATTGTTTTTGGGTTGTACTGTGCTTACCATCAGGCACAGTACAGTCACTTTGCCGAGCTACAATAAAAAAAAAAAAAAAAAAAAAAAAAAATAATCTCGCTGAACGCGCTTTGCGCTTAATCTCAAGAACTACTGGTCCGATTTGAAAAATTCCGTGTTAGAGAGCTCATTTATCGAGGAAGGCTATAATCATGAAAGAAAGAAAGAAAGAAAGAAATACTTTATTGTTGGAAGAACCATACAATTAAATTAAATTACACAAACAAATTAGACAGCAAAAAAAAATACATTTTAAAAATGAAAAATAGATGTCGAACAATTGGCGAACCCATTCAGCAAAAATTGCAATACTGTAAGTAGTACTGCAGCACTATCATCACACTAAGACCAATAGAAGCGGAGTACCACTGAAGAATGTTTCAAAATCGACTTTATTTCATTTTGAAAACACCCGCTGCGTGTTAATGTTATCCCAAAGTAACTATTCCACGCGGACGAAGTCGGGGGCAGAAGCTAGTAGTTAGATACTAGCTACACGACTCTATTGACAATTAAGATCAGCAATTTGCTTCTTCAAATGTACTTATTAACATATACGAAAATTCATGAGCGAACAAACGTCAAAACGGCCATCATAGGGTGCCGCTATTATAATAAAAACATGTATCAGTTAATGTTCTAATGAAAGTCAACTTTCCAAGTACATCGCCCATATAAAATTGCCATCTCTAGTCTAAGAGTACACTTTAGTTCTATGTAAGCAATTTATGTGTACACGAACAGTATATTTCTCAGAAAGCAGCTAAGGAACCACTAGATTACATGAGAGAAAATTACATTAACCCAGCAGGAGGCGAAATACAAGAGAAATACGTCGAGTACGTGTTACATATACATGGAAAACGGGTGAGGGGTATATTATGGACCACCTTTATATGGATATCAAGTTATTATAGACAGTCAACCTCTCTGTATATATCTATATTAACATTAATATTGTTATATTTAAATTCGATAAATTGTAAGACTAATCACCATCATATGTTCAAACGTTATCGAAGTTTCTTTCTTATGGAAAAGATTTTTATATACCAGTTTACCGTAACTTATTAATAGGTGGTGCTGCAGTACATCAAAACCCGCGGATGTGATATGTTGTTGATATCGGACTTTCTTTTTAATTTTCGATTTTTTTGTTGTTGTTATTTTTCACATAAAAAATATAATTCTAAATTTTTCAAACCCCTAGTATAAGACAATGGTTCACTAGCAGTAGTATAGATTGAAAAGAAAGACTTAATTAATTAATCACAGACTGTATACGATGATCTAAAATATAATTATTATCTGTAACAACACAGTCCGGTCTCTCCGAAACTTTGACCATTCGCTGTAAACAGTACCTATTACGAGTTGTGCGACATGACGATCGGAGAAAGAGTTAACAGCGAGATAAGAGGTAACAACAGCACTCGAGATACACGCTCGCAATGTTTATGTTATATATACCGCTGGATACAATTCCATACGAGCCGGTTAATTGGCCCGTTCCGAGATCGAGCCGGGGTCAGATCAGTCGCATAACGTAAAGTCTCGTGTGCATCCACACATACCCAGCGTTCAACGTTCATCTCGTAACATGATACCGCGGATTATCGACGCACAAGTAATACGTTGCCTGCGAGATTATTACACGCGTGACTACGGATTATGATTTAAGATTTAGATTCAACACAGAATATTTTTATTTATCATATGCATAGACGGACCAAGGAAGAATCAATGATATTATTTCGTGTATATGTTACACTAACAATCCCCCACGACTTCCACTGCGTTAAATTACAATATAAAACTTAATATATATAAAATACAGCCTAATCTTCCATCTTCTTGACTTTGAAAATTGCTTAAAACTTTTTTTATAATTCTTCATTTCTTAAAATTAAATATCGCCTACGAGCTCTCCCGAATCACCAAATATCAGAGGAAGCTTCATAGGAAAAGATGAGATTATGAGAAATTTGAGAAGATATGGAGGTAAGATGGTGAAGGCAAAGTGCGAACAGGTTTTTAGAACTTAATATTTTATTTTAATATAAATAACTGTTTAAATAAATTACCACAGGTCTCGTCAATCTTTTTGAACGCTCTGAACATAGCCAATGAGTTCGGGTTTGCGCGTAATATAGTCAAGAATTTAAATTATTATAAGAACCTAGAATTGGCATTTATTTATCCGTATGTCGTCTCGAAGTTATACATATTTATACCTAAATATGTATTCTGCTCTACTATATTTATAGCGGTCAAAAAGTTTTACGCGGACTGTATATATAATGTAAAGAAATTTAAATTTTTCACACAATCCCATATATCCTTAATTGCTTTTATACTAGTAAAGATTGGAAGTTTAAACAGTTATCTAGTATTTCATAAACGATTTAACAGTACGGAACACGAAATTTACTAAATCATTGTAGAGGCTCATAATATTATAAAAAAATAAAGAAGATATACCAGGGTGCGTTGAAGATTAGTCAATGTTATATAATAAAATGAACTCCGGTACCGACATAAATAAATCATGAGCGCGCGCATATAATCTCGCGTCTATACGCGAACTAAAACTGTTACATACATTAACGGACGCAACGAAAACTATAGGAATGCGGTACATTGTTATAATCTAAACATAATTAGGGCTGTCTACTGCTAACTAATTCTAATTAATTTAATCACATATGTAGATTCATTTCATGTAGATGGTAGAGCCACGCTGAAATTATTAGTGGTTTCAGCATGAATGGGTCGGCTCGCCCCCAGTACTACCACCCAACCCCCAGATACACCCACGTGAAGTAAAAGTGCGCATTGTTGCGTTTCGTTCGGTCAGTGAGAACGCCGGAGGCCCACATCCTCTCTCCCCCTCCCCTCCCCACTCATCCGTCTAGAAATGACGTCTCTCTCTGTGCATCCACCAAAAACGAATGTAACTGTATATGTCTATAAAAATATGATGTGCTATGTTATGTATAATGGAAAGATAAAGCAGGTAGAGTTTCTTAAAAGTTCTTCTCGATGACTGGGTTGTTTTCCGAACCGGTGGTAACTTTGACGTTCATAAGTACCTTCTCAGGACCTAAATCGAATAAAGATGTAGTCCGGTGAAGCTGTTAAGACCTTGCTTGGTCAATAGCGTAGTCAGTTCGAAGAAAAAAAAAAAGGTAAATCGAATAAAGAATTTCTGATTTTATCATCTGATGTTATCACTGATCAAAACCCTGTGACGTAACAATTACGTTCAAAAATCAAAAATACTTTATAATTTAGGCCCTTAGAACTTAGGCGTCAGAGATTGCTTAATTTCGATGATTGGACGAGAACCGGTATTTTCAAACACTCTACCCGACACAGTGTTCAACCCCACCACTTTTCGTCACACAAAAAAGCTGATAATCAGTATTTCAAAACACTCCCATAAGAAATTTCACTACAAAAATACTTTCACAATAATTTAGTTGTTAACGCGCGCCTAGTTAGAGCCTAGTTATAGAACCCCATGGAAGGAAACGTTGACGTAATGAAATGGCGTTTGTTTAAAGAATAGATTATAATAATACTAGGGGACTCAGCGATCATTGTCCCGCCCTGATATTAAAAACAAACATTGGCAAATTATATACCCTACCTTCCTCATTAATCACTTTATCTACATATAATACTGCATGAAAATCCATTCAGTAGTTTTTGAGTTTATCGTGAAGAGACAGATAGACAGACGTGGCAGAGGACTTTCTTTTATATTGCAGTGTAAACTCTTTATATCGTCGTTAGATATAACGTAGAATTAGTTCTATTTGGTTGGTTTACCACCCAACCATTTATTTGTTCTCTTCCCTCACACTAACGATAACATTTTAACGAAAAAAAAAATGCTAGGTCCCTTGAAATTCGTTATAAAGAGATTGCACTGTTATGTACTGATTGGGGTGCGAAATTCGAGTAAGTGGATTAGCAGGTGGCGGCCCTAGGCGAAAGCATTGTTGTTAAACAAATGGCTCATTTTAGAGTTGTTAGGGGGTAACGGCCCAGTTTGTAAACCGTGTTATGTTCGCAACAATACACGTTCTTAGTATTATTATCCGTTCGGGTCGGCGACTTGTAAACAAACACGGAGTAGATTTGAGCTTAGCTTCGCGTCCATCGAATCGTGCGCACCGAATCGCTTTAATTGCTATATAACACCATGGAACTGCGTCCGTCACAGCCGACTGGAGACGCACCGAATCGATCGGTTCTGGTGGGGACGCAGTTCCATAAATTTGTATGGTGTAGAAAGCAATGTCATTCGGTTCGGTTTCACTCGGCATGTCTAATAAGCGCTATGTTTTACACAAAAGTATATATATAAGCTACTAGCGGGCCGGGCGGACGTTGTCCTGCCTTTAAGTCAACCGCAGCGCCACCTACCGGGTCCAATTGTGAATCTAAACCATTCTCGGATCCACTGGAACACGCACACAAAATTTCATCAAAATCGGTCCAGTCGTTTAGGAGGAGTTCAGTCACATACACACGCACACAAGAAATATATATATTAAGATATATATGTGTAGTAGTGTATAATCTACGTATAATATGTGTAGTAGTGTATAAGCTTATAATCTACACATCAGTAGGTAGACCATTAGGTACGTTTTATGCCATAGAAATAAATTATAACGTGGTGTACATACAGATATTTCTTTACAAGTTAATATGCTAAATAACAAAATCGTACGTCTAAAGCAACTGATTCTAATTTTACTTATAAAATTTGACCTAAACAAACTAATAAACATAATATCCGTGTTATTACAAACAAGTTAAATACACACTGAACTCTTACTTAAAAAAAGTTTGATCACAAAAGAATGTCTTACCCTTGTTTAAAGATGAACATTATCTTAATTTAAACATTCTCTAACACTTGCTTAAGTTGACAAAAGTTGTTGTAATTAACTGTATCTCTATTTGCCGGCAAAAGAATAAAAGTTTTATAATAAATTATGAATGTCGTGGGTATAATTAATTTTGAAGAAGTAAATAGATTAAACAATTTTAGACAGTCGCAAGTAAATCATAATTACTACTATTTGACACTATTGACTTCTTTTTACTTTTAAATTGATCTTTTAACTAAAATATCACAATAATGACAACCAATTTATCGTATCATAAATAAATTTTCTTAATAAACATCTGATCAAAAATATTATTCATAAATTGAAATTGTTTGCAAGATATCTGTATGTAATGGAACGTTTTTGAATTAAACGAATACTATTCAGAGTTGCTTGCATAATAAACTTAAATCAGATGTTTAGTTAAAGACCGCTTGGACACGCTTTTGTAATAAAGTATTTTAAACATGACTTCAACTAGATTTTAAATTTTAGGCACTGCTTAGTAAAACTTGTGTTATACCATGTTCATTTTTGTTTTTGTAAAAAGACCGTGCAAGTTCTATTTAGCATATAATAATAGTAAGAAATAGCAGTGCCCGCGAATACGTCCGCGTGGAATCTTTTGTAAAAAATAATAATTAATAAAGTCATCTGAATGTATTAAGTCCATTTACTTATATACTTTTCTCTCGTACTTAAGTCGCGTCCTCATTAAAATTACAATAACTTTTGATAAACCGAACCGATTTTAATGAAATAAAGACGAAATGTAACTCGAAGATATGCTTTCTTGAAAATATTTTATCATGAACTCAGTATTTTAGCAGTGATGTTTGTCCAAACAAACAAACAGACAGGCAAATAGCAGTCAAACATTTCTAAACATGCTTGAAATGTATGTTATTACTTATTCTTAGACACCTGCAACTATTTTTTTCACAAAATACTAAAACGTACAGACACGTTTGATTTACATTCTTATTATATGTATAGATATTACGAGAACTATATATATAGGAACTGGAAATAGAAAAAGAAACAGTCGAACTTCTCAACAATACATGTACTCAAAAACGTGGACCCGTCCTTTAAGAAGTGCTATCAATTTAACTTCATAACAATCTACAAAATATATCGAGTACACAATAGAATTACGTTCAAACCCACTTAACGGCAACAATGGGATCGATATCGAAACGATATAAACCCGAATCGAAAAATCCATCTAGCGTTGTCATAAAAGGTACAAGAATCCGACGAATCGATTTTACAAGTCCTTTTAAATCGCTCCTTTGTCGCCCTTCCAAGTGCATTTCTATTCAGTGAAATGATAATAATCTCAGCGAACCTCGATAAATACATTTTATCATAAACTAACCATCGCCCACGAGAACGTTCTGAGATGTCATGGTAACTATATGTCGTATATATATATATAATGCAATTTTGGCACAAATGCTTTACCTTTTTAACAGTTTACATAATTTTAAGTCACATCTGGGGCATTTCATGTGAAGCGTGGGCAACGAAGAGGTTCTGAAAGTCGTTCATATTCAACCTAATTGGATTTCTAGTAGGTTTGAATGGGAATACACAAAATATTTTTTCTATCATGTTTATTTGTCAAATTATGGGCTTCTAAAGAACAGTCATATTTGAAATTCGGATATATGGAAATAGTTTTTCCAATTGAACAAATTAACAACAAAATATTAAATGCAGCCACTTCTATAGAAAATTAATCGTTCATTTTAAAACTAAATTAAACTTGAAAAAGCCTTTTTTTCTAATGTACAAAACCGGAACTAAATTTTTCAAAACTACATTTTAGTTACTTAAGCGATCTTTGTAAATTCTCTTTTATATCAAAACGTAGTTTAAAACACACATAAAATATAATACAAATTTTAAAATTGTAACTGCATTGTTCAACGAATTACATCGACACTGTTCACACATATCGCACTGTACTGAGGTCTGGCGTTTGCCTAAGTAAATTTCGTTGTTAGATATCGCGTTAAATAACCCGTTAGTTAATATATAAGTAAATAATAAACAAGAATTTTGTGACAACGCATGTCAACTAATGGCACCATTATTTAGTTGCGTGAAGAATGACTTCTATATCAAATTAATTCTAACCTATCAAAATCGATTTAAACATCTTCCAGATCACCTTGAACAAATAATAAACACTTCAATTATATTTATATGTAAAGATAAAAACACAAATGTGCAGAAATATTTAAAATAGGTTGAGTGAGTGAATTCTAAATTAAAAAAGTGAATAACCAAGTGCATGCAAATTAATATGAACTGAAACGCCTCAGGCCTATTAGTGGAGATGTAACCAACACATTACCGAGGAAATTAAAGGTATAGGAACACCGCCTCGGACAAGAGGTAGTTGCCTTCCAAAGTACCGTATTTCCACTGCCGCGGTACCATATTATTCAACTTATGATAGACTCGACCAGAGTTGACTATAATTTTTACACGCAGGACCATATTTAGAGGTAAATAACCGGCGTCCGCGACTATTTTGCGAAATGATTACTGTTTAGAAACGTCAACGTCTGATAAACTTATGACAAGTAAGACAGTAAATCAATGACTTTAAATTGATACCTTTGTAGACGTAATAGATATTACATATAACATGTTTTTTTAGGATTTCCAGTATATAGACTGAGAACGAAATTCAAATTTTTCGTCCATAAGGTTTTTAATTTGTATTTTTATCTTCTTATTATAAATGTACAAAATTTGCACATCTTTAAAAGCAATGCATTTTTAAGTACGAGAAAGAAATATAATGATGCTCACTCTGTGCGTAGAGATATATTAATAAGTTCACAGATTGGTCACGACGGATATACATTAAAGACAAATGATTACCTATATTAAAAAATGTACACACGATTCTAGTTTTAAAATTAGATTTTTTTATTTTTTCACAAACACCACGACCGTTTGACTACATCTCATCCGATGTCAAGTGATAACTAAGTCCGTTTTTGAGATACATCGACAACGGTTTGAGATCAGTAAAAGAATCGAGCAATTATAACAACCTTATCCTGTAACCGACATGTCAAGCTTTTTTTTTTCGAACTGTCTACGCTATTGACCTAGCAAGGTCTTAACAGCTTCACCGGACTACTAAGGCGAGCGCTTAAGGGACTCAGCCGATTTTATTTGACAACTCGCTCAAGGGCGCACGGCACACCTCGGCTTGGGCTGTTGCCTGATACATGCAATTCGCGACCTATCTGAGCTAACCTAAGCTAAGCTAACTATTCATACATATATGAGTTGTTGAAACATATATGTGTACCAAGCATACATACCTCAAAAACTTTTATATATATTTCTATATATAGTAACTATAATCTATATATATACTACCAGATTTCAAGCCTAGTATGTATATGATCCGGACACTATTACTGAGCTGTCAGTGTTTCAAACCAAAGAGTTCTAACACGCTATGATATAAATAGAAAGTTTTATACAATAACTTAACTAGCTATGCGCCCATGACTCCGTATGCGTCTATTACACAGTAATTATTTTCGTCTCGTATTTTATTGGTACAATATTTTATGATCTTTAAGATTATTCTTCATAACTATTATAAGCTAATCATCTTAGAAAAATATATACTATAAAATTAAAACTTCATAACAATTAGCTGTTGTGAATAAATAAAAATGTAATGTTTTATGTTTAGCGGTTTTATTGTATGACAACAAATCTTAACTCTACCATCATACCATAGATTCATTTTTGCTGTACAGTAATCTGTATGGTAGTCTATATTAATTGCAAAATTCTATAAGGTTTTCGTGTACAAACTTTGATCAAAATAGGTTGAGAAGTAACTAAGAATTCTTAAAGCCTATCAATTAAAAAGCTACACATATTTCTGTGCACGTAATAAAAGAAAACCAACAAGCAAACACCAATACAGGTAAACAGACAGACAAATTTTTAAAAGTCATATTCATGATACACATGCCCTTTATAATATATATCTGTCACGAAACTGAAAAAAAAACTTTGTGTGTATCAGTGTGTACGTACTTTTTTGGCTTACATGTATTAAATTATAGGTATATATATATATATGAGAATGCTCATAAACTATATATTTATACGAAGTCCCGTAGTATAAATACTTAACTATACATTTACTCATTATTGTATACTACTAGACCCAAACAGACGCTTTTACATACTTACACATGCACAGAAATACATACTTACTTTAAATTTAACGCGTAACAAAAAAAACCCCTATCGTGCCATAAGGCGTTTCACTCCAAATATTATAATGTACAGAGAGAACTAGAAATGTATAAATATGGATACAATAATCTGTTATTTAAATTATTCAATGAAACAGAATTCCATAAGCTAGGTATTAACAATGTCTAGGATTAATTGTCTTGAAGACAAAACACAACAAAGAGAACTAAACTAACAACGCCTACGTGTAGCGACGTCTCTGAAGAAGATTTATGTACACTATTCATAACTATTATACAGAGCAGGGAGAGTAACAATGAAAGCATTGAACATTTCAGTTTGTGGGCGAGATGTAACGTCACTGCGTTACAAGAGGCGGATTGAGGAAGCTATTTGGGGGTCAAAGTAACCCTAAATATTTTGATTAAAAATTAGCTGTACCCGTGAAATCGTCTGCGTGAAACTTTATATAAAAAAACAGCGATTATTAAAGTCATCTGAATGTATTAAGTTCATTTACTTGTCTACTTTTCTCTCGAACTTAACTCGCGTCGTCATTAAAAGTGCAATAGTTTTATAAATGAAACAAAACCAAAGCGCTACTCGAAGATATGATATGATTTTCTTGAAGAGGTTTTATCACGAACGCAGTATGTTAGCAGTGATGTATTTTCATACAAACAGACACAGATATTTCTAAAAATGATTGAAATGTATTTTATCATTTATTCCTAGACACCGGCGACATGTTTTTTTACAAAAATTTAAAAAGTACAGACACGTTTCCTTCTTTATAATATGTATAGAAAACATCTATTTAGCAATAATTTTACAAAACTGTGTAAAAAAAAAATCATAATTAATCAGATATTAGAGGAGGAAACGGCAATACAATATTATATTTGTTTATTAAAAAAAACATCCAACCTGTAGTAATTTTCTATAATCTATTTAGCAGTTCAATCATCGCGCTACATCAATAAATTAATTTTAAAACATATTTCAAAATGTCTTGCCGATCGTTTTCCTCATAACAAGATTTATATCATCAATATTGTATAATTATTGAATCTTACAGTCAAAAGGGTTATTTTATTTATAAACTATACATATAATTTCGACAGCGGAAAGACTAATTGAGTGACGTACATTTGATAAACTTTGTAGCGTATATTATTAAATTAACAGTTCTAACGTCGTTATATTTCGTTTAATATTTACTCAAACCAGTAAACTCACAAGTAGTCGGTGTAATACGCCAATTTCTGAAGTTAAAATTAATATAGTAATGACCACAGGGAATACGAAAAGCAATTGGAACCAGCACAAATCACGAAATGTTTAATAAATCCAAAGAAAAAGAACTTTGTAAAGTATATGGTACTTTATCCTGCCTACTTACTACAATGTTGATTATATATAGATATATAACATCAATTTATTAGATATACTTAAATTGTTATAAAACCGATCAAGTATTTTTGTCATAATCGAAATAAATATAAAAATTAGAGGGCCCCTGCATTAGGTACTGGGTTCACTCCTCGAATAATATCAACGAAGGACGTCCGAGGTCATAAAGAATTTCTTTATTGTTATGATAATAACTTAGGCGTAGAAATGGGGTTGCTTAGACTCGATAGAAAGGAATACTTGAATTTAACTGTTGGATTTATAAATTCATGGACTTCTTTAAATTGTATAGGACGTAAAATGGTGAATTTTGACATATTTATTTGAGAATCTATAGTTATATACATAAAATTAAATATAGAAGCAATTGTATAAATTTTTTCAACATCACATAGGCCTGTGAGAGACCCACTAAAGGGTCATAGGCCTGGAAAAGAAGAAGGTATGGGTATTGAAAAAAAATTCAGTTGCATGGAACTCGTCAGCTGAGTTTCTTTGTCAGCTTACCAGCATATTCTGCATTGCATTGTGCATATTAAAAAAATCTGTCTATCAGATTCCGACATAAAAAGTTTTACATACAGCCTGACACACACACACATACCCAAATCATTTCTTACTCTAGGGTCCTAACCACAGAAACTCACAATAGAGTATGATAGAGAAGCAACAATGGACGCATCAAGGCTAAAGGGCACACGTCTGCCGGCAGCGTCATTGTTGTGAGGTGTCGGAACAGACTCCGATGGAAGAAAAAGTGAACGACAGCGCGACCGGATCGACTCGAGACGTTAGGGTTGCCCGCATGCAATCACATTTTTTTTAAATTCGAACTCTACTAGCAGTAGACACACCAAAATATATACTAAAAAAATCTACTTTCAATATTCACCTCTTTGCACAAGCGTAGAATTTAATCAAAATTGATGAAATACCTAATAATGCTCTCACATAAATAAATACAAAAAACTTCATGAGACATTTTAAACAGTATTTTTTTATTTTTGTGTCAATATTCAGATACTGACAACATCAATGTGATCTTTGACACTATCAAATAAATTAAAGAGTCACGCGTCAATAAACTTTCCACATAACGTTCTCACAATATAATATGCTAATATAAATACCTATTCAGCACTCTAGTATAATCTACGCAATATCAGCATGTTACATTGTAATTTGGTTAGGTAAAAGACTATCAACGTTGTAATTAACACGTATATATACTATGAATGTTCGCCATCTTGCTCTTTTATCTCGCTTTGGTTACGTTAGGTTAGACTTGTGAAAAAGGATAACGCGAACTTGCCTCGGGCGAGCGCGGTGCATTTATTAGGAAACTTTTTTAAACCAAGTATTTAATACGTATTTAACTTTTTTGTAATAACACCGTACAAGTTTATTGCACATTCACTTATTCATAAATTGTTTCGTTACATTTCAAAATGAGCTAAATCTTGTTTTTGCCGTTCCTGATATTTTTACGTTATTTTTCAAAATCTTCAAATCTTTTAGATGTAAAATCTTATAGACCGCAAAATTTGAACTTCGTTCTAGGTGTATAAAAACTGGAAATCTTAAAAAAAATTAAACATGTTATAAGAACGATTAAAATTGGATTTAACTCATTTTAAAATGTAATTATCCGTTTTATTCTTGCACTACTTATTCTTCAGCTACAAGATGTTGAAATTCGACTAGTGACCATATAATGCATTTTTTTTTAAATCAGCGACACAAAATTATAACTAATTATATATTTTTATTAAAAACAGTCACGAACGCTGTAATTGAGAAAATATCATCCATTTTGGTTAATCCTATTACTATAATAAAGGAGAATGTTTGTTACAATTTCACGCACACTATACATACTTTTATGACAATTTACAGCAATATTGCTTACACATCAGAATATTAGAATAATAATTAATCAGCCTACGATTTATAAATATATTGTTTAAACTAGCCAGAACATTGTTATACTGCCAAAGTGTAACGCCAATTATCAAGTAAGTAAAAAAAAATCACCATCCGAGAAATGCATTCTTCAGACTTCAGCATTTACATATAAAGATACAAACGCAAACACGCGGGCAGCCGCTAGTCTGATACATTCGTCGATATAACAAAGAAAATTACGATTTACTTTCATGATAAATAAATACATGTCTTAAACTTATTCTGTAGCATTTTTATATATGTCTTTGAGTGCTAAGGACTTATTATAATAAGATTTTATGTCACATATGGGTAATTGATACATACAAATTTTCTAGGCTTAAAATATAAAAAATGTGTTGTTTTATGAAACCACGATGCAAGTTAATTTTCTTTGAGATCGTAGGCATTTAACTATTTTCTTTTTAATGAAGCCATGGGTGCCGCCTTATTAGCCTTGGCTGCTCTACCTAGCGTCTTTCACTTTACCCTTACTCCGCGGCCGGATGTAATGCGACATGCGATATATGGACTAAAAAATTTGAGCCGATGGAAAAAGTTCCACTTTAATAAAAGAGTGAAGTTACCACGCCTTAAGAAATGATATAATCGGTCTCAAAATACAAATAATGAAATTAGGGACAACCCTATAGGTAGTATTGTTATTACAAAACGACCCATCTCAATGTCGGAGGGTTCTCGGAAACGGTCCCTCGCGAGGCTTGTGGTTAATATTATGTAAAACGTAACAGCCTTCGAGCATTATAAAAGTTATATTTCTGACACCTCGGATGAAAGACGACTTAGGAGAGTGGGCCGTATCCAAATCCACAGGGATATGATTATAAATTGAAAACAAAATGAAACACGATAATATGTATGCGCGACAGGATTTGATTAATAGTCAATAACATGAATAATACTAGTTCTTTCAATCTATCTAATCCATTGTTTCTAAAGTCAAGTTGGCTTACGATTGGAGGACATGAGGTTTGTGATATATTAAAAAAATACGATCCATATACAACAAATACACATTAATATAAAATATGTAACTGTAACACTATAAAAAAAATGTCATGTTTATGTTTTTTTATTAGGCTAATCTACATATGGAAAGAATTTAGTGTGCAAAATATTAAGGTATCATTCATACATATAAACATACAATAAATATTACAAATAAGCTGTGCCCTCGACTTGGTGCGCCTGGAACTTTATTTAAAAAAACAGTGATTAATAAAATCATCTGAATGTATTAAGTTCATTTACTTATCTACTTTTCTCTCATACTTTTTTTTTTTATTTTCCTTTTTTTTTGGGAACCAATCTTTTAGATTATTTCTGCCATTGTTGAGTAGTTAATAGTATTACAAGTTCTTCTTCCATTCCTTTTTTGGCAACCAGTCTTCTAGTAGACTATTACTACCATTGTCAAGTGAGTAACGATATTACTAGTTTCTTGATATAATTTCAATGAACTAACAAGATGGTGGCCATCTTGTTAGAACTTTCTATGGAATTTTTGTGGCATCTCAGAATTCATGGTCCGTGGTATTATTTTCCATTCACTTCACTTATGCACAATAAACAAACTATATTACATTAAACACCACCAATTTTACACAATATAGAGTCAAATAACACAAGATTATAAACAAAAAATAAAATCCACTACATGACAGACCAAGATCCCGCCAAAAACTCCTCTCGTACTTAAGTCGTGTTGTCATTAATATTATACTTTTGATAGACCGAACCGATTTTAATGAAACAAAAGATTAAATGTTACTTGAAGATATGTTTTATAATTTCTTTATAAGAGGTTTTGCCATGAACACGGTATTTTAGCAGTGATGCGTGTACAAACAAACAGACAGATGGACATTTCTAAAAATGATTTAAATGTATTTTATTACTTCCTATTCTTAGACACCTGCAAAATTTTTTTTTTACAAAATTCTAAAGTACAGACACTATAAATTTACATTCTTATTATATATATATATAGATAAGATTTCAAAATAAATCTTAAAAAATTAAACACTGAATGAATGAAAAAAGATGACAGGAGATTAGCTTAAAATTTATAAGGCCGGTAAAATAAAAACAAAAATTCATAAATTACTGTAGTGAAAAAAGGATGAATATGCATTGCTATTATTTTGCTTATGTAAAACTTTGAGAAACATGATATTACCAGTGCAGTGAGGTAATCACACATTCTTTAGTCAACCTAGTCAGCAATTTAGTGGATTGTAACATGAAGAATGCTGACAGAAGTATGCATTTTAAGGATCTCCTGACACCTATACCAAAAGCTATATATCATGATAATAAATGCAGGTTCTATACTAAAGATGTTATTATACACATACATAGTATTGAAAAGTATTTAAAGGATTAACTAAAACCAACATTTTAATCATGATCTCAGCTCAGGTTTAAGTGATTTTGTCAAGAATATGCTAACTTTAGAATAAAAAGTAGATGACAACTAGTAAATTTAAATATGATGATATGATTTATACATTTTAAATAAAAACGTTCATGAATCAAAGATGGTAGTCAATAGCTATGCAGAGAATAAATAGAAAATACTAACTAAGATAGTATAATTTGTGTTTGTTCCTTTATCAGAAGTATAAACTTATTGCAGACTCCGAGTTAACTGAACAGATTAAGAGTACATGAATATGTTTCATATATTCAATATTCACAATTCCATTTATTTATTTAAGTAATGTTATAATTATTTTTTACTACAGAAACTTCTTTATCAATCTTTGAAACTGTCATAGGAGAGTTATGTTAATAAAAGATTGCAATATTAATAATAAATAATTCTGCCCTGCACATTCACAATTCAATGTGGTAAAACTTATAAATATGTCTTCATTATGAACAAAAAAGTAAGTGTTTTTACGTTTGTGCTAATAAGTCAATTTTTAGAAGCAAGAGAAGACTATCATTGCATTTACTTTTATGTATAAAAATATCTTTCATAAATTCGCCACGAAAATGGTCGGAAATTATAATAGCTTTACATTATATGAGAAATGTTTACAAAACGTAACTAGAGAATAGAAACAACTACTGACATCTATTGATAAGAATGTTCAGTGTTTTTATGATAACATCAAGGGGTTTTACTAAATTTTAAAGAAATACCGTTTATAAAGAGTTAATACATATATTTATATGAAATTATGAATTATATATAGTCACCAAAGAGTATAATAAGTATTAAAAGGAAGTAGTCACATAAAAGTTATATATTTGAAGCAATTGATTTTCTGAATGTTTTGACACTTCGTCCTACGAAAATAATATTTTGCACGAATTCACCTATTACAATAAAAGTTTTGACTTACACATATATGTAAGCATACGTTTCGATGAAATAGCAGATACACCCTCAAAAGAAATACATAAAAACTTATTTACTACTGTTCATACTCGGAACATCTGATTACTGAAAATTGTTTTTGCCATATTTTACGTATTGTGGATGTTGTAGATTGCCTTCATCAGGAACGAAATAAGAAAATATACTGAGACTTACCCATAATTTCTTCAATTCCACACAATATACACTTTATATATTTCTAAACACAGAAAAACATCACATAACAAACATTACACACCGACAGCCATTTTACTTTTTCAATGGCAGAGTTACTCTCACTAATAAATCCATAATATTGTTCACAAACATATGATTATAATTGTATAAAATTACGGACTATATGTGTTTATATTTGTGTGTTTATTATAATTTTTAGAAATTATACAACCTCTTTAAGGACATATATTAATTTTCAAATATAACAATGATTATGATGCGATGATACTTTGAAGATAAATATAGATTAGTTAAATATGATATGTAATATTATAGAAATTCGTTCCGTAATTATTGGATTAAATTTAATTGTAATCTAATATGTTTTTGTATGTAAAAATAAAATATTTTACATCTGTGTATTAAATTATAGGTGTTGCCATAAAATTCGTTGTTTTCCTTTTCTTGTCACCAGCTGTCACAAAGGTTAGGATGTTTTGTTGTATATGAAGATATTAATAAAATCTGTTATAATCGTACGATAAAATTAAATAAAACGCTTAATTCCCAGTGGATTTAGTAGTGCTATATACTGTATTTATAATATATTTCATATTTCAGCTGTAAAATGGTGCAGCGGCTTACATTCAGACGACGTTTGTCGTACAACACAAAGTCAAACCAAAGGAGAATGTAAGTCTATTTAAAAATATATTGATATAATATCATATCTTCTTAATTTTCTGCTTATTCAGAATGTTACACGACATTGTTTTCACATTATTAATGTGATTATGATCTGGTATACATTTTGAGGTTATATCAGAGAAGTAAACATTTTCATTAGTTATACTTTTTAACATTTTACTGATGTTAGTCTAATAACAACATTATTTTTAAAGAGTGGTATCTAGAAGTACAATATATTATTATATATCCAGAATGCTATTGTGAATTCTGCCACAAGATACACAAAATTTTATTTTTACATTTCTGTAATGTAATGTAGAAACTTATAAGTTTAATAACCGTTATTTTATTAAGCTTAAAAAACTGCTGTCTCTACTTTAGATTACACTGTAATTTTTGAATAATCACATAGTTATCACTCAGTAAGAACAAATATATTTAAGATCACATTTAATATGTAAATTCAATAAGACGGGTTTATGAGTTTAACCCGGAGGACTAGGAGTAACTAGAAGTAGGAAGTTTCTGAAATGTTCATTATTTTCCTACATTACTTTTTATTATTATTAATATTTATTGCATAAATTCATATAAACATTTTTTAATCTCCAAGCCTGGTGAATTTTTTAACTATATTTGTGAGGTTAAACCAAAAAAGATGAACATGAAATTATTTATGTACTACATTTTTATTGTGCTCTTGAGTTGGTTATATTAAGTTGTAATAGCAATTATAATTAAGATGTTACATTTCAAAATAGTTACTATAGTATAAGAGCTACAAACAAATTAGCCAACATTTTGTGGGTTCTAGAGCAATTGGTATGTTATCAAAGTTTAAAAGAAAATATTTCTCAAAGGCTGTCTCCCTTTCCTTCCATACTCCTTGAAACTATTCAAATTGATACAAAATCCAACACTCAATATTATTTTATGTGAATTGTGAAAAAAAAAAATTCTAATTCTCCTGTTAACTATTACTATGAGGATGGAACAAATAAATGCTTTTTTATTGAAATTTATCAATATTGATTTTATGATACAAGGTTATGTTGTTTATGTTCTTTAAAACATTTTTTTCTTTACTTTTTCTATACTATCTATACTAATATTATAAAGAGGTAAAGTTTGTGACGTTGTAGGGGGTAATCTCAGGAACTACTGGTCCGATTTGTAAAATTCTTTCAGTGTTATATAGCTCATTTATCGAGGAAAGTTATAGGCTACATATCATCACGCTAAGACCAATAGAAGTGGAGCCCCAATGAAGAATGTTTCAAAATCTGGGTTTTTTTCCTCTTGAGAGCTTTCGTAAAGTTGAAAACAACAAACAAATAATTTTTTTAAACTCTTTTATAAAATTTGTGAATGCTTTTAAAACGACAAATAATTATAAAACTCATAGTCCCTAATGAATCCTTCATTAATTATTTATAGTGATGCTGAATTATTGTAAAGATTCAAAATGAATGAAGTATAAATAATAATCAATAGCTGAATGGAGATTTCTTCACTAATTTGACTGTAATGTGGAATATAATGCATAACAATTAAGACACTGTATTTCATTATTCACATCACATAATCCAGATATCAATTTACTTTTTTGTAAAGTGGCAAAGAAGCATTAGAATAGAAGAAATATTAGAATAGGTCCAATATAGCTGCACAGCCAGTCATCACAAATTGTTATTTATTGAATGATTTACTAATATATATATGGACAACCACACCCTTAGAATGCAGCAGAAAAGGCACTGTATGAGCACAGTGTTTGTACAGGCTCTGTCACTTTTATGTAATGTAATGTCCCACTGTGCAGTGCGCTGTGGTGTGTCTTGGAATAGTATGGCTGTAGTGTATTATGGTGTGTTTGGCAGCTGCATTCGCCCTATGGCCTATCTTATATAGAGTGTTTAATCATCTTAGACCACATCATCATTTAAAATCGGATGGGATTATTGTTAAATGCTAAATATATAAAAAAAAACTAATTCAGCTCCGTTTGAGAAAATCTATAAATAATAGTATTTATTATTTTTCAATAATGTCTATAATTATTCCAGAGTACGAACTCCTGGAGGGCGTCTAGTATATCAGTATGTGAAAAAGCCCAAGAAGATCCCGAGGTGTGGCCAGTGCAAGAGTAAACTGCGCGGTATCCAACCGGCGAGACCTGCAGAACGTTCTCGTCTTTGCTACCGGAAGAAGACCGTGAAACGCGTTTACGGCGGTGTTCTCTGTCATAAGTGCGTGAAGCAGCGCATCGTGAGAGCTTTCTTGATTGAAGAACAAAAGATCGTAAAGGTCCTCAAAGCGCAACAAGCCAGTGTGAAGACTGGCAAAAAGACCGCTAAGTAAATGTAAGGGTATAAATAAAAAACAGTAAAAACATTTCAAATTGTTTCTTTTTCAATACTGTTCCTTTAATCCATGGATATAATAGAGATGGTGGTAGTACACCTCGGTAACAACACATTCAATGAGTCCTGGGACAAACACTGTCGTTCCCATTATTTTTTTCTGTCTTGGTACCCATTCATTGTAAATTTATATTACTGGCCAATATAACATACATACACATAATATTAACGTCATCACGTTTGCGTATGTGACGTATTGTATGTCACGTAACGTATTTATTCACGTTTTCTATAAATTGTAAAAACTATTCCAATGTCTCATGGGAATGATCCTATAAATGTGTGGCTCATTTATAAAGGTACTATAACAATAAAAAATTAGTAGTACAGCACATATCAACGTTGAGGATGGAAGAATATTAAGATTACATAATATTAGTTGAAATTATAGTCAAACAGGCATACATCATAATATATTCGAGAAAAAGATATTTGATTTGCCGAAAAAAATTAAAGACATACAGCATTCTGTTTGATGCACTTTATTGGGATAGACTTTACTTTCATCAATAAAGTGATTTATTATACTTAAAAGAAGATAATTTGAAGTGTTTCTAATAATTCGTAGTAATAAAATTTCAAAATATACGAAGTCTGCAAAAGGACTGTTAACATCGGTCGTTTTAATTAATTCTTATTAGAACTTTGTAGCACAATACCCGATTTAAACTGTTTATATATAACGAATTTTAAAATCCCTAGACTGACAAGTAAGGGGTCATCTACTAATGACGTAAAGCGTTTTTGAGGATATTTTGACCATCAATCCTCTTCTGGTGAGATTTGTCTCGAACAACTTTCCTAAACTCGTGAAATTTTTCAAAGCTTATAATGTGGGTATGAATGCTTTGAATTTATTCAAGAAAACAATTTGCT
This sequence comes from Antheraea yamamai, assembly GCA_036509395.1. Lineage (NCBI taxonomy): Eukaryota > Metazoa > Arthropoda > Insecta > Lepidoptera > Saturniidae > Antheraea > Antheraea yamamai. Next base: position 1,609,062 of record AP028426.1, read on the forward strand.
ATATTGTTTTTACTTTTCTAATATTATTACATTACATTTTGATATGAAATATCTTTACATATATATATATATAGAAGAAATGTCAGTTTTCGGCATATTTAAGTATAGAAATATGTTTTACTTTCAATTAATTTGATTTTCTTTCAGCTAGACACTAAAATATTACGTGGTATTTGCCGAAACATCCTCTCGCCCCCACCGGAGATTCGCCTTGACTCCCTCCTCCCCCTGATATCTTTACGTAATTAATGGACGCCCCCTAATATGCAAAATATAGGTTACGTGATCTAGCATATAGATAATCGGTCGAAATCTGAGGTCCGCATCAGTAAACATAACACAATTAGTTCTCAGTTTTCTCAAAGCAGCGTTAAGTAAATGAAACCGATTACTTCTTCCGATTATTCTTCTTGTATTTCAATTTGATATAATCGACAATATATTGACTGACGAAATTAGAGGCATAGGATTTATATCAGTTATTGATTTGTTTAAAGCATTTGATCCTATTAGTATACCTATTCAAGGTTCGAAATTTTCTTATCATGGATTGAAAAAATAAACTCGATTTATTTCATAGTTATCTCGTCAATTACTTATTATTGTGTATATCAAACTTACTCTCAAATCTGCAATATTAAAAAGGATACCTCATAATTAAATTTGAGTCTACTTCTTTTTATTTTTTACAGCTAATGACTTAGTGCTTATTTAATATTTTAAATATCACCTACAGGTGCGCTGATTATCTGTGACTATAATTACTAACACACCATTTTGTTATTGATTCCGTTAAAAAATAAGTGACTTTGATAGAATATATCCTATCGGAGGTCACCTAATAATTCACTTGTACTTATCCTTGAAAGTCCAAATACAGCATATTTAGTTATTTGAAACAAATACAGCGCATAGATTGAATATACGTAATATCTTTAATTATACGATGACTATAATCAAAGTATGATACATATAAATATATATATATATTATAATACATTTGTTTTAATAATATTCCTTCTTTATATTTCGATACACGTAGTCGATAAGTAGATAAACAATTAGCAGTGATAAAAAATCACTTAGTTATAATTATATTAAAATACTATAACTTTACTACTAACCAATATAATTCATAGCCGTAACGAATCGATACTTCTTGGTACCTAATTTGTAGACAATAAACAGACCAGAGACAAAAGACAACAAGAAGTTAAGTTATACTAATTCTGTGGTAGACCTATATATAATTATCTGTATGTTCACTATATTCAATTATTGTGAGTTCATAATCGTCGTATTACATATTTATTGTGCAACATTATTTAGCTTTAGAAATTAGAATTATTTAAAGAAAATCCTGTGATATAGGTTTAATTTATATTCAATTATGTCGAATCCTTGGAAAAAAGTTTCAGCACCAGCTGATGTACAAAACCTGTCGGAAATTATGTCTGAAGAATTTGCCCGTGGACTACAGGTTCATGAGGAAATAAAATACGCGGAACACCTGTCTGATCACTACGTGAGTACAGCTGACGATATACCAGCAGATCTGCTTCGCGAAATAGAAGAATCCACCGCGAAAGGTTGTTGCGAATCGGACGCGATCATTGCTAAAGTTTTGCAATGCCAATTTGATAAAGAGTACGACGAAGAAATCAAGAGAGTTGAAAAGAAACGTAACGGAGACGCCAAAGTGTCTGTATCATACGATAATTATCGTAACGTTCCATCGCATTTAATATACGACTCTGAATCAGACGAAGAAGATATTGACGGCGCTAAGAAAGATTGGGATCGATTTGAAACAAACGAGAAAGAGTTCGCGAGCCTCCCAAAACGTGGATTCATTATGAAAGATGGTGAAATGGTAACGAAACACGACAGCGTTATAAGTGGTAGAAGAAATGCATGCAAAGTTATGGCATTTCCCCCAGAAGTGTGCACTGGGGATGGTGCTGGGTTTGATATGAAATTATCAAACTCTGTATTCAATCATTTGAGAGAACAAACTAAACATCATAATGTCCGTAAACATAAAATGTTAGATAGAAAAGAAAGTCATGCTACAGCGGAAATGGGTCTTGACGAACCTACCAGACTTATTCTGTTTAAACTGATCAACAATGGTGTATTAGAAGATATCAATGGTGTAATATCTACTGGGAAGGAATCAGTAGTGTTGCATGCTAATGGTGACATAACATTCCCAGATTATGTAGTTCCTAAAGAATGTGCAATTAAAGTATTCAAGACAACATTGAACGAGTTCAAAACTCGTGACAAATATATAGAAGCTGATTACAGGTTTAAGGATCGGTTTTCGAAACAGAATCCACGTAAAATTGTCCACATGTGGGCTGAAAAGGAAATGCATAACATGATGAGACTACAGAAAATTGGTCTAAATTGTCCAGAAATGGTTTGTTTGAAAAAACATATTCTACTTATGTCTTTTATAGGTAAGGACAATAAACCTGCTCCTAAACTCAGGGAGGTTATATTAAAACCTGAAAAATGGCAGAGTGTGTATAATGAAGTAGTGGAAGCTATGCACAAGATGTACAATGTTGGACACATGATCCATGCTGACCTTTCAGAGTACAATATCCTGTGGTGGGATAACAAGTGCTGGTTCATTGATGTGTCCCAATCTGTGCAGCCAGATCATCCCAACGGTTTGGAGTTTTTACTAAGAGATTGTCGTAATATTGCTAATGTAAGTAATAACTTCTTTTTAGTATGTTTTGTAGAGTATGGTTTTCTTTTGATGTAATTTGTTTTTTCAATATAAATAGAATAAACCAATAAAGGTGCTAAGTGTCTATGTCATAGGAACATTGCACAACATGATATAATTAGGTGTGAATGTTGTTTACACAAAAAATCAAGGAGCATATTATGCAACTTATTCAAAGTCTTATATCATTTTTAACTTTTTAAAAGATTCTGTGGCCTACGTCTGTCAGCGTCGGGCGTGTTTATTTGTAACTTATACCATTTTACAGAAATTATTATAGATTTCGAAGTTGATTTTTGTTTATAGTGTGTTGTTCTTTGGTTTTGTGGTGGTGGTAAGTGTTTGTGTTTTTTTCCTTGTCTCCCTTCATATAATACACTCTCCGTTATGGAGGGTGACCCCCCTGATCCCCCTGTCCCCCCGGACATTTCAGCCTCTTCCCCAGCAATAGGAATTACTGGCAAGCGCCTTCGGTTTCCCATAATGAAGCCCCCACTGGCAAAAAAGCTATTACTGACTTAGACATGGGCTCTGCGTCTATTCAGCGGATATACTTACACCCTAGCATTGTCATAGGTATTAATACATATGCAGATTCTGACAAAGGCCCCTTTATAATTCAAATTTCGCGTTCTGAACCAGACCCTGCAGCTGGCCTTTCTATCCGGCCAATTAAATTTGGTCAATTGCTTTTCAAACACAGCATAAAAAATATATCACCAGACGGTGTGAAAGGTGTGAAACGTATTGGGAGAAATAAAATAGCCGTAGAGTTCTCCTCAGTGGTGGACGCCAATAATTTCTTAAGTAACCCTATCTTGGCGGAACACAAGTATGTAGCTACTATCCCGTCATATAACGTTACCAGAATGGGACTTGTTCGGAATGTACCAGTAGACTTTTCGATGGATGAGTTTGTCGAGAGTCTTGTGGTACCTAATCACTGTGGTCTGGTTCTGAAAGCCAGACGATTGAGCAGAAAGGTCGTCACTGATGGAAAGATTGATTGGGTTCCGACTCAAACGGTTTTGCGGTCTCAGGTTACTCTTGCTTCCGGGATGACAGACCTGACGGGTATGCTGGCTGTGCTCTTTTTATAAAGCACTCACTCCCTTTTTCCCTAATCCCTATCCCTCCTCACTCCCCTGGTATCAATATTGTGGCTGTCAGAGTCCTCGACATATCATTTATATCAGTGTACATCCCTCACCCTAATGGCTCCTTAATTCCAGACATCCTTCATGTTTTATCGTCTGTACCATCACCCATTCTTCTAATGGGGGACTTTAACGCCCACCACCGATCCTGGGGAGGGAGTCACAATGATTCTTTTGCATGGTGTCTTATAGACACTTTTGATGAGACTAACCTCTGTGTCTTAAATGATGGCTCTCCAACTCGTAGAGTTTTGCCTAACCAGAATCCCAATAGTGCCGTAGATCTGTCGGTCTGCTCTAATTCCATCTCGTCCCTCATAGCATGGTCTACTTTGAACTCCACTTACGGTAGTGATCACTTCCCTATTATCCTTTCCATCCCCAGTAGAGTATATCCGAATTTTTGCTATTCTCCCCTCTTAAAATATAGATTATCCCGCGCTGACTGGAGTTCATACTCTAATCACCTTGACATTATAATAGACTCTCTTCCTGATCCCCGCCTCGATGATATACTTCCTACCTATTCTAAATACATTGAAGCGCTTACTAGTAGTGCAAATAATCATATTCCTTTGTCTACACAACCAAAAATCAAAATACCTACTCCTTGGTGGGATTCTGAATGTTCAGTGGCTATTGAGGAAAGAAAAGAGGCAGAGCGGAGATTCAACTATGCGATGACCCCTGAAAATTTTCTTAGTTTTCGACAAGTTTCTGCAAAAGTAAAGAGATTATTACGTTTAAAAAAGAGACTTGGGTGGCACACATTCTGCGAATCTTTATCACCTAAAATTCCTTCTACTCTAGTGTGGCGAAAAATCAAACGGTTCCGTGGTGCTTCTTATAATGATAACGTCTCCCATAACGACCAACGCTTGTGGATGGACGACTTTATCAATAACTTATCCCCTGACACTGTTCCATCTCCAGATATGCTCCCAGTAAACCCAGTTCAATATACCAGTTCAACGATGATGGATGACTCCTTCTCTCTTATTGAACTGGAAATGGTTCTAGATGGGCTCTCCGATTCTTCTCCTGGTCTAGATGGAATTCCATATTCTTTTATATCAAAATCGTCTAATAAAAATAAACAGTACTTCCTTCGCTTAATTAATAGTATATACAACTCCCAACAAATCCCTGATCCCTGGAAAACCCATGTCATTATCCCTATCCTCAAACATGGTCAAAACCCAGCTGACCCTAACAGTCGAAGGCCTATCGCCCTTTCATCTGCCCTAGTTAAGATAGTGGAGCGCATGATTAAGTACCGTTTGGAATGGTTTGCTGAGAACAACAATTTAATATCCAAGTCTCAATTCGCGTTTAGACGAGACAGCAGCACCCTTGATAGTCTTGGGATCTTTACAACTGATGTGCATGTTGCATTTAGGAAAAAAGAGTATTTGGTTGGAGTTTTCCTGGACATCGCATCTGCATATGATAATGTTATGCTTCCTGTCCTCAGGAATAAGCTAATTCAGCTGAGGATCCCGGATAAGCTAGCTTTCTTTATATGCAACATCTTGATGGAGAGAAAGGTCATTATCAAATATCAAGGGTTCTTTTCTTCTCCTCGTACTGTGTGGAAAGGTCTTCCCCAAGGCTCTGTACTCAGTCCGCTGCTGTACAGTCTGTATACACATGATATAGACCAAGTTGTGAACCTTTACTGTTCCATTTTACAATACGCCGACGACCTGGTTCTATACACTACAGTATCGGACCCAAGCATTGCTTGTTCCAGATTAAACACTGCCCTTCACTATCTTTCACCATGGTTACTAGATCATGGTCTATCTTTGTCAGTTCCAAAGTGTGCAGTGGTTGTGTTCTCCAAGCGGAGAAATATCCCATTAGTTAAAATCAAAGTGGGTGAAGAAGTTATTCCTCAGACAACTAACATTAAATTTCTAGGCGTTTGGCTGGATGCTAAAATGTCTGGGTCTTTGCATGCGGATTATGTGTCTGGTAAATGCGAGAAGAACATTAATATCCTGCGGTCGTTATCTGGAGGTTGGTGGGGAGCTCACCCTTTTTCCCAAAAAATGCTTTATAATGCTATCATTCGCAGCCATCTAGACTATGGAGGATTTCTTTTAGATCCCAGTAATAAAGGGGCCTCGGAGAAACTCTCGAAAATCCAATCAAAATGCCTTCGCATTATTCTAGGGGCCATGAAATCCTCGCCCATCAATGCTCTGCAAGTGGAATGCGTGGATCCCCCTCTCTATTTACGCAGGCAATTCCTCTCGGACAAGTTCCTTTTCAAACTCTATCAAAATTCCCAACATCCTCTCCTACAGAAGCTAAGACATTTGGCTTGTATAGTTGAAAACGAGGGTTACAGCTCTTTATTCGATTTGCCTTGTATTCTCCGCAGTTATATCAAAATTTCCCGTTTAACTATTCCCATTCTGCAATTTCCATGTAAACTTATTTTCTCTCTCCCTTATGAAGCGTTGTGTCATCAGCCCAATATAATCCTAGATCTGGGCATTCAGAATGACATAGTTAATGCCAATAAAATTTTAAAAGACAAGCTTGCTTCACAATTTCCGAACTGGCTAGCAATCTACTCCGACGCATCCAAACTGACCCAAAACAACAACATGGGATCCGCCGTGTGGATTCCCTTTTTTAAAATTATACTAAGTTTTAAATGCCCTCCCGTTCTAACAGTGTTTACTGGTGAATCCATTGCAATTTTAGAGTCTATAAAATTTGTATTATCCCATGATATCAAAAAGTCCATTATTTTAACTGATTCAAAAAGCTGCTTACAAGCCGTACTGGCTAATCCCTTCAAATCTAAATACAGATCCCCAATTATATTAAAAATCAAAGAAGCTCTTTATATGTGTCAACAGCAAAACTTAAAAGTCGTCTTGGCTTGGATTCCGGGTCACTCGGGCATTCCAGGCAATGAAACCGCAGATTCATGTGCAAAGCAAGCTGCCAACATAGGTTCCCTAGAACATTTTCAAATCATTCCTGGGGATCTCTGTGTAAGCATGAAACACCAGTTGTTTAAAGCGTGGAATGATGAGTGGCAGACATCACACAAGCATAAAGCCAAATTCTATGGCAATTTACAACCTACCATCCCCACTAAACCCTGGTTTTCATTGTTTCCGAACTTAGACAAGCGTACGATATCGGTCGTGTGCCGTATGCGTTTGAATCATGCCTGCACACCTGTCCATCTTGCAAAAATTAGAGTCCGGGATCACTCGCTATGTGAATGTGGGCTAGATGAAGGAAGTATAGACCATATTTTTTTTAATTGTCCAAATCGGCGCGTTTCTCTGTATAATTTACTCCCCCAGGAGATATTCCGTCCCACCTGCATGCAATTCCTACTCTCCCTCTCCTTTACTCCTTTTATTACTGTTCTGTGTAAATATATCTATATTAATAAAATTAAGCTCTAATTATTTGTTAAATTATGCTTACTTGCGCTATACATGCTTATATGATAAAATATACATATTTATTTACTAACTTATATGTTTAGGTACTTACAAACCCAATTGTGTATTGTCCCTATGTTCTATGTTAGTCATACGGTGGTGGTCTAAATCAACTTCAGATCTTTTGTTGATCCATTATTGTAGAAATTAAGCTTTATGTACATGACACTGGCAGAATTGCGGAATTTTCCACAAAGGCCAAAGAATAAGATAAAAAAAAAAATTAAAAAAAAAAAAAACTTTTTAAAATTGGATTCTATATGCAAAGGTTCTTTATAGTTTTCTTATATGAAGAGACAATTTAATTCACAGTTATTTAATTGCTTAATAATAGCATGTATTATTGTAACCAGTTAAAATATCATGCCTACATTGATAACTTTTAGGGGTCATTCAAATATTAGTAAGCTGATCTTTTAGTAATTTCGAACCACTCACTGCCCTGGTTAGCAAAAGTAGGCAATGCTCTTACCTCTGTCCCATGCTTATGTAAACATTTATATAAGTACTAGCGGGCCCAGCGGACGTTGTCCTGCCCTGATAATAAAAAAAACCTTTACAAATTATATACAGAAATCTTCCTTGTGAATCACTTTATCTACTGGTGAAAACTGCATGAAAATCTGTTAAGTAGTTTTTGAGTTTATCGCAAACAGACAGACAGACACGGTAGGTGACTTCGTGTTATACTATGTAACGATTTTTAAATCTGTTCTGGTTCAATAAATAAATATTGCTGAGGGAATCACTACTCAGACCCCCCTTGCACAATGTCATCAAAAATAAGCAAATCAAATCACTGCTATAAAAGACATGAAAATAAAAAAATTATTACACATTGTCATTAACTGATATGCATAAACATGACCTTGGCGTACAATTGCAGAGAGGTTCCACCGTTGACATATTATTGCAGCATTCAAGTGTGGTCATTTTGTAATTCTTTATCTGTATACATAAAGTAATAATGAAATAAAATTTTCGATTAGAATATATATCACTTGAAAACTTGAAACAATTTTAATGTATTGCATAAATTAATATAGGACCCATCTCAAGAAAGGTTCTAGATCTTTATTATGGTTATACATCTGTTAGGTTTAATGGTAATAAGAAATACTATTAAAATATAAAAATAGTCCTCTTTCAATCCAGATAAGACAGTCCCTTAGGAACACCATATAAATGTAAAAATATATTTATAGATTAATTATATATAATACTTATTAACTTAATTATTTTTTCAGTTCTTTGAGAAAAAGGGTGTTGCTGATATGAAAACAGCTGAAGAATTATTTAAATCAATCACTGGTTTTGATGAAATTGATGTCAACTTGCTTGAAGGTGTCCATACTACCTACAATTCCCTTGCATGTCGATTTGAAATTGCTCTAGACGACAACAGAAATGATAGCTACCCATTTGAATACTGCTGGCAGAAAACCAGCGAAGGTAAAGCCAAGAGTGACAAAAGCGAAGATGATGATTATGATGATGAGGATGAATTTGAAGAAATGTGGAGCCAGTCTGTCAAGAATAAAGTTGTCGACACTGCCATGAACTTTGGCGATGAAGTTAAGAAGACAAATGACGTTGTTGTTGAAAAACTTAATGAAAATCTTGTGAAAATTATAGATAAAAACACCAATTTCGGTGGTGAACTTGGAGTTACCATTATTAAACCAGGAGAGAGTAGTAGGGACGTGGATAAAAACTCTTAAAATAAGGTTTTATATAATTGATCATTAATCATGAAAAATAAAAAAAAATGGGCTTCCTGAGGTATGACAAAGAAAAAAGTATTAGACACATGCAAAGAAGCTACACTGTATTTACTGTCTATGCTGTTTTATTGAAATAAAGTTTAAATTCAATTTTCTATACATTCATTATAAGTAAGCAAAAAACATTATCATTTCATTCATGTATTTATTCAATCTATACCATATCATTACATAGTATAAAACAAAGTCCCCTACCGCGTCTGTCTGTTTGATAAACTCAAAAACTACTGAACGGATTTTCATGCGGGTTTCACCGGTGGATAAAGTGATTCACGAGGAACAATTTGGTATATAATTTGTTAAGGTTTTTTTTTATAATCAGCGCGGGACAATGTTTGCCGGGCCCGCTAGTCTATACATATAATAAGAATGTAAATTTAACGTGTCAGTATTTTTTAGATTGTTGTGTAAAAAAAAAATGGTTCAGATGTCTTGGAATAGGTAATAAAATACATTTAAATGATTTTTAGAAAGTCTGTCTTTTGATTGAACACGCAACACTGCTATAGTACTGCGTTCATGATAAAACCTTAACAAGAAAATCATAAAGCATATCCTCGAGTAATATTTAGTCTTGGTTTCATTAAAAATGGTTCACACTATCAAAAGTTATCGTAATTTTAATGATGATGCGACTTAAATAGAGAGAAATGTAGGTAAGTAAATGTACTTAATACATTTAGATGATTTTATTAGTCCCTGTTTTTTTTTCGTTAGATTACACACGGACAGAATCGCAGGCACAGCTAGTCCTTAAAATATAATAAACTTTTGACAAATAATATTCTATGATTATTGACAATTTTCTTCACCACATGGGTACAGATTAGCCATTTTACATTATATTTGGCAGGCAATGTACATTGCTGTTTATAGTCCCTTTAAAAAATAATTAAATTTGACATTGTAGAGTCTAGCTCAATGACAGAATTTAGTGAGCAAGTAGAATGTCCTCAGCATACAGACTATATCTACATTTGTGATAATCTATGTTAAAGAGAGCTCATCCAGTCTTTGTTCCTTAATGATTGTCTGTAGTAGATTAACTTGCTGTACAGTGAGGAATTGTTTCGTATCAGCAGCGACTGTGACAAGAGAATGTAAGTCACCTACTCTGTGACAGATGATGATAGACTGAAGTTTTAAGCGAAGGTCCATGTTGAATGTGATCACTGAAATATAATCATTATAGATTTTATAACTCCAGGTTTTTTTTATAAAATAAGGCTTTTTTGCATGATAGTGTGGTAAATACAAATAATATTATTAAAAATAAACAGTCAAATGCTTTACATATTTCTCAACGCCCTCTGGACCTAGAGTGCCTTTTTTTAACAAATATATACTATAGTTTTTATATGTATAATTGATCAAATTTATAAAATCGTTTACAATTATGTTATGCATAAAAAAGTATATTATATTTTAAGCCTTTTTAACTTTTAAAACATAGTTATGTCATTTAATGTATAGAATAACTACATATTATAAAACCAAAGTCCCCTGCCACGTCAGTCTGTCTGTTTGTGATAAACTCAATAACTACTGAACAGATTTTCATGCGGTTTTCACTAGTAGATAAAGTGATTCATGAGAAAGGTTTAGGTACATAATTTGTCAAGGTTTTTTTTATTATCAGGGCGAAACAACTTCCACCGGGCCCACTCGTATTAAATAAATTGCAAATACAGCATCCTAATATAACTCACCATCAGTTTCGTTGTCATTCATCAGATCAACAAATAGTTGATTTAATGATGTTGGTTTCATTTCTTCTGATGGCTTTACAAGTAGAGTTAAGAAAATTCTATTCACTTGAACCCTGAAATTGTTACATTTTTTATAAGTCTTATAGATTTTGTGCTGGGTTTGAATACAGACACACTAAATATTTATTTCTGGAGAAAGCAGTGTTAGAGAACTTGTATTTGCCTGGTGTACTGGTAATGATATTCCATTCTAATACTGGATGATATCCCAATATACTCTGCAGATGTTTTTTATAAAATAGGATTTTATACTGCAAATGGTACTAAATATCAAGTAAAATGCATGTTCGTTTATTATTTTGTATCATAAAAAATTATATACATTTAAATATCCCATTATTTGTTGTATATTCTTCACAGAATCAAATCACTTCTTTTTGTTTTTTTTTTAATGTCCTTATTCTATCTCTAGAGGAGTTTACAAACACAATTATCAGAAACAAAATACATAATAAATAAAAATCTTTTATTGGTCACACAAATAATTACTATGTGTGAGATTTAAACTCACAATACTCAAACCCTCTCCTGTCACAATGAACTATAGAACTTTTCAAATTTGGTATTTAATAGTTTTGATGTTCATATGTGCCTTCTTAAGGTCTAAATTGAATAAAGTATTTTTGATTTTGGTATGAAAACTGAATTTCCAATGTAACTGAATAAATTCACCATGACAGTATAATTTGACAGACATTACGGTAATTTTGTAGATCTATAATATTACACATTAGTACTCACTCAGCCATAAGGTCTTCGGGTATATCATTTTTCATATCCGATATTCGATTTGCTGTTTCCAAAGCCATATCACATTTTTCTGTAAAAATATTATGATACATCACACAAACATAAGTAATTACAATCACACATGTGAATTAAAAAAATCCTGTTATATAATATAAAAAAAGAAACTAATTTTTTTTTATTCTATATAATCTAATTTTAGCAGTATGTTTCATTTAAGAAACTATTGTCATGCACATATGGGACCACCATAAAAGACAATTACCATCAGCAGAATACAGCTGTTAATCAGTTACTCCTAGGTATATAAATGAATAATAAAAAAATATAACCTTACCACAATCGATTTGTAAATTTAATAAATTTCTTAAGCACATTATACTTAAAGTCTTCGGTTCAATTATCTCTAATGCTTGCTCATAATAAGATAATGCTTCCAACTTGTGTTCAAGTGATATTAAATCTCCAGCAAGCTCCATCAGTATTGAAGCACGGATTGAAGACTTCTCAGGATATCTATTCATTGCTTGTATGAAACATCCTATTGCTGCCTGGAATAGAAGAGATAAAATAGTAGTTCCTGTAAAAAAGTTTACACTCAATTTTAGTTCAAGCCGGTTTTATTGTTAAAAAGTATTTACAAACATTATGTGCATAATAAATGTCACAGTCTTTACTTGACCAAAAATAAATAAAAACCCTAGACAATATAAACTTGTTTTGATAGTATAAGTCTAGAAGTTTCTTGATAGCCAGGATGTCTTTAATGTTTGAACATTTATAAGGGACTAAATCTAATAACATAATTTTGATTATGAACTGAAGAATAATCCCAACATTATACCTAAAAATAATTAGACACATGTTTTGTCTTTTTGATGTCACAATAACAAACTATTTTTTTATAGTATTAAATATGTTTGAAGCTTATCAAACCTACAGATTTATACTAAAATCTTTGTTGATTGTGTGGTCACCCAGATGTACTGCAGCACTTAGCTGAATAGAGCGTGTCCTTGTTGGATAAACTATCTACTTTGTCTTCAAAATGCTACTTGAATCATCTGTTGGAGATGAAAAGGCCTAGAGTATATTTCCTTTATTTATCTTGTTGGTAATGTGTTTTCCAACAATAAAAACTTTTTCTTTCTTCATCTCCTAATAAACAATTATATATTATTTTTCATCTTGGACCGCTTTAAGTTTATTTAAGGCTTTAGTGTTTTTTAAGGAACACCTGAATTAGGTAAATTGCATTGTTTACAATTTCTATATATTCCAATACCGCTTTAATAATAGGTCTTTACCTATGAAATTGCCGTTCTGCAGTACTGGCCATTTCAAATCAAAATAATTTTTGTTTGGCTAAGAATTCTAATTTCAAATTAATTTTATTTTAAAAACATGGAATTTTTTTTCCAAAAGTAGTCATTTGTTTATTGATTAGTGTTACATTTACATCGCATTTCAATCTTTTTCTTCATCATGGATACGTTAAAAATTCGAGTAATTATGGAATATGAGTACCGTCGTGGCAGCAACGCGGCACAAGCGGCACGCAACATCAACGACGTTTATGGAGCTAGCAGCTTAGCAGTACAAACTAACACATCATCTGTTATTGGTTTGCTCACTTCCGTTCTGGGAATTTCGACCTGAAAAATGAACCTCGTGGTCATCCAAAGACTTTGGTCGACAATGATGAATTAAAGGCGATTGTGGAAGCTGATGATACACAATCTACGGCTGAATTAGCAGCAGCTTTCGACTTTAGCGTCAAAACAATATTGGTCCATTTGCGTCAAATTGGCTTGACGCAAAAAATGCTTGACAAATGGGTGCCACGCGAACTCAATGATCGCCAGTGCGAAGTACGCGTCGAGATGTGCCTTGACAGACACACAAATGAAGGAATTTTGAACCGCATTGTTACCTACGATGAAAAATGGATTCTGTTTGATAACCGCAAGCGCTCAGCAAGTTGGTTTGATCCTGGTTCAGCACCTAAACAATGCCCTAAACGAAAACTTACCCCTAGAAAAGTGATGGTCACTGTTTGGTGGTCTAGCGCCGGTGTGATTCATCACAGCTTCTTACCAAACAGGGTGAGCATTACTGCAGATGTGTACTGTGAAGAACTGAACACAATGATGGAGAAGCTGGCACATCTCCAACCAGCATTGGTCAATCGCTCGTCTCCGCTGCTCCTGCATGACAATGCGCGACCTCATACTGCACAGCAGACAGTCTCCAAGTTGCAAGAACTGGGGTTGGAAGTTCTCCGTCATCCGCCCTACTCACCAGACCTTGCGCCTACAGACCACTACTTTTTCTAGAATTTGGATAACTCCTTGGCGGGAAAAAAATTCAATACCCAAGAGGCAGTACAAAATGCGTTTGAAGAATTTGTTGCCTCCCGTCCAGCTGATTTCTTTAAGAAGGGCATTAACAAACTGCCACTGCATTGGCAAAAATGCATTGATTGCATGGGTGATTACTTCGATTAATACAAATAAAAAATACATGAAAAAAATTCGTTTAAATTTTTTCACACAAAACGGCAATTTCATAGGTAAAGACCTAATATTACCTCTAAATTCTCTCTCTCCGGGCTATAAAACCGTAACGCCCACAATTTTTTCTCAGCCTTCATGTACTGTCTTGCTGCAGATATAAAATGTTCTGCTTCACCAAGAAAGTTACCAATGGATGCTTCACATTTAGCTGCACTAGCATAACATTGTCCTGCAAATGCTGGTTGGTCTGAATGTTCACATTGTATTGCTAGAGCTATGAACTCATTTGTCGCTTCTGATACATTTGGCTTTCTCATGAACCTCCTGAAATATAGCAAATAAAATGTTTGTATTTAATAAACGAAAGAAGATAATCATAATTCCTATGATGTTTAAAATTATCAAGGATAAAAAAGATTTCTCTAAACGAATGATCGCGATAAGAATATTCTTATGATGCATATCGTGCAAAATCAGTATGTGTTTCAGTAAGTAATGAAGATAATAATAAACACGATATAACTAAATTATAGATAAAAAAAACTTACTTTTTCATTTTCGTGCTTACACTCATATATTGCTCGATAAAGCTAGCATTTAAGTCAGTAGACATGATGAGTTTTTAATTGTCTACTGTCGTAATAAATAAAAACCGAAGTCAAATAAAGTATGTATTCTCTAAAATCTCTGAATTCAATGACCAAAACAAACGATCAATTTTTTTGACGACATTTGAGTCTGACATAAGTACAGAGTAGATTAAACCAAATACCATAGATTATATTTATAAAGTGCGTTCCACTAATCGCTCACAACACTCACGACCGCGAGTTTTCCCGTTCCACTTACTCTCGAACGTTACAATCGTAACCCAAGGGGAACGCATTATGGGGCGTTTTGAGCGTTCAGGTAAATAATACAAATGGCGATCTAGAAAAATTTGACATTGCGACTCCCAGGAGAACTACTTGTTGCACCGCAGAACCCTAGTATCGGTGAAGATCCTGCTGATCTGGTCGTTAGGATGCGTAAACATATGTCGAACATTCGACCAGTACCGGCATCACGCCATGGTAACCAAAAAAAAAATGTGTGCGTGTACTAGTGTACACACGTAAGAAGTGAAACTTGTTTAAGGCCTTATTTTTCGCAAAATGACCTATATGCAACTTAAAAAAAAAAAAAAAAAAAAAAAAAACCCTTTCTTTCTTTATGGCAAACAATTTCATTAATATATTAAAAAATAAAGTTAAATTAGATAAAGTTTAAACAAAAGGATTTTATTATCATAGACATGAATACAAAAAAGATGGCGCGTAACCGAAAAATGTGACGGTAAATTTTTTTCCAACGCCGATAAAGAAGTTTCACTTCAAAAGTCTTTCTTATTCAAGAACGTATCCACAGCAACGCACGTATACTTACGTGGTGACGCTGTTCGACGACCTCTTCAGCCGCCTGATACTGGATCTTATCAGGTTCTTGAACGGTCAAGTGACGGCAAGACACACGTTAGATATCAAGGGTAAGAAAGTGGTAGTCAGTATCGACCGCGTAAAGCCAGCTTTCTTTTCGGAAGACACTCCTCAACCCTTATTTCCACCATTTTCACCAGTCACATCCGTTCCTCATATCCTGAAACCCCCTACAAACAATCCATTGGCCTCACCGTACGTCACTCGGTCTGGGCGTACTGTTAAATTTAAAACTACGCTCAACCTGTAAGAAACTTATACGTATATTATATAATAATGTATTATAACTAATTTAATTGTATGATATTTTATTTTTTATTTTTACTTATATGTAACATAGTGTTTTATATTGCCAAATTGTTCTAGTTTTATTTTATTTTTTTACTTTACTGTTTCTTTACTTAATGCATTATGTTATAGTAGGTAAATGTTTTTTTGCGTAGGGGGATGGTGTAGCGTGCTGGCCATTAATAATGTTTCTGGCCCTTTTGAAAAATGAAGGACATATTCTATTTCAGCCAGACTGATATATATTTTTCCTCGTCAGACAAGTAAAACATTAAAAGTCTCGGTTGCAAAGTCAGTGTTTGATTTTATCATATATATTTTATGAACACGCCCCAAAAACATGAAAGCAAAAGCTTTAAGAGGTTAAATTACAATTAGGAAGTCTTAAAAGTAAATTTTAATATTATTAAATTGTTTTAAGTATATTAAAATAAAAATGTATAATTCAATTTTTATATTTAACTTTAGTGGAGTATTTAATTAATTTGCATTCAAATAAAATCAAAATATCTTTTGCGGCAACGGTAAGGTATTTGATGAAAATTGTATATATTATTGAACTATGTTATGAAAGGCGTCTTATTATTTTTAAATGAAGCTTTATTTATTGTAAAAACATAAAATGTACTTTTTGGTTTTATAAAATATATGAAATTATCATTAATTGATTAATAATTGTAATTTCCACATACAATTTAAAGTTATAAAAACTTAATTAATGTATTTAATGTAAATGTAACTATAGTAATTTTTATAAATATCATTACATAGTATAAAACAAAGTCCCCTACTGCGTCTGTCTGTCTGTCTGTCTGTTCGCGATAAACTCAAAAACTACTGAACGGATTTTCAAGCGGTTTTCACCGGTGGATACAGTGATTCTTGGGGAAGGTTTTAGTATATAATTTGTCAAGATTTTATTTATAGTCAGGGCGGGACAGCGTCTGCCGGGCCCGCTAGTAATTAATATAAATATCTTTTACTGCATCAAATAATGAAACTTACGGTCACGGTAAAAATGTCGTTAGTTGATGCGGTAAAAAATATTTATATTAAATAATACATACATATAGTGTACATAATGTATTAATTACTTTTATTAATATATTTGCATTAACGTTTTATGTATGATGTGTATATGGTGGATATGTATGATGAAATGTATTAGAGTTTTGATAATCTTAAATTCTATTTAAAGATTTATTATTGTTCTATTTAAATTCTCTGTAGAAATTAATTTATAATCATTTAATATTTCTTATTAAACAAATAAGTCTATTTTATGGTTTTAGAATAAATAAAGTTTAATTAAAAAAAAATAATATGCCTTTGTACAATTTAATACTATAATTCAATAATATATACAATTTTCATCAAAACCACTGAATATCCTATTGTCGCCGCAAAAGACAATTTGATTTTATTTGAATACAAATTAATAAAATGCTCCACTAAAATTAAATTATACATTTTTTAAAATATAATTAAGACTTACAAATTGTAACTTAACCTCTTAAAGCTTGTGCTTATTTTTTCTAGGTCGCTATTATATTATTTACCACAACGCTCACAGCGCTCCACAATGCATTCCACTCGGGTTTACGATTGCAACGTCCGAGGATAAGTGGAACGAGAAAACCCGTGGTCGTGAGCGCTTAGTGAAACGCACTCAAAGAACATAAAAATAATACATACTTAATTAAAATTTACATACTGTAGCCTTGCAGACCCAAATTAGGGTTTTCAGACCAAATTAAAACTACGCTTAATTCGTAATTATTTAGAAAAATAAAGATACTTATTATAATGAAGGTTCTGAGTGAATGAATACTTTATTGCATTTTCTATTGGCCAGTTTAAGTTTGAGTAATTTATAATATGGGGTCTCGCGAATTATTAAAGTCTAAGTTTCAGTATTTCCATACATTAGGCCTGCCCTTCTCTACTTTCTTGATAACCTAACGTTTATCTGTAAAATCTTAGAAAAGCCGAATTTAGTAAAATATTGACACAACTTAAATATTAGAAACAGTGACTTGAGGGTACTTCTCAATGACTGGGTTGTTTTCCGAACCGGTGATAATTTTGACGTTCATAAGAGCCTCCTCAGGGCTTACGTTGAATAGTGTATCTTTGATTTTCTTCCAGTTAACTATCCTATCTGTATTGTGAGAAAAAGTTGTGTATATTTTTTTACACACGGACCAAGGACTTTCTTCCATGTTTTTTTTTAAACCTATATATTCATTTTGTTTATACTTATATCTATCAACACCATTGTCAAATGTCAATCAATGCCAATAACCAAAAATTACTTTGACGTGTCCGAAAATCGGGATATTTTCATTTATTCGACAGGTACTAATATATAATGTTTCCTTTTTAAAGTTCGAATACCTCAAGCTTGCGTGTTAAGTATAAAATGGATTTCTTGAAAAGCGGTTTGAAGACAGTGCTAGGCGCTCCTGAGCCAGGATACCAGCCGTCTGGAGCTGAAACGGTGAGTCTTCTTCATTTCTATAATATAATCTATTTGATTTATTTATAGCGTATAGATGAATATAACTTTTTATTATATGCTATTTACGCGTAGGCGTAACTTGTAGAGTGTAGAATATAGAAACGCTTGTGATAATTCACTTATTTTTAAAACTAATGAAACTACTTACTGAGTAAATATAATATCTTATTATTTATGTCAAGTTTAAAAAGATAAAATAGGTATTTATAGGTATAGGTATCATAGGTGTCACAACTTAAAGTATTGAGCTCATTCTTGCTCTGATAAGTTTTACAAAAACTGAAATTTAATATTATATTCTCTGTATAACAGATAATAGCAGTACTATACGAAATTAATAAACTGAATGGTGTGACTTAAAAACATCAGTTTTTATATGTTGCACTGTTAATAAAAAAAGAGGTAATTCAGAAATTCAATTTTGTGGGATAATGGAGTTAAAGTTGGATGATATTTATGGGTTCTACTTACATTTATTTTACAAATAGCTGAGACACTTTAACTCAATTCTAAAAGTAGGGATAAGTAGTGTAATTATATTGCTATTTGGTAGTTTTAGATAATAGCATCATTATCGTAACAAAAAGACATTGAATAAGCTTTTATAAAAATAATTATGTAAAAAAAAGTATGTAGTTATTCAGTTTTTTGTAAAACATATTATAAAATAATTTAAAAAAAGGGGGGAGGAGGAGTTTTCACAAAGTTAATTACCTGTGAGAGAAGAATATGTCCAATTTAACACAGTTCAATGTCATAAAAACTATGAAAATAGTCTGCTGTTCCCTTTTTAGTTAAAATGTGTGGAAAACTTAAATCTCTGAAGAATAAAGTGAAGTAAAATAAAATAAGTCCATGTTTAATGAATAAAAAGTGATTACTTTTATTTGCTTTAATTTACTTAAAAACGCAGTTTATGTCATTTTGTTTTTTAAAGTGTACTTTGGTACGGTAAATATGTAGTCTCCGAAGATAGTTAATAAAGTAGAGTAAAATGAAATAAGTTGATATTTTAATAAAATGTAATTTTATTAAAAGATGTATTACTTCAGTTAATGTCGTTTTATTTTAATAAATATATGTAGTTTTTCCCTTAACATTGCATTGCAACTTAATTCAAATTTATGCTAATTATAATAGTGCATTATGCTGTTACTCTGTCTGCATTGAAATGATTTTATAACAAATTTTGTAAAAAACTGTATTAGTTAATTAGCTTTCTTTTTAATTACTTATTTAGACATAACAGCAAAATAGCAAATATTATAGTGGACATTACTTGGCAAAATAACAATATAGAATTGAGAGAAAATATAATAAAAAAATAAAGGGGAAAATAAATAGCTTTTTTAAGGGTCTGCAAAGCGCACATAACACTTCTGATGTTACAAGTGTCCATAGGCTGCAGTGACTGCTTTACATGAGGAGGCCTGCATGCCTGTTTGCTACTGTCGTGGTATAAAAAATTGACTTAAAGCTCTTAATTTGTTTATAAGATAATTTGAAATCGTATGTGTAAACATGGTCAAACTTAAAAGACATTTTTCCATAAAATTGATTTTTCGAGTTACTTCTTTTTTGATTGAAGGTGTCATAATATTTGAATTGATTGATTGATTGAATTGAATTCATTTATTTTCACATTATTACTTACTAGCTTTTGTCACACGTTGGCTCACTTTACTGTAGATTTGATCTATCCCTCAGGAATTGTAAAATATTTCTGAATAAAAGGCTTATTTAGCCCTTTTCTGTACCGCTAAGAATGGGCATGTAAGAGTTCATGATGGTTGAGTATTAAGGTGTTAAAGCCTAAGAAACAAAATCACTTTCGAGAGTTCCGATCCGACCACGGTGGGAGACGGACGTCGCGCTCGTTGCCCTCTCCGATTTCGATACTCGTGATTTAGTGACGTCAGTTATTACTTCGTGAGTGCTCGTTTTCATTGTTCCGATTCGGCACACCTGCGCCGCACACCTGTGCTACACACCTGCGTTCTGTTTCCTAGAACTGAGTGAGACCTTTCCTTTCTATTTATTTATTGCTTTATTTATTTCTTGGTATATTCATTTGTTTACTCATTTATTTATCTATTTATTTACGTATTTTCCTTAATTCTTCAGTCATTTATTTCTAAATTTATTTACTTTTTATTGTTTGTTTATTTAAGTAGTCTTATGTTATTTTTCCCCTATCTCGCTCAGGTACTTATTTGCATTTTTTTTTTTTTTTCCTATTTTGTTTAGTTTTAAACAGCTCTCTTGGCCCGAACTCGGGATAGTCCCGTAGTTTTTCGTTTGGCGTGCCCCCCTGCCCTTAAGGCAGGGAGGTTGGTGCGCGACCCCCTCAGGCCACGTAATGGCCCTCACTAATAATTGGATGTTAGGACTACGGAACGATTTTCTCGCGAATGGATTCGACGAAAACGCCGTCGACGCAATTCTCGCGCGTCATTATTCCCCGTCCTCGGAGGACGTGCAATATGTACCCCGCGTGGCAACAACTAATATGTTCGCGCCCCTCGATTCGCTTGAGTCACCGCTGAACCAGGCGGATAGAGGTCAGTTGCCGAGCTCCAGCTCGGAGGCCGACTCCCAGATGGAGCTAGACACAGTCGCACCCACCGCGTCACTTACGCCCGCGATTTCCGCGTCCGCGTCTACCGCGCCTTCCGCGCTAGACAAAGACAATGATAGCGAGAATTTTAAAGTCGTGTCACATCAAAAGCGTAAACAACGCTCTCGCCCCGCGTCGCGCTCGTCGGACTCGGACTCGGGTACCGGACGCCCGGCCGAGAAACTAGTTCGGAATATAGATGGCGCTCGAGCGCCTGCCACGGCTACACCGGCAGCCGATAAACCGCGCTCAAGCAGAGCTAACTCGCTCTCGCAAGTCGACGCTACGAATTCCGTAGCGGTGACTAAGAAGCCCCGCCCACCGCCTCCGATTACCATTCAGGACAAGTCCCAGTGGATGTCCATCTCAAATAGACTAAAAGTGCTCAAAATTAACTATACGTCCGCCCTAAATACCCCAGCGGGTATCCAGGTTAAGGTCCCCTCCGTTAACGACTTCCGCCAGCTAACAAAACTCCTTCGGGAAGCTAAGTTAGCCTTTTTTACTTTTACCCTTGAGGAGGAACGCCTCCTCCGAGTAGTGCTTCGTCGCGTTCCGGCCGAGATCTCGGTCGAAGACGTGATCGCATCCCTTAAAGAAAAGAATTTCCCCGTTAAAGAGGTACATCGGATGTACCATCCGCGCACCCGCAGGCCATATAACATGGTATTAGTTATTTTAGATCGTTCCGTGGAGGGTAAGGCTATTTTCAGCTTGACC
Organism: Antheraea yamamai; assembly: GCA_036509395.1. Lineage (NCBI taxonomy): Eukaryota > Metazoa > Arthropoda > Insecta > Lepidoptera > Saturniidae > Antheraea > Antheraea yamamai. The sequence continues at coordinate 1,630,878 of AP028426.1, forward strand.
TCTGTTTGCAACCTCAGCGGCATCACCGTTGAGTCCCCCCGGAAGACCCATACCCCGTCGCAGTGTCACAACTGCCAAAGTTACGGCCACTCGGCACGCAACTGTCATCTCCGCCCTAGGTGCGTCAAGTGCCTGGGTGATCACTGCACAAAGGAGTGCAGGCGCACACCCGACACCACCGAGCCCCCCAGCTGCGTGTTGTGCGGCAACGCAGGTCACCCCGCGAACTATCGCGGCTGTCCCCGCGCACCAAGCACACAACGCCCCCGCCAGGCGCGACAGGTGCCTAGGGCGTCTGTGGTCGCCGCCCGCCCTCCGCCTCCCCCTCTCATGTCCGTGGGGGCCTTCCCTGGCCTGCCGGGTGCCTCTCGCGCCCCGGTAGCGCCCGCGTCCACTCCGCGCGCACCCCCCTCTGTGCCGCGCGCTCCACAACCCGGGCGGGCCCCTCTGGCCCCCTGGGCTCCCCAGCCCCAGGCTCCCAAGCCTCAGGCTCCCATCCCACAGGCACGGCCGGCACGCGCCGCGCCAGCCTTCTCTATGGGGCTCTCTGAAGTGAACTGGATTTTCCAGTTATTCCGGGAGCACGATTTGCAGGAAGTCCTAAACTTCAACGCAGCTTTCCAGGCGGAGGAGGACCTGGGTAAGCTCAACGTGCTCGCGCAATACCCGAGTATTGCTGCGACATTACATCGCATCGCCCGCTCACAAGATCCAATTTCATGTAAATAAAATTCGCGGCTATGAATAGGATAAAACCGCGCGGTCTATCTCTTTCGTTTTTTAACGCGAGATCTCTTAGGACACAGCGCGATCTAGTAGCTGCCTTCTTGCGCGATAGACAGATAGACGTTTTCCTCGTCCAGGAAACGCTTCTAAAACCTAAAATGCGAAATCCTAGAATCGCGAATTATAATATAATCAGAAACGACCGTGTCGCCCGCGGGGGTGGCACCTTAATTTATTATAGGCGTTCATTATATTGCATGCCGGTAGATCCGCCCGCTCTGACTAATATGGAAGTGTCAGTGTGTAAATTAGGTATGACCGGTCATCCGTCCATTATATTAGTGTCCGCGTACCTCTCACCGAATAAGCAGTTGTTAAAAACAGATTTGCAAGCGTTGCTTAATTTAGGAGACTCAGTCATTATAGCGGGGGACCTCAACAGCGGGAACGTTATCTGGAATAGTCCGAGAACCTCTCGTAACGGGAGGATACTCGACGAACTAGGTAGGGTTCTCGCGTTTGACGTCATAGCCCCTCCGGAACCCACCCATTATCAGGATAACTGCCGTCCGTCAGTTTTAGACATAGCTTTGTTAAAAAATATCACGCTTCGGGTACGACTCATACAAGTCGTACACGAACTTGATTCGGACCATCGCCCGGTCGTATTACAGTTAGGTTTTAACTCAGACTTCACCCCTCCGTCGGTTAGGGTGGCTGATTACGCGAAACTCGCTCGTTATTTTAAAGAAAATCCTTCGTCTAGCAATTTAGACAGGGTTCCGGACGTGTTGGTGTCTAAAGCCGACGCGGATTCGGCTATCGATTCCCTGGTCGACTATCTCCAGACCGCCGTCAGAGAGACCTCGAAAGAGGTACAAGCGGCGAATGATCGCCGTTTTATACTCCCTGACGACGTGAGAGCGTTGATTACGGAAAAGAACGCCGCGACTCGAGCTCACGACGCTTACCCGTCCACAGAAAATCGCGACCGTTTACGCTTGTTACGTAAAATAGTCAAATCTCGTATCTCTGAAATTCGGGGCGACAGGTGGGACAGACTTCTGGAGGATCTCCGGCCGTCCCACCTGTCGTACTGGAAACTCTCGCGAACTTTAAAGTCGGATCTCACTACTCCGATGCCTCCTCTCGATAGAGGTCCCGGTTTGCCTCCTGCGTTCGATAGCATAGATAAAGCGGAATGTCTTGCCGCGAGTTTAGAAACACAGTGTTCACCGAACACTGATAACACTGACCCTATCCATATTGGGTCGATCGAATTGTCGGTAGAGCATGCACTAGCGTCCCCTCCCGTGGATACCCTAACCTCAATAACTTTCGATGAAGTTTCGACCGCCATCCAGCGTCTCAAGCTTAGGAAGTCCCCAGGTCCCGATGGGATCAGGAACGAGGTACTGAGACTCCTTCCCGATCACATCATAGCTCTATTGGTCTGCATCTTCAATGCGGCCATGTCCCAGGGCCACTTTCCAGTCGCCTGGAAGAAGGCCGTAGTGATAGGCATACACAAGCCCGGCAAAAAAGCTACGCTTCCCGATAGCTATCGCCCGATTAGCCTGTTAGATACATTAGGTAAATTATACGAGCGGCTCCTTCTGAACCGTCTCCAGGTCTCGATTACAGATTTAAAATTAATACCACCTGAGCAGTTCGGATTTCGTGCCGAACACTCTTGCACGAATCAAGTACACCGCCTCACGGAGTACATTTTCTCTAATTTTAATGCCGACCCGAAACGTAAACCGAAACGCACAATTGCAGTCTTCTTCGATGTCGCCAAAGCCTTCGATAAGGTCTGGCATGGAGGGCTCATCCATAAATTATGTAAATCTCACGTACCCGATAAGTTAATTCATATTATCCACGATTATCTCACTGATAGGACTTTCCGCTTTAGAGTGGATGGGGAACTATCCCTGCCCCACCCGATACGCTCAGGTGTGCCACAGGGCTCCATACTCGCGCCCTCTCTCTTCAATCTGTTCATCAGTGACCTACCTCGGTCTAAACGGGTCGAGGTAGGTTGCTATGCTGACGATACAGTTATTTACACTTCCAGCTTGAGGTCGGACTTTCTTAGGAAGCGCATCGAAAAGGCCGTTTGCACACTCGGTGAATGGTTTCGTCGATGGCGCATAGAAGTTAATCCTGATAAGAGCGCCGCGATACTCTTCGATCCTTTACGACGTAGTAATAACCTCGAGCCCATCAGGCTATACGGAACCGATATACCTTGGGCCGACGAGGTCAAATATCTCGGTGTTACATTAGATAAACATTTAAATTTCGAGTCACATATAGATAGAGTGCGAAACAAAGCCGCTATGGTCTTGGGTCGCCTCCATCCGTTGCTTTGTCATAGGAGTAAGATGTCCCTCAGACACAAGCTCACTTTGTATAAGACGTGTATCCGTCCCGTGATGACATATAGCAGTCCCGTTTTTGCGCATATGTCGAAAGATAATTTTCATAAGTTGCAGGTTCTTCAAAACCGCGTTTTACGTAAAGTAACCGGTGCTTCGTGGTATGTCCGGAGAGTTGATCTACATAGGGACCTAGAGATGCCTTCTATCTGGGCATACGTAAAATCACTTACGATTAATTATTTTGAAAAAGCCGCGAATCATCCCAGTCCGTTAGTGGTATCCACCACAAAATACGAACCCGTACCAAACGCTGCGCGATGTAAAAGACGTCCGCGACATATTTTTACCGACCCTCCCGATGAAATAACGGCAGTGAACGATCAGTACCAGCCTGTCTCTCCAAACAGAGCGTGCTCACGCCCACGCCCGCGTAACCACAGATCACGCCGCCGTGGTCTGGGGGTAAATTTCGCTCCCGCACACCAGACTAGGCCCCCCTCGGCAGCGGCTCAAGCCTAGGTCCGTTCCCTCGGCGTGGAGCCCTTGAGTACACTGCTCGCGCGATACAGTGACACAAAATCTTACATCACTGCGACAAAATTACACATATCACCTCAACGCACGTGCACGCATACACGCTTACACATGCAAGTGGAAGGGTTTTATTTTTTTCCCTTATCAAACTGAAATAGTTTAGAATATTATCCGATACGAAATATATATAAGAGTTGTTGAGGTATGTATGCTTGGTACACATATATGTTTCAACAACTCATATATGTATGAATATGAATAGTTAGCTTAGCTTAGGTTAGCTCAGATAGGTCGCGAATTGCATGTATCAGGCAACAGCCAAAGCCGAGGTGTGCCGCGCATCCTTGAGCTAGTTGTCAAAATAAAATCGGCTGAGTGCCTTAAGCGCTCGCCTTAGTAGTCCGGTGAAGCTGTTAAGACCTTGCTTGGTCAATAGCGTAGTCAGTTCGAAAAAAAAAAAAAAAAAAAAAAACAAAATCACTTTCACATTTATAATATTAAGATTTATCTATTACTTTAAATAAATGGTAAGAAAGTATATTATTATTTCTAATACTAGCCGGCCCGCTGACGTAATCCTGCCCTGGTAATAAAAAACCTTGACAAATTATATACCTAAACCATCCTCATGGATCACTTTATTAACTGGTGAAAACCTCATGAAGATATGTTTAATAGTGTTTTTGAACTTATCACCAACAGACAGATAGACAGGCAGAAAGACGTGGCAGAGGACTTTTTATAATATGTGTTGATTTTTTAAGGGGGTCCTCCTAGTGTGCTGCCTGTTTGTTAAGCATTTTTTGGTAATTTTTTTTTTTTGAGGACTAGTATAAAATTAGGCTGAGTTTTTTATGATTTATTTATATATACTTAAAGAGTATATAAAATGTATAAATTTTCAACAAAAAATATTGAGTGAAACGTTAGTTATATTACCCCAAACACCCCCGCCTCGAAAAATTGGACGCCCACAGTCTCCATGATTCCTGCTGATTGGCTTATCTGAAATAAAAAAATAATAGCATTTTAATCTATAAGGTTAAACACACAGAATGGTAATAGGTAATTTGATTGAAAATAACAAAAATTTGGTTTTTGGTAGCCTATTAGAAAAAAAAATTGGTTTTCATGGTTTTTTAGAAATGTTTTTGTCATAAAAAAATTAGAAATGTTTAAGAATTTTGCAATAACAATAGGTAATTTTATGTGTCTATATGTGCTGAGTCTACCTGTCGAGTTACACAAGGGAACTGCTCTTCTGGTATTATATATGATTTATGCAGTGCCTGCACTTTAACATTTTATTATTAAGACAGTTTATTTGTATTACTTCAGTTCTTAATCAGAGGAGCTCACCACCACTGTTCGCTATTTACCATTAGCGGCTGATTATTATAAACCATTAATAACATTTTTTCCTAATGAATAACCATTAAAAACATCTCTATCTTTACTACATTATACATTTGAAGTAATTTGGTCAATCCCTTCTCGAAATATGATGGAGACCAATTTGAAAAACACAGTTTTGAGACAATCGCGTATAAATTTGTAAGTAAGATTAAAACTGAAAATTTCATCTTACTATCAATCGGCGATGCCTGGTCCAGTAATCCTTCCTCTTTCTCGGGAAGTCTTTTGTCTTGTTGTGTTTAAACTTGTCTGAACTGTTGAACTTGAACAATGTATATTTGTGTAGAACGGTCTTAGGTATAAAATCGACAGTGGACCTCTCAACTCAGCGCTCCAAACAGCTGCTTCTTCTAAATGCTATGTCTTTAATTCAACTTCCAATTAAAAAAAAATCCCTTGACCACAGTATTCTAAACATGTTAAGGAAGCATTTACTCTTAGTAAAACCAGTAACAGTTTTTTAGGAAATAGTGTTACATTTTACAATAAAGTCTTAAAAGATATTACCGATTTGCCAGATTGTGCATTTAAATGCCATGTCAAGCGGGTTTTGGTGTCAAAAGGCTATTATAGAGTGGATCAATATGTGAAGGATTGTGATGTCTGGAATTTACTCATCTCTGTGCATCCATTAAAAACGTTTGTGACATGTATCTAATTAATATATTCTAAATATTTGTTAAAAAGATAAACCAGATCGAGTTTGTTACCGGTTCTTCTCGATGACTGGGATGTTTTCCGAAACGGTGCTGGTTTTGACGTCCATAAGTGCCTTCTTAGGGCCTAAATTGAATAAAGTGTTTTTGATTTGATTTGAAAAAAGAAAAAAACACGATTTTTTTAACCCACCAACTGAGAGGACCCCTTAACTGTAATACTCCCAATAATAATTTTTTTTCTGTTTCCAGGTTGAGCGTCTTGTTGATAGAGTGAACAATTCAACATTATTAGAAGACCGCAGAGATGCATGCCGAGCTCTTAAGGCCATGTCACGTACCTACCGTGTAGAGGTTGGAGCACAGGGAATGGAGACTCTTAAGCAGGTAATTTACATCTACAGAATTACATTTTATTCTTAATTAATATCAATTCTACTGGAAAATAATTCAAGATTAGGTAAGTTTACACAAGTAGGTTTTTCCAGGGTGATAGAAATATAATATTTACACATAATTATAAAGTTAATAAAATATGTGGCATGTATTAGTAACAAGAGGCTATAAATGTATCTATAGACTTTAATATCTACACTTTAATATTTTTTTATATAAATGGATCATTATTTCGGTGACCAACTTGGCACTTCCCAAAATTAAACATTTTCCTCTTCAAGTCTCATGCTTAAAAAGATCCATAAATATAGATTGGAATTTGTCTGAAACAAATATAGTTCAGTATTTCACAGGCCAGTTAGTGAATTTTATATTTCCAGCCTCATCAGTTACAGATACAGTTCTTACAACTAGTACTTTATTGTTGAAGGGGTAAGATAGATATATCTATACCTATAATATGAATGTGAATCTAATTTAGTCTTGGTTTCATTAAAATCGGTTCACTCTATCAAAAGCTATTGTAATTTTAATGATGATGCGACCTAAGCACAAGAGAAATATACATAATTAAATGGACTTAATACATTCGAATGAATTTATTAGTCACTGTTTTTTACATTATGTTACGCGGACGGAGTCACGCGCATAGCTAATCAACAATAATCTCTCCAAATGATATTTGAGTACCTTCAGTAGCACACCCCCAGGCTGACCAATTTTGTTACCACAGTATTTGAATTATTGTCTTGTGTTGACAGATTTCGGTATATACTACTTTTATCTAGGGGTCCTCTCTCTTTGTTTTCTACAGGTCCTTGAACTAGACAGAGCTGATAATGAAGCAATAAATTACGCACTGGATACCCTCAAAAACATAATGTCACCAACACAATTCGAAGAGGAAGAGGAAAACCATCGTGTACCAACCAACATTGGGGAACAATTCACAGAGATGTTCATTAAAGATCCTCACAATGTACAACTTATTCTCGATCTTCTTGATGAGTACGATTTTCGTGTAAGACTATCTGCAGTACAATTACTTACTTCTCTTCTCACAAATCGACCAAAAGACATGCAAGATATTATATTAGTGAAACCAATGGGTGTATCGAAAATGATGGACCTGTTGGCAGATAGTCGAGAAGTTATACGCAATGAGACCCTACTGTTACTGATAAAGTTGACTAAAAGTAATGCCAACATACAGAAAATAGTCGCTTTTGAAAATGCTTTTGATAGGCTCTTCGAAATAGTTTCCAGTGAAGGTTACTCTGATGGTGGAATAATCGTTGAAGACTGCTTGCTGTTGATGTTGAATTTGTTGAAGAATAACAGTAGCAACATTAACTTCTTTAAAGAGGGCAGTTATATACAGAGAATGCTGCCAATGTTCAGCACGCCTGTAGACGAAGACCTTGGTTGGACTCCGCAGAAAGTGTCAAATGTTCATTGCATGCTCTTGATTGTAAGGACTTTAGTGTCACCAAGTAATTCGGTTCAGATAATATCAAGCTGTCAGAAGATATTGAAGAATGTAGGCCTTCTGGATGCTCTTTGCAATATATTAATGTCGAGTGGAGTGCCAGCGGACATATTGACAGAGACGATAAACACAGTGGGTGAGGTGGTAAGGGGTGACATTGTTAATCAGGAGTTTCTCGGAACCGTTATGGCGCCATCAAATCCACCACGGCCGGCCATCGTCGTGCTTTTGATGTCTATGGTGAACGAGAAGCAACCATTCTCCCTGAGGTAAGTTATTTGTAATGTCAATTTTGGTACTAAAATATGATTTTTTAGGAGTACTTTAAATTATAATTATTTGAGAAGTCATCAGTAGATAGTTCAAGTTATTTGATAGCTCAGGCTTTTAGTTTGAATTCTGCAGACAAATTAAATCGCTTTTGAAAAAAAAGCGTAGATTTGTACCTAAATATTAGAAAAAGGAGTTGCATTTTCTTCTGTAAGAGAAAAATATGTTTCTTAAAACAATTTCCGTACTAAACCAGCACCTACAGCGATTGCGTCGCCATTCAACACTCTGAGATGTTACACCCTAGTTAAGTTAAAGGTAAGATTTATGGATACTGTATATTAATTGTCCCAAAAGTTTATGGAGTTAAGATGTTATTATTATTGTAAAAAATTCAAGTATACTTCACACATTAGCAATGCTATGCAATTACCATTAGCAATTATATGGTATGGTATGCAATGGTAGGTAAGACATGGTAATTGTGCCTAACTGGATTGCAATACAGAGGATTTAACAACTGCCTTAGTAGCCAGCTTAGTATAGGAGGGACCTGTATCCAAATAAATTGCTACCATCATGAATATGGTGTTAAATCTATTACAGTGACTTTGTCTTAGTTAACCATGTTTCAAAACCAGCCAGTATGTTCTAATTATCAACAGGCTTTGAGAGAATTGCTGGTTAGATCTGATGATAACAAAACTCATGTAATTTGTAAGGTGGTCCCTTACTTCCTTTTTTACTTTCGCTCATACTTTTTTGCCACATTAGCGCATTCTTGGACATTTTGAGACCTTTATGTACATGTCTTATCAAAACCAACATACCATCCTTGTTAACCTTTTTGGCTGCTCTGAATATAGCCATAAGTTCAGGCTTACGCATAATATAAAGTGTTTAATATAAAACGAAGTTCAAATATTATTATGTGACACAAGGATTGAGTCATTTCATCAAAATGAGCTAAATCCAATTTTAAATGTTCTATATGTTGCTTTTTTTTAAGATTTCCAGTTTGCATACACAGAGAACGAATTTCAAATTTTGACCGTTCATAAGTTTTTTTTCTAATCTTCATATTTTAAAAATAAAAATAACGTGAAATATTAGGAACGGCTAAAATTGGATTTACCTCATTTTGAAATATAACGACTCAATTGACATTTTTTTTTCAGAGTGATTCCTATACCTTCTATAGCTTTAAAATAATATAAAAAGGCATTGAAACAATCTGTTTACAGATGTGCAGTATTATATTGCTTCCAATGTTACTTGTACCACAACGAGATAAGCCAAGCGGCTCTGGTCCAAACGCTTCTACCATCGTCCACGGATGTCTCGAGCTTAACCAGCGGGCAACTTCTATGTGGCGGTTTATTCTCCTCCGACGTGTTGTCCAACTGGTTTTCAGCGGTGGCACTGATGCACGCTCTGATAGAGAACCCGGCACAGAAAGAACAGCTCCTCAGGGTACTGTTGGCGACGAATATCGGCAGCTCGCCGGTGTCACTTCTTCATCAGTGTACAGTGTTGTTGCAGCAGAGTACCAAGTTGAAGCCGAAGGTATGACAAAATAAAATAGTATATTCCTAGACCATTTTTTGATTGTAATATGTTTTAATGTCCTTTTCAAGTCTTGGTATGGTTATATAGTTTAAGTATAGTTCATCCCTAATGAGGGTTAATGAGGGTTCCCACCTATAACCTTAAATTACTCACAGTTACAATATGTGAATACCGTGGTGAAAACCTTTATGAGATAGAGAAATGTGTCGTCACATTTTAAAATGAGTTAAATACAATTTTAATCGTTTATATAACATGTTTAATTTTTTTAAGATTTCCAGGTTTTATACACCTAGAATGAAGTACAAATTTTGTGATGATAGCTTAGATGTTTTAACATCTTGAAAAATAACGTTAAATATTAGGAGAGGTTAAAATTGGATTTAGCTCATTTTGAAATGTAAAGACTCAAATATTGATTGATCTGGTAATCCAGCTTTCTGATAGGTTTTTCACCATGTATGTGGTGATCAATATACACATTACCCATTTATTAATGTTAACATTAGTAAACAGGTATATAATCCATTAAATCAGCAACTGCCAAGTTATGTCTGTCAAAATTTTGTGATATAAACTGTGATTTGTATAAAGTATTTGCGATGCCTGTAATAGCAATAATTGTGACCACAGTATAGAAAGACGAGACGTTGTTTGTTGAATTCAACATTTTTTTAAATATGTTTATTATTTAACTAAGTTATGTTGTTTTTTCTTTTTAATAACTAGTATAGTCCAATGATATTAAAACTATATAGATACGTCATAAGCGCTTCGACAGCGCCTCGGTAAAACTTGGTTAGTTAGCTTATTTTTGACGGCTTCCCCGTCAATTCGCCCGCATCTAAACAAACATGTATCTATCTCTTTTTCATAACCGATATTGAGAATATGCCATCTTACTTCTACATTTTACCTAAGACAGTGTGGTGTTACAATGTTACTTTACGTATGTGTGCATTATCGTGCCATTTGTTTTGTCAAAACATCATGTAGGTAACGTATCTTCAATTATAATATCATTGGTATAATCAGAGTCGAGCCGATATTTGTTTGATGTTGATTTTTGGAGTACCCACTAAAACATATTTCCCTTAAGAATCGAGTTGATACGATTATGTACCAGAACATCCAATGTCAACTTCTTTCTTAGAACGTATATAGCATAAAAATTAATTTAAAAAAATGGAGAGTGTTTACATGTAAAGTAAAAAAAAAAGTTTTTATTGAGTTTGCGTATTAGCATTATAAAATACGTATACTTGATATATAATTTACGATGACATATATAAAAACTGCTGAATTTATTGATTTTTTCAACGGAAAACTACAAAACTTATTTTTCCATACACAGAAACAAGTCGAAAGTATAAAATTGGTTTAATTAATATTTTTTACTCTATGGCGAAGTATGTTTCTTTTAAACACTGTGTCGATTATTTAAACCACTGTAGCTTTAGAACACTCAGAATAATATATGATACTTGTTAATTTTTCTATGTACTACTACTTGGTGGTACTTGGAAATGTAATAAGTATGGTGGTACCGGAGCATGTGTAAACATGACAGTCAGGGGGAATGGTGTGTGTGATCAGGTATCATTGTTGATGCTGCTGTCGCAATGGGTTTCTCACTGCCCGAGTGCTGTAGCGACGTTCCTGCGCGTGCCGGGAGCCGCGGGGTGGCTCGTCACACAGACCGCCGCCACCGATCACGACGATAACGAGGCTCTACTGCAAGGCCTCGCCGCCTTCCTCTTAGCTCTCTGCCTGCACTTCAACGACGATACCGTCGAGAACTATACCAAGGTGACTCATATAAAGATGCATTCATTCCGGTGTTGTTAATAGAAAAGATTCCCACTATGGGTCAAGCCAAACAGCAGTATGGATCTAAATTTATTCTTCTTAATGGACACCATACTTGGTCCGCATTATATTACAATGTAAAAAAGGGCAGTTCAAGTATCATGTAAGCAGAATTTTTTTATTTTGGACCGCCTCCTATCCCCGGTCAGCAAAAGTAAGCATGGTCATATCCCAATGCTTACGTAACCATCTATATAAGTATTTTTAAATCTGTTCTGGTTAAATAAATAAATATTACTAACGTAATCACCACCCAGAACCCCCAACCCTTATGTCATCAAAAATAAATATATCAAGGACCCCAGCCCCATCAGTGCTTATGTAGTACTTGAATGGCCCCTAACATGATAATAGTAAAATACAGTCTAGCTCCATCTAGTGACAAAAGTTAAAGTAAAATATACTTTATTAAAATAGATAATATTGAAACCTCTTTTCTGAGACTTAGGTGTGCCAATCCATACTTCTATACTAATATTTTAAAGAGGTAAATGTTGTAGCAGGTAATATCAGTAACAATTGGTCCGATTTGACAAATTCTTTCAGTTTTATATAGCTCATTTATCGAGGAAGGTTATAGGCTATATATCATCACGCTACGACCAATAGCCGCGGAGCACCAATGAAGAATGTTTCAAAATCGGTATTTTTTTCCTCTTGAGAGCTTCCGCTGCATATTAGCCCAAAGTAACTATTCTACACGGACAAAGTCGCGGGCAGAGGCTAATTTTCATAATAATAGGACAAAGGATGTTGAGTTCATCAATTATTATAAATAAAATTCAAGTATTACGTAAACAGATTTTTTGTGTTTTCCGATACCCCACCCCCTACGTCATCAAAAATAAGCAAATCATTGACAACCCCCCCACTCTTTAGTGCTGTCAGTAATACTTTTTTGTTTATTTAACTTTATTTTTAGCAACCAATCTACATTATTATTATTACTTATATTATTACTGTCATTGTCCACTTGGTATTATTAAAAATGAAACATCACAAGATTATGAATAAAATATAAAAGTCACTACATGACAGACTAAGATCTTGCCAAAAATTTCATGTAATATTTGAATAGACCCTTAAGATTCGACCCTAAACTTCTGATCATTCTATGATTTCAATAGGAATCTCTGAAGCAACTGATAGAGAAGCGGATAGGCATGGAGACATTCCTGGGTAAATTGAGTGAGGTGTGCCGGCATGAGCTCTACAACAAGGCAGCTAAGCATCCTCAACTGAGGGCAAAGGTCGCTGCAGATGTTCTTATCGACTATGAGTTCTGCAGACTCTTCAAAGTGATGGAAAGTAAGTTTAAGGTCACCACGAAATAAGTAGAATTAACAAAAACATCAATTTTGTTTCCATACTATCTCATCATATACTGTCGTAGGATCTTGTCAAAATTGGAGTTGCTGATTTCACTTGAACTTAAGTCGTGATTGTCTAGTGGTTTGACCGGTGGAATATCATTCCGATGTCCACAGTTTAAAACTCCGGCATGTACAAACGTTTTTTTTTTAATTCGCGTACATTTACTAATTTAAATTGGTAACACTATGGAGTGACGGTGAAGCAAAACATCATAAGGAAACTTGAACCTGAGAAGTGTTCTTGTAATACTAATGTATGTGGGAAAACATAGAACTGTGGATTTCTCAGAGTCTGAAATCGCGAATACATCGTGGGCTGGCGTGTGGTGATTATGCCCATACCTCCTTACGGGAAGAGGCCTATAGGTTTCTTACAGATTGATGATGATGATACTTTATTTTGGTCCTTTAGTTCCTGATCATAATGATTATAGATTAAAACCTGTATGGTCTATATTTCAGGTGTTCTCATCCAAAGCCTGACAGCAAAGCAGGAGAACGGTGTAGCAGATGGTGGAGCAGAGCGCTCAAGCCCGGACAGTGCCACCCTGGAGCAATACAAGTCCTTGATCCGACAGCAAGACTCACGTTTGCAGGAGCTCATGAAGCAGCTAGAGGGACTTGTGCAGCAGAACCACTCACTACAGGTAATATCTTAATATACATATACTTATTTGGATGTAGATAACTTGGTATATAATATCTGAGATCCATAAACCTCAACCCTGATTAACAAATAACAATGACAATTGTTACACTTAAATTTTTTTTGTGTAATCCACTATGCTAATATTACCCGCCACTTGGTGGCACTAGACTGTATTATATTATTATTATTAAATTTTATACACATACAAAATAAAACTGAAGTTAATAATTAAACTATATATATAAAGAAATTGTACATTTTATTTTTTTTTATATCAAAATGTATTCAAAACTTCTCAAAATATAATTTTGCTTTGTACTTTGGCAATTGATTTATCTCTAAAAATATGTTGTTCATATCAGTTGTTCCCATTAATTACGAATACTCATGACTATCGGTTGTAGAGTGCTGGAACGCCATCTAGTGGTGAGTTATAAGTGGATAATGACAAAATACATGTTTGATAACTTTGAAGGTATTTGTCAAACATTGTATGATTTAATCAATCTCAGATAAACCGACATCTTTTTATGTACAGGTGACTTGTTAAACAGCAGCAATATTTTCAGGGGTTGTCGAGTAGCCGTTTCTGGTTCTAAATCAATAAAAAAATAGGTGATTGATATTTGACCTATCTAGAGAAAAACAAAATTTATATAAACTAAACACCAGGTGATTTATGTAAAAACGAACTGGTGTAATAATAACGAAAGCGTTGAATCACACCGTGCCGCGCAGTCGCACTCGCGTCCAGCATCTCGACCCGCGCCCCGTTTCCCTTTGTTCAACCGCGTGGCGTTCCTACGATATGTAGTTACGTAATGATTAACCATGAAAAGCGCCCCTTTAATGTTGTTCATTGAACCTAGATGTGATTTTTTTACGCTTAAAAGTATCGTTCCCATACTTTTAAAGGTTTTAGAACAAACTTTAACTAAGGTTCTCTTTGTTGTTTATTAGTATTTGTTTGATATTATTATTTTATATGTGAAATTAAAACTTTAAACAGTCACCTGGTATATGTATATTCGCAGTATCCTAGAATATGAGACTTCGTGGTCACATTTAACACAAAATAAATAAACACTAAAACAAATATTAATATATAACAAAGAGAGCCTTAGGTAAAGTTTGTTGTAAGAATTTGAAAACTATGGATAATAATTTAAATAACCCTAGGTTAGATAACCGGTGATAAAACCTGCTAGTGGCGACTCGGAGTTAATAACTTTCGATAATAAAACGGACAATCTACCCTTTTGTTTGTACATTTTTCGGAAAATTATCCTTTGTTAGTTGGTTGGTTTCACTTTCATTTCAGACGACGGTCATTGACACTGTGGCTTAACATAACGCTTAGAATATTAAGTATAATTTTTGTATGTTTCTAGATAATTAGGTTAAATATTAAGCACCTGTTTTTTATTGATTTAGAACGAGAATCGAGTGTAGATTGTCCTCCATAAATATTGCTACTCTTTAAACATTCAGTTGGTGTACTTTATATACAAAACATTAATTAGACACATTCTATATATTCCATGCATTAGTATTTGTAATTTTATATAATTGATGTTTTTGTAACGATATCGACTGTGAAATTGTAAATAACGTGATTTCAGAGCGCATTAAACGACTCTATATCAGCAAACTCGCACTTAAAAGATGAGAACACACTCTTAAAGGCTCAAGTCTCAGCAACAAAATCATCGCCGGCTCAAAACCTGCAGAATTCAGACGAGGCTAAACTCAGAGAATACGAGGCCAAGATGGGAGAATACGAGGTGAAGATAAAAGAATACGAGACCAAGATCAGAGAATACGAGGCCAAAGACAGAGAATACGAAATCAAGGTGCAGAATCTGAACGTGGAAGTGACAAGGTTAAATGAGCAATTAAAGTCTAGTCAGGACGAAAAGAAGATGGCGGTTGATGAATCAGAGAGATTGAAAAAGGATCAAGATGATTTGTTAGAATTACTCGCTGACCAGGTAAGAATATTATCAAACTGCAAACAACATTATACATATATATGAATTGTGCTACTAGCATTGCTTGTGATAAATTTTATAAATAAATCAAAATCAAAAATACTTTATTCTGTTGAGACCTTTAGGATTTTTAACTGAATTTACCAATTACCACCAATTTGAACAAAAAACTCCGGCGTAGAGAAAGTTTATTAGAATTTTTGGTATCTTTTTTTATACTGCTAACAGCCCTGATACATTTTCTTGCCATATTGGATTAAAAACATTGAGAAGTCCTGGTCCAGAATGAAAATGAGAAATAAAATTTAAAAAAAAAGTTTTGTCAGGATATTTAAAATCATTTCTAGATTTTAACAACAAGGACACTTACCAGGTCCATAGCTAAGAATCACCACCTTGTAAACACAGTAAAAGAATCATTATCATCAGTCTACCTTTTTAGGAGACACATTATGAATACACCCGTTGCGATTTTACATGATAGAAGTATTGTTTACAGTAATATGTTATCATTTTTAGTAGTTGTACATCGCTATGATAAGTTTTCGATAATATAATTGGTTCTGGATGATCTTTGAAATTCTTATGGACTACAAAAGTTCTTAACAAATTTCTTGCAGAACCCCTAAGTATATTTAAGTAGTAGTACTTAAAATTTTATATTTCTAAGTCAGAAAGATTACTATTTATGGTTAATTTTAGTATTCAAATTGTGTCAATCATTTATAACATCAAGTTTTCTAAGTCTTTCCAAAAAATCAAAATCAATACAATAATGAAAAAAAATGATTAATAGCATTCTTTCGCAACCAAATCATCACATTCAATATTAGTAATGCCTCGGAATTATTTTTGGCGACATTTTTAAGTACAAATAATTTAAAGATAAATTAAGCTTAGTTCAAATTAGTTTAGCTTGTGACCCACGACGTGTGACGCTCAACTCTATATAAGACCAGTCGTGCTATATGCATCCGAGTGCTGCGCTACGAAACAGACGGACGAGAGAAAACTACATGTGGCAGAGATGTGAATGCCAAGGTTGATATGTGGTGTGACTAGATAATGGATAAGATTAAGAATGAGTATGTCGGAGGAAGTTTGAAAATAGCACCAGTGATAGACAAATAGAGTAGTAATGTTTTTTTTAATTTTTATATCATAGTTGGCAAATGAACAGATGGGTCACCTGATGTTAAGTGGTCACCACCGTCCATAGACACTTGCAAAACTAGGGGAATTGCAAGTGCGTTGCCAACCTGTGTTTGGGGGAGGGGGAGAGAGGGAGATGGAAGGAGGAGGGGAAGTGGGCCTCTGGCGCTCTCACTGACCGAACGAGACACAAAATGCAAGCACTGTTACTTCACGTCGGTTTTCTATCAGAGCCGACCCATTCATTCTGAAAATAATAATAGCTTCAGCGTGGCTCTACCACATACAAGCCATGTTAGCATAGGACGGACATGTCATGAAGCGAGATGAAAACCATGTAATAAGAAAAGTTTCGAGTATGAAAGTGGACGGATATTGGAGTAGAGGAAGACCGATAAAGGTATGGATGGATTGTGTGAAAAATGATGTCTATAAAAGGTGTGGATACTGAATGACATCTGACAGGCGAGAGTGGAAAAGGAAAACATGTTGTGCCGATACTACTTAGCTGGGGTAAGAGTAGAAAGATGATGATTATTTAAAGTTAAATATTTATTTTTCATAGGACACGAAACTGAACGAGTATAAGTCGCGATTAGTCGCTCTCGGACAAGTCGTGGAGGAAGAGATTCAAGAAGACTCATCACCGGCCAATTTGACGTGACCTTCACCGTTCTCAAACAAAACAAGTAAATAACCGTAACTCTCGGAATCGTTTTTATTTATTGTTTCCCTTTCAATAGTGTAATATAAGAGGAGTCATATTTCTATATATTTCTTAATTTTGATTACAAAGGATATTAGTAGATTGGATGTGATTTTTTAAATGATTCTATGAACTATATAGACACTACTTTATTTTTTCAAAATCTTCATCTAATCAAAATCCATCTTCTAAATTATTACTGCCATTGTCGAGAAGATAATAATATTACAGTGTTTTGTGACAATTTCAATGTTCCACCAAAATGGTTACCCCCTTGTTAGAATTTTCTAGAGGATTTATGCGCCATCTCAGAATTCATGCTCCGTGGTAGTATTTCTCATCCACTTCACTTGTGCACGATAACCAGAATATATTACGGAAAACACCATCAATATTAAAAAAATATAGAGCCAAATAACACAAAATTATGGATGAAACATTAAATTCTCTACATGACAGACCAAGATTCCGCCAAAAACTCTAGAGACTACTTTGTAGATTCTGCAAAATGACAATGTTTACGGAGTTTTGCTGTAAGTATAAAAAATATCAAACATTTAAAGTACGAAGAATGAACCGATAGATGGCGGATAAAACAAATGTGACAGTTAACTTTGTGATAACATACTACCGATTCTACGTCTTTATAGTAAAATAAAAAAAAAATTATAGCATTTTATTCATGCTAAGAATATATGCAATAGTTTATATCTGTAAATAACGTTGATTGAAATCGGATGTTTTATGAATGAAGTGATCTTATTATTGTTTTTTTCTTTATGTTGTTCAAGTAACAAAGGAGATTTCGGGATGTTATATATTATTCATTGATATTCTTAATTTCTTCACAATATTTTGGTTCCAATAAAGTATGGTTTAATCAACACACATTTACAATACCATAATGTGCTTATCGCTTCTAAATATGAGTCAATTTGTAATTTTCATTCAATTTCAGATTCCTCATTCACATTTGTTAAAGTAAAGTTAGTTACAATTCAATATATCACGTATTTTTTCAAATATTACTGTTTTCAATACTATTGTTCCTTCATCCGCGACAGATTAATGTTTATAATTGATATATGTTTATGGTATGATTTGTTACACATAGTGAAATGTTATTTTTAAGTGATATTTTTGTAGATTTTCTTTGTGAAAGTTTTCTATTGGAAACTAACTTCAGAGCTACAAACGCTGTGGCTATCGTACGTTGTTCACTTGTACCTAAGATGTTATAGTAATATATATGACATAATTATTAAATATTGTGACGAATATAGAAAATGTAATAAATTTGTTATCATATGAAGTTGTACTTTCAATTTTAACCCATTTCGAAAAAGGAGAAGGTTACTATGTTCGGGTTTATGTATGTTAATCGACATCTTCGTTAATTATGAACCGATTTAAATTATTCTTTTTCTATTTGAATTGGTTATACTCGGAGGTGGTCCCATATAAATTTGTAGAAAATATTCAACCCCTAAAAGGGGTGAAACGCCGCTTATTTGATTTACATCCACTTCTCGTCTACGTATTTTCGTCGACTTTAAACCGATTTCGATGATCCTTTCTAAATTGGAATTGATGATACTTGTTCTCATTCAAATTTGAATAAAAATCCAAACTTTATATTGAAAAATAATGAAATGAACAGTGCGCGATATTTTGGAAGACTGATGAATGAAAAAAATGACTGGACCGAAAAGCTAGAGAATGTACAGTCAAATTCATATGTTGTGCAGGAGATAAGTGTAGATGAATTATAGTTATGAATGGTATGAAAAACGGAAAACCCTAGGGCCAGATAGCATACCTATTAAAGTATGGAAGTTTTTATAAGTAGATGGATGGATATGGCCGACTTTATTTTTTAATGAGATGAGATGTTACTAGATGAAGTGATTCCAAATGAATGGTGCAATACCATAATAGTTTAAGAATAAGGGTGATGAACAGGACTGTAAAAATTATGAAGGAATAAAACTTGTCACATAGTTTGAGAAAAGGTAACAAATAAGAGATCAATCTAGGTTTATGCCTGAGCGAGCGACAATAGATTCTATTTTCGCACTACAGCAACTGTACGAAAAATATACCTAGATGTATACATAAGAACTTGTATGTGGTGTTTTTTGATCTGGAAAAGGCATACGATCGAGTACCCCAAGATGTTCTGTGGTGAGCTCTGAAAAAGAAAAGAATAGCTGGGTAGTACCTATAACTTATTTGCTGTAAGTACAGTCAAGCCAACACACGTTAAGTCTGAGGCTGAAGATAGCATTATTTTCAATGTGGCTAGGCTTGAACTTTAAGACTATCTATTCCTTCTTGTTATGGATGCGTTAACATCAGACATACAGGAGGAAACACCTTGGTGTATGCTGTTTGTTAATATTGTTCTTGTCGGAGAAAATGCTACCAAAGTCCAGAGTAAGCTGGGGAAAAGCCGAGAAAAATTGGAGAATGTTGGATTGAAGATTTGTAGAACAACATTATAGACAAGGACGCGAGGATAAATGCAGAGTGAATGAAATGACGAAAGGTGTCTGGGATAGCTTGTAAGCCACGAATGTCCTTGAAAGTCAAGGGGAAGGTGTATACAACTATTGTAGGACCATGTGCTGTATGCATCTGTGCGGCGACTTCAAAGAGATTATTAGGTAGCGCGTATACTAATATTTTTTTTATTTTATTTGATAATGTAGTTGTTTTTCGCTTTTTAGGGCCTTATTGTTTCTTTAATGTTTTTTGATATTGAAGTTGTTTTCTTTTTTGGAAAAAAATTATTTACATTAGAAAACGTTCGAGAATAAAAGAGGAGTAATAGATTTAAATCATATTTTTATTATCATTGGATTATATTTTCCATAAATAGTTTCTATACCTAATTATCAATCTAGCTACAGAACAGCCTTTATGCATATTACTTAATTTCACTATGATAATAAGAAAACTTTACAACTATTATTATTATAATAGCGACATCTATATGCATTTAATGGAAATAACACAATACAAGAGAATAAGATAGATAGATAAGAATACAAGATCGAGCTACGAAATATACACAAAAACTGAAGCATAATTCTTTGTCTTTCATTAAACAATAGTAACTTAAATGACTCTCCCTTTTTTATTTATAAAAAAGTGAAGATCATTTTCTCATCTCGAACATAAGAATGTACATATTTTTATTAGTAAAATTAGATAATTAATTGTACTGTACTAATAAAGTGATTTAATTTTGATTAATGATACGACCATAATATGACTGTAAATAAGCAACAGTAACCATGTACTTACCCTAAGTATAACATTATATACTGTATAGTACCTGTACACATCAATATTGTTTAATTTTTCAAATAATTTTTCAAATAATCTACAAAATTCGTCTAAGCTTAAAATATATGTACCCAGATGAAACAAATATCAAATTATACAATTAGTAAATATAATGATATAGAATAATAAATCTGTTGCTTTATAATACAGTAGAACCTCGATAAGTTACAATCCAAGGGAAACACAAAATATTTTAAGATATAAAGTTTTTAACTTAGCAAGAGTTTATATTACACTCGCACCTTCGCCGCACACTTTCGTGAAGACCAAATCATGCAGTTTCTGGATATTTTGTAACCAGCCATTGATAACTTTAAAACTATGGGTTTACAGCGAATTCGCTTTTTCTTTCACTATGGGTCTGTAACACTGATGTTTTGGTTTGGACACTGAATCACGTAAATAAACATTGCTCCAAAATAGGGAATTCAGCTATTTTTTCATAAAAGACTTTCTCCACATTCTCGCCTCTTTTAGAGTTCAGTTTCTTTTTTAATTATGAGTGATAATGTACTTTCGTGTATCCCAAACTGAGCCGCAAGATCTTTCCTTTTTAATCCACTTTACACCGCTTTTAATTTATCAACGTATGTCAGTGTTGTTAATTTTTGTGTTAACAATTTAACTTGTAAACACATGCAACCAATAAATTTCGACAAACTTTTTGTTTTGTACATTCATTCGAAATGACTCATTGGCAGACAGTTTATGTAACAGTGCTCATCGAAACATTATTTTACATAACTTAGGTCTAATGCTGAAATTATTAGTTTAAGTTGTAGAAGTTGCGTATTTTAAGTAATTCTATTACTTCATTTTAGGCTCTGAGGGGAAGGAACAGATTATTTTTAGAAGTTATAGAGGTTTTTCCCTTACCGAGATTCTACTGTATACATTTTGATGATGGAAAGGTCAATTTACTAGGGTGCAAAAACTGTCAAAACTCCTTAACAAATTAGCGTTCACAACGTTGACTAAATTAATATTTTATAGTTAACAGTGTATTATATTATATACGAGAACAAGTCTTAATTACATGAGAATAATCCATGTATATACGTGATAATTATATTGTATTATGTATATTATTAGTGATTTAAAAATGCAAAAGTTTATGCCTATAAATGACTCCGCTCCATAATTTCATTCCTCTAATATACTTGGGGATGTACTGAAGCTTATAATATAAAAAGCTATAAAGTATACCTATCAATATACTTTTAAGCAGAAAAAGATAAAAAATAATAAAGATCAGAAATCATTTACATCGAGGTAAGATGCTAATAGTTAATTTAATTAATAGTTAAGTTAATAGCTAATTTGAAAGTTTTTGAACTCATTACAAAATTAATAGCCCAGTATTCCCGTTAACAGGGCTATATCATCAACTAAAGATGTATCAAACTAACACTACAGATATAAGCATCCAATCATTTATACAAATAAAATCTTTCATGTTAGTATATTTTGTAAATTCTATGTCATTAAAACTGAAATAACAGGAAAATTAAAATCATCCACAAGTATTATATCCTATGGAATGAATATATTTAGCCTAGTTTTAAATAAAACAACAAAAAAAAAACAGTTTCTATTATGCAATAGTATAGCACTGCCTATAAATTTATACATTATAATAGACTAAATTCCTAAAACCTCATTAGATATTAAAGTTTCTTATCCAACCTAATGATGAAGGAAAGGCCAAAAGATTATGGAGCCATTAAGTCTTTGCTAATTAATCAATTAGTCTTTCCATTGTTGAATAATTTTTATATCACTTGAACAGATATATCCCTCATTAGATGTTTAATTTTCTTTATCCTACGTATTTCAGGGTGCAAAAGCTAATTGACTAATAAGTGATTGACAGTATTTTCAAATTAGTCAATTAGAGTTTTCACCAACAATATGATTAATAATTTTTATATGAATTAAACAGACATATACCTCAACTTTTATAGAATGTTCTTTATTTTACATATATTAAAATGCAAAAGCTAACTGACTAATAAGTGATTGACAGTATTTTCGAATTAGTCAATTAGCATTTGCTCTATCTATTTATTGATTCTTAAATAGGTTGGCTCCGACAATAACTCTGTTATGAGGTGCTGTTTATTCTAGACATCTATGGCGGAAAGGCTAACTGACTAACATGCATATGCTTGTTTTGTTTAACATGCATTATCCATAGTAGTTGTGATCAGTAATATTTAAGTATATCATGTTAATCTATACTTTAATATTAGTCATAAAATTAACAAAGATAAATAATAACGTTTATTTTTTTAATAATTTGAAAGTCACATGTCTTTTAGGTTAAATGACTTATGGAAAAAACTAAATATGAAATTTATATGTTCACTTCAAATACTCACCTATAAGTTCAACTTATTTCCTGATCTGATTCGTCACTTTAACTTTAGTCCATATTATAATTTCACATACACATGTACCAACACAATAGATAAGGTAAACACAAATTATATAATCATACAAAAAATTTTCAAGTTAAGATTGTGACGACACACACTTTGAAAAGTTAATGCTCACACAATTTGTACCCCAGATCGACACCATAACCGTGTGGTTTGACACAACAGGCCCGCTCGTCACCGACATCCCTCAGGGTACAGGTATCCCCGCGGGTGTGGTGCAAGACGAGCGCCTCCACTAGCTAGGTGACGTACAAGTACAGCCCAGTACAGAGGAGTACACCGATAATGAAGAACACCATCATTAGAATGAACCTGTCTTGCAGGCCTCGTATTATCATCGTGTTCATTAGACGAGAGGATCGGTTCATTTGCTCATCCGTTTCACGCAGCTGGAATGAGAAAATCAGTAATCAATTACATCTGTGTAACTATTAAAAAAAAATTGTGTGGTTTTGTGAAACCATGATGCAAGTGAAACTTTTTTTTTCAGATCTTAGGTATTTAACTGAACATTTTCGCTAAAATTTCGCTATTCGCGTTTTTAATCGTAATATTTGTATAATGGGAATCCAATAGTAGACGAGATATCCAACTGTACAATTTTATTTTTATTAGATGTAGGGGGCGGAATACATAATAAATACAATCATTCGGTTGTACTGCATGTTGCGTAGTGTTGATGTTGATGATGCATGTTAAAAATTGAGTACACTATTTATTTCAATTACTGAATCATTTTCAATTGAGCCATGTGTGACTGTAATACGACATGCGATACATGGACGAACAAATTTGAGGCAACAAAAAAATGTTTCACTTTAAAAAAAATTAAATAAAAAAAAAATTATATTACATTTCTTCCCTGGTATATTCTGTACGACGAATTCACCTCTAACAGTATCTTTATGCTTTTAAAGAAAGTTGCTTGTTTATAATATTTGTGTGATATACAATATAGGACCTCACAAATCACTAAAGACTTCAATCAATGGTAAGGTCATTAGTAACTCCTCCGATATAGTCAATAGGACGGTATGCAAGTCAATAGTAGATCCTCCGATATAAACAATAAGTCGATAAATTTTATCATACATAATTTCTTATATTGGTAGTTAATTTTATTTCGATGCCCCCATAATGTTTCCTATCTTTTTTCATTAATTAAATACTAGGTTTCAAGAACTCGGTATCTTAACTCTGCCCTCCCAACATTCTGGATAATTTAATGTATGTCCCCGCAAAAACTTAAAAAAAGCTGGATTTTGTAAAAGACCGGTATAATCTAAATACTAGATAACTGTAACGAATTGGTCGTCCCATGTTTCAGGCTCAGTAAAACCAGTAACAGTTTTTTAGGGAATAGTGTTAGGGTTTACAACTATATTCCCAAAGCATATTAGTGATTTGCCTGACTGTTAGATTAAGCGCCATATTAAGTGGGTTTGAAGAGTGGATCAATATGTGGAATCTGTTGATGTCTAGAATTGCCTCCTCTCTGTGCGTCCATTAAAAACGATTGTAATGTGTAATGTATTTCAAGCTGGATCAGTTTCTTGCTAATTGTTCTTAATAATTGGGTTGTTTTTCGAATCGGTGCTACTTTTGACATTCATAAGTGCCTGTTTAGGGCTTAAATTAAAACAAAACATACCAAACCGCCACTGATATTAACAAGGATGTTTCTTTAAAAGCTTCAAAATCCAAATATTCAAAGAGCTTACCCGTCCCCTGGACCTCTGGATGGTCTCGCGCTGAACGCTGAGATCCTGCAACACAGCAGCACCAATCTGCTCAGTCTCCAATACCACTCTGTACCCTTCGGTTAGATTCTTCCCAATGCGTTCCATTCTCTCACTATTGTCAAGCAGTTTGCGTTGCTGCTCATTTGTTCCATTCCAGTCTTCGTAAACATCTTCTGAGTCCATGTCTGAAAATTATATGGACTACAATTAACTAACCAGTAATTGAATAGTATTATACTATATAATGTAGTGATAGACATACAGATAGGTTCCCTTAATGTTTTTAAACCCTACCAACACCTACAGTAAATAATTTTAAATCCTAAGCACAGAATACAGTATTGTTAAAAAAAGACAACATTTTATTAGTTGAAAACAACATAGTTAAATTTCCTTAAAATTAAGTCCAAATGATATTCATTGGAATAAATTTTATTTTTAAGTTTTTCTATTATATTTTTCTGAGTTCAAATGAATGAAACTTTTTATAAAATTATCATCATATAAAACAAAACCATCCATGAAATGACAAGAGAGAATGTCCCTCACATTTATTTATACTATATTATCACATCATTTTTATATGTATACCTATACAAAATATTGTGAAATCACAATAAATCGAGTCATTTAAAAATTAGCTAAATCCAATTTTAGACTTTCCTAATGTTTTACGTTATTTTTCAAGATCTTCAAATTTTTACATGTAAAATACATATGTAGATCATAAAATTTAAAATCTCATCGGCGGAAAAAATTTTAACTTCGTTTTTGGTGTATAAAAACTGGAAATCTTAAAAAAAAAATGAAGTAAGGATTATATGAAGGATTAAAATTGGATTTAGCTCATTTTTAAATGTAAAGACTGAATTATCTAAAATAATATAGATAATTTTGTTGAAGTATGAAGTATTTTTATCCATTTATGTTCAAATCAATTAATAACTACAAAATGATAAAGATCACATTAAGCTATATACAACATTAGTTATTTAATTTACTGATTTTAAGATGTTATCTTAAAGACAACAGTACTTTTGTAGTAAAGTTGATTTATATTTAAAAAAAAAAACTTGAAAGCAAATTGACTAAGGCACCATTGAGTCTTTTGATAGCCATTGTCAATATTTTTTGTATGTGAAATCAGTAACTACTATAAGCGCATTTGTTGAATCAGGAACAAGTTAGACCAAGTGTGTCCTCCAATGGAGAAACCTACATCCTATTTCTCATCTGATGTTAAATGACAAGTTGGTCTAACATAACAAATAAGCTAAACCTAACAAGGGGATTGATTTTCAAGTATAATTGTAGAAACACACCCACAACTACAGTGTACAACTCGAGTGTGGTAGCTAGCCAGGTGGGATTAGACTACCGTGCTATGGTTTCATCACAACAGTTTTCCAATAATAAATGCTGTTTCATTTGCTAGTATTTAAACCTACATCAGTTGATGAGCTGGTAGGTGACAACAATAGGCTAACAAATGAGCCATAATTGGTTCAAAATTGTTCTTCAACTCTTCTCCTTCAACAATTGGAGCTCTGCTCGTATTGATCTTAGCGTGATGATATATAACCTATAGCCTTCGTGAATAAGTGAGCACTCTAACACTGAAAGAATTTTTGAAATCTGACCAGTAGTTCCTGAGATTTCCCCTTACAACCTCACAAACTTTACTTCTTTATAATATTAGTATAGATTACAAGTTGAAACAGTGACAAGATAATTAAATAACATTTATTATTTCAGTCCTATCTTTGAATGTAAGTTCCGTGAAGTGTTCTTCCTTTACAACCTGTTAATTGTTTCAAATTGCTTGGTTGTTAACATGTTACTAGAACACCAGCAGTATAAATGATTTTTAGTTATTAGCCATGGTGCCCTAGATATAGTTTTAAGAATTATATACTGCATACATTGCAATATTGTGATGTTAGAGTTGCAGGTGTTTCCTCAAGGTTGGATATCATACACCCCAACTGTCAATGTTTAAATCTTTTCTTTCACACTACCTGGTCAACACTAAAGCCTTGTTCACACTAAGCTAGTAGTTTTGTCGAGACATTTAGTAACTAAATGTGTCTGAACAACAAAAATGTTGTCAAGTAGATTAGCAAAATATGTGGTCAAGTCGATCTATTTTATTCTATTTTTTTCAACTAGTAGCACCTCCCACCATGCCTCTCTGCTTACTTGTTTTAATTGACTTCATTAGCTACCGCAATGACTTTTCACTGGAGCACAGAAATCACTTCAAAATTTGTTTCTATGTATTTACAATATAATTGGTTGTCGAATGTTAAGTCCCCACATTACATTATTAGCTTATTTATCTTATTGTGTTGAACTTCATGTTTCAAAACCCTACTCACTTGTGTACTGTACTCGACTTGTAGTAAGAACAATTTATGGGCAGTAGCAAGTATTTTAAATACAAAATTACACGATACTCGACAAAATTACTAGCCTAGTGCGAAAAAGGCTTTATTGATATTTACTCAAAATTTGATCATACAAATTTTACAGGTTACAGCTTTAAAGTTCACTTTTTCAAATAATATATCTATAGTTATTGACACACGACTTGTGTTTTTCTCTCTACAACATGAAAAATAATTATTTGACACAATAGTTATTAAAAAGTTAAATAATATTTGACAATTACCAAAATATGAAAATGTAAAATATATAAAGCATGTTCAATTTGCTATAATAGATATACCATAAGCAAAACAATCATGTCAACAGAAAGTCATAAAGGAAACTTACAATGGTTAGAATTGGTCACAACAGATCGGTATTCATCCCTAATCCTTTGCAGTTCAGCACGATATGCAGCTACTCTTGAACCTGTTCCACCACCCCTAGACTCCAGTTCAAGCTGTTCAAGCTGCAAACAAATGATGTTAATACATATAATACTGTTGTACGTAAAGAAGTTATAATAATAAAACGAATAAACCTTTAATTGGATATATAACATTTTGAGAACTTGTTAAACGTATGTAATTTATATTTAGTAAAAGAAAAGAAAAAGATAGGAGAAAATAGAGTGCTGAAAGAAAGTCTAGAAACATCTATCTGATGACATGATTTGAATAATATTTTTGTTCTTATTTACAAGGTTACAACGTTCTTACTTACTCACTTATGTATTATGTTAAAAATTACTTGCGGTAGTGAAATATTAATCATCAAGTGCAATCTTTTACAATAACGTAATAATCATTGATCATTGAATAATTCTAATAAAGTAGTAAAGAAAAACTCACCAAATCATTGGCTTCATCAAAATTAGCCTGTATCTCTCGCGAAAGAGGTTCGCGATTGTCTGTAATTGTTTTAAAATACAACTTATAATGCAATATACGTAGTATTTTATTTGTTTATATAAACTTTTTTCAATATTATTGTTCTTACATACCTTCGTTACCTAGTTTTAATCGTCCGATTTTCGCCGTGATATCTGCCGTTAGCACAGAATACTGTTGTTCGTAAGATTGAATTAACGTAGCCATGTTCTCCTACAATAATACGTTTAAAAATCCATTAAAATCAATAAAACCTTATGTAGGAACATAAAAAAATTCCTACTCCACCAGCCATAGATTTTAACCACAGACTGATAAGAGGATAATACGTAATTTTAACCCACAGACCACAGAGTAATTATTAAACCACAGACAATGAAAATATATGAACTGGCAGGAACTATGTTTTGAAATGATGATACACTGTAGACAAAAAATAAGTTTCTCTCTCTACGAAATACACTAAGTGTAGTCCTGACAAATGAATGAAATACTAAATAATTCATATGGAGTATTCCATGACAAATATAATATACTTTCCGAAAAAAATTTAAATGTTAGGATGTTAAAATCTGTGAAATTGTTCACTTGACAAAAATTATGTTTTTTTTCTCGTAGTTTGTCATTTTCATTTTTCTTTTTATCACTCAAAAAAACTTTAATCAATCCGGAACTATCTTATGGTATGTTTAGTGAAAAAAGGTGTTAATCATTACTTGTTACTCTTCTTGGTTTTGGGTGTAATTGTTAAAAAAGAAATACAGTGGAATCTCTATAACTCGAACTTAACTTACCGAGAGTTGTAATCCTACGTCGAAAAATAATACCATTCCCTTCCACTGAACCTTTAAATACGCGTTATCTCGAATTATTTAGACTTTGTAACTCGAACAAAATGTTACTTCCGTGCGAGGTATTGATAATACATATTTATACTCTACAACTCGAATTTCAAAAAGGAGACTTCGTAAGTCGTAGTTAGTAAAATATAATAACGAATTATTTGGAATTCCCCAAAATAATACAAAAAAAAATCGAAAAGGAATGTTCGGATCTTCTAATCTGTTGTTTGTGTATTGTACATGTGCATTGAGTGACTAAATTAATTAAAAGCAGAGCATTAGAAGCCAGAACAGCAATCACCACATTAAGAACTTATGTTGAAAGATATGATGATATCGAGGATCATGATTTCTATTCATTGTTTGAACTTGAAAAACAGAAAAAAAGCTGCAGATTGCTTCTTAAATCAAAAGAAAATAACAGATTTTTGATGTGAAACATCTATAAGTGAGAGTAAACCTGATTGTTGGCGTGGCGATACTATGGCCATAGAAGCTGTGGTGTGTGTGTGAGACGTGGCGACGTGATACCATGCGCAAGCGACTGTGCGTAAACTGTGTGTAATATGAGAATTTGAGATTCGTTTGATTATAGAAAAATGAAAAAATAACGGTATGGTAAAGAGTCTGCTTTAAAAGTTGTCCATTTGATATGGAATAACCTCTGTAAAGTTTATTGAAAAGTGTAGACTGTATAGAGTCTTTACCATATTGGATGTGTGTTCTTACTATGGGTAATTCTGCGAATTAAATGATAGTCGTCACGCACGGCAGATGGTTTATTCCATGCATGCGCCTACCAATGAGTATAATAAGTATTATAGGAAGCGCCTACGTACCGAGCATAATAATGACTGGCTTACTGGCTGCTATACTTATATAAGGTACTCTGTAGCTATAACAAGCTGTCATAGAGTAAAAATATACCTGTGCCTGTACCTGTGCCTACAACTCCATATATATTATGTTTTCTTTTATTTAATTGTATGCCTAAATAGAAAATCCTATCTTACAATACAAATGTTGTATCTTGCTGTATCTGTATCTTTTCTGTCGAGAAAATTGGACCTAGGCTCGCTATGTGTAGCTGGGGGGGAAAGTCCTGGCGTATCATTCTTTACTTTTACTGAGCATCATATATAAAACAAAACAAAAGATTACAGAAAAAGATGCCACACGGTGTACATTTTTTCTGTCTGGCACGGCGGGCTCATATATAAACTTTTTCAGTGGTGCGTTCTCGATAGGTTAACTCATATAATCCGCAATAATCTCACCGATATGACTTTCTGCTTCAGAGTGAAAGGTGAACTGCCCCCTCTCACCCGATACGCTCAGGTGTTCCGCAAGGGTCCATTCTCGCTCCCTTGCTCTCTTCAATCTGTTCATCAGTAACATTCCTCGGCCTCCGGAGCTATGCTGACAATACAGTCATACACTTCCGGTTCGCAGCCGGACGTTCTTAACGATCGCATCGAATGGGCTATTTGCACTCACGGTGAAGGGTACCGTCGATGGGGAATAGAAGTCACTCCCGATAAGAGTGCCGCGATATTTTTCGACCCAATACCGCGTCATAACAAACTCAAGGCCCTCAGGCTATACGAAACCGACATTCTTTGGGCTCTTAGGTCAAATAACTCAGTGTTACTTTAGATAGACGCCTCACGTTCGAACCACATATTAATAGAGTGCGTAACAGGGCCGCTATGGCCTTGGTCTGCTTACATCCGTTAGTTTGTCATAAGAGCAAGATGTCTCTCAGATGCAAGCTCAGTTGTATAAGATATGTATCCGTCGCTTTGTGACATATAGTAATTCCGTTTTCGCAGACAAGTTAGAGCGCTGCATTTGTAAGTTGCAGTCTCTTCAAAACAGCTTCTTACGAAAAATGACTGGTGACCCATGGTATGTCCGGAGAGCTGATCTCCATAGAGACCTGGAGATTCCTTCTATCTGGGCGTACGTAAAGTACGCCACCAACATATACTTTGAAAAAGTCGCAAGTTTTCCTAGTCCGTTAGTGGTATCTGTCGCCAATTTCGAGACCCTACCGAACGCCCCGCGTTATAAAAGATGTCCGCGAAACATTTTTGACGTCCCTCCCGGTAAAATAACAGCAGCGAACGATCACTACCAGCGCGTTTCTTTAAACAAAGCGTGTGCACGCCCATACCCCCGTAACCACGGATTACGACACTGTGGGTTGGGAGTAAATTTCGCTCCCGCACCTTGGCCTAGACCCCTAGAAGCTTAGGTGCATTCCCTCGGCATGGCGCCCTTGAGTACATTGCTAGCGCGATACAGTGACACTGAAATGAATTCATCGCTGGCTTATATAATAACACAGATCACACCCACATACGTGCATACATACACATATGGTGGAAAGGTTTTATTTTCCCCTTATCGAACTGAGTTAGTTTAGCTTAAATTTCTGGGTCGTTACATTTCAATTATTAGTATTAGTATAGATTCTATGATTTACAAATGTCTACGGTACAGATTTATGCAATTTTTTTTATGGTTCCCTTGTTACGGATATTACTCTTTGGTGTTGGCTTATGGCGGGTTTTTGGTCTGTAATGTAGTGGATTTTATATTTTATTCATAATCTTATATTACTTGACTATATATTGTGTAAAATTGGAGGTGTTTTATGTAATATAGTTTGTTTATTGTGCATAAGTGAAGTGAATGGAAAATAATACCACGGACCATGATTTCTGAGATGCCACAAAAACTCCATGGAAAGTTCTAAAAAGAGAGCCACCATCTTATTGGAACATACTCGACAATGGAAATTAATAAACACTCTGGAAATTAACAAACTCTTTGGGTGAGAGAAACGAAATAATTCAAACAAAAGGAAGTTGGTACGCTACTATTAACAAGGAGATTAAGATAAAAAAGATGGATAAAAGAATATGTACGAAATATTATACAGAAGATTTGGCGCTTATGGCTTTATAATTGGGTCACGAACCAAATGGGTTAAAAGATAATAAGAACTAC
Source organism: Antheraea yamamai (assembly GCA_036509395.1). NCBI lineage: Eukaryota > Metazoa > Arthropoda > Insecta > Lepidoptera > Saturniidae > Antheraea > Antheraea yamamai. The sequence goes on from AP028426.1 coordinate 1,662,769, forward strand.
CTATATTGACAACTTCAAAATTGAAACGAAATTTAAACAAAAGAAAAAAAAAAAAAAAAAAAAAAAAAAAAAAAAATTTTTTTTTTTGAAAATGCTATAAAAAAAACTACTGAATATTTTCTCAAATTTCTTTTTTTATTTGAAAGTACAATCCTTCCGGTTAATAATGGAAAATAATTTCATTCAAATGGCTGCCTCGGCTGGCCATGCAGTAGCCTACACGATAGGTCCAATTTTTAAGCACATTATCGATTGTGTGCAGCTATATTTCACCAATGGCTTCACGAATATTGTCCTTTAAAGCGTCAATTGTCTTGTAACACTTATCTTTGACGGCACCAGTTTGCCAGTTTCTTTCACTTTTTTCACAAGATAACGAACATATGGAGCTGACGGTGCTTCTCTTCTTCCAAAATCCGTACGTAATTTCCGCACACATTCTGCAATATTACCATGATTTTCAAAGTAATGTCGCAATATTTTCCAGCGTTGTTCAAGCGTATACACAACCATATTCGTTCAGCGGAAGGATAAAACTAATTATCTGTCAAATCAGACATGAGCTAAGTGTTACGATTCACGAAATAAGCACTAGTTGAAAAAAAAACGTTAGATGGCGGACCCAGACAGAAAATTGGTTAATGGATATATAAGAAATACCTATATTGACAACTTCAGAATTGGCAGTATGGATTAATTCCTTTGCCTGTCCTATTGGACGAATATTATTACTACTACTACTCTGTGGTCTACAGTATATGGTATCTCAGTATATAGTATCTTATCTATGATATGGTATGTCAATGTAGGTGTTCTGCTTTGGTTTCTTTATTTGCTTAGGAAATATGTAGATACATAAACGAATAATCAATTCTATTAGTACCCGAAAATAGCAAAATTTATCAATTACCCAATTTTTGTGAATACTGGGTTATATTAGAACTATGTGTTTGTTTAAAATATAGTCTATTACCAATACAAAATAATAAACGAATGCGAAGTTTTCAAATTCAAAACAAACTTTTATAACCTGAACCGATATCTTAGATGTAAGTAAAATTGTATTTACATTTTTATAATTGTTTAGTTATTTGTGTTGGGCGTGCAAAATTAAACACAAGGTTAATACAATGACAGATTATATCAAGTAGGTACTTTCTCTCTCGAAGTCTTGTCCTCGGAATATTTGAATAAATTTATGACCGTTTAAGGCTAACTCATATACATGAATCACGCATTTTGTTTCTTTTGTAGCAATTATTACCTAATCTCGTACACAGCTTCGAATATGCCAGTTTCTTTTTGATTGGAATTTTAAAAGGAAAGAAATGGAAAGGAATTTCAAAAAGGAAAAAAAAAAAAAAAAAAAATATTGTGTTGTGTAGTATTGACTCTGTTCATCAGAGACCTACCTTGATCCCCAGATGTTATCGAGATACTGGGTTCTTATGTTAATAACAGTTCTAATAAGCTAATAACGCTTCTCACTCTTAGAACCAATCTTAGAAACTCTAGTCAATAGGCCGTTCGTAATTTCGGCAAATGATCTCGTAAAAGGCGGATGAAAATCAATTTTGATAAGAATGCCATGATAGTTTTTGATCCCTCCAAAAACTGTCACGAGCTTCAGTTCCTCAGGGTATACAAAGTTCCTATTCCTTGGGCCTCTCAGATGAAGTATCTTGGTGTTACCCTCGCCATGGAACTCACTTTCAAACCACACATAGATAGAGTGTGGAATAAGGCCGCCATGGTCATGGGCTGGTTGCATTCACCAGTATCCTCGAAGAGCAAAATGTCCCTTAGACATAAGCCACACTTTATAAGGTATGTGTCAATCCCATGCTGAATTACAGTGGTCCCGTCTATGCTCATATGTCAGAACTTCTATATTGAAAGATAAAAATTATAAAGAATTGTGTATGGAAGGCAGTCAGTGGGAATAATCTCAGCCCCTTAATGGTATTCACTGCTAATTAGAGTGCCACACCAAATGGCCTATCTTATGAAAGAGATTGCGAAAACGTCATTTCCGAGCCTCCTGATAAAATAATGGGAACAAACAAGTAGTACACTTCCAACTCTTCAGAGTGTGTACATGCTTTGTAGCTTTCACTGGATTCCTTGAGCAAATGCTTAAGTCACTCGGCAGTATGGCAACAAGCTCAAGGGCATCTAAGTGGTTGAATCTTGGCTTGGGCTGTTGTTGCCTTGGAAACAATATCATGTGATATGATCACATGCTGGTACTCATGTGTGCCTTGCTAATTCTTAAATGCATGATTAGCTTAGCTAATGTAGCTTGAATAGATTTGTGATGTAGCATCTGAAGCAACAGCCCAAGCTTTGGTTTCCACTTTGACACTCTTGTGCTTGTAGCCAAGTGGCTGAGCGCCTTTAGTGGTCAGTCCATTAGTCCAGTGAAGCCGTGAAAGGCTCTTAGATTGATAACATTAATTACAAAAATAAAAACTTTTCAGAAATAATACTCATGGGGACAACAGAAGTCTTTTTTCTTATATTATAGGAGGCAAATGAACAGGTGCGTCACCTGATGTTAAGTGATCACCACTGTCCATAGACACTTGCAACACCAGAGGAGTTGCAAGTGCATTGTCAGCCTGTGTTTGGGAGAAGGGAGAGTGGGGAAGAGGGGAGGGGCAGAGGAGTTGGGTATCCGGTGCTCTCACTGACCAAACGAAACCCAACAATGCAAGCACTGTTACTCCAAATCAGTTTTCTGTGGGTCGGGTGGTAGTACACCGGGCGAGCCGACACATTCATGCTGAAACCAGTAATAGCTTCAGCTTGGCTCTAACATCTATGAAAAGGTCATAATAAAAGTCAAAGTTATATATCAAAATATTGCATGGGAACAAATTAATAATAGTTTTAGAACACAGTTTTCAAATTACAAATCACAACATTAGTTGTGTATAAATAATGATTTTTTATAACACATAGATTTTAGCCTTTGTCAACATTTCTTATGTTAAATGAGAATGTGGTCTAAAATGGTAGATACGCTAAACCTAGAGAGTAACTAGCTCTCAATTGCAGTTGCTGGAACCCATCGACAGGTGCTTGGTGACGGACTTTCAACTTAACAGTTGTAGCTAGTCAGGTGAACTTGTTCAGTGTTTTCCAGCACTGAAAGGTCTGACTCAATCAGAAGAACCTAAATCACACAATGATGAATGATGTCTGAAAACCCTCACCACTGAGTCATTATTATTTATGTTGTTTTATATTAATTGTGGCCAGAAACTGCTGTCAGTTGTTGTGTGTTAATATGAGGATTATATGATTTGAAATAGTGCCTAATTTTAGAATTTATCCTTTCAGCATAATGCCTCGAGTTTATGATGAAGATTCTGGACGAAGTTCCTGTTCTGCAGTGTCAACAGGTCTTAGCCCCATCATTGACTCCCGCACTGAAGGTCTTGAACCCCAGTGCTCAAAGATGAGCTCTAAAGATCTAAGCAAACACACAAATTTAAAAGTTAGTAGTCATCCAAGAAGTTGCACAAGTATATTGAAATCACCAAATGAAAGGGATCCATTTCCAAGCTATCAAGTGCCTAGGAATCATGAGAGAGCTTTGTATCAATTATTCGATGCACGACGTCTTGGTGGTCTAAGTAATGCACATTCTACTTTGGACGTAGTTTGTAGCACTCAAATTGAGGAACCACAGTTGAGGAACTGCGCTGTTTCAATGAACGCTATTATAACAAATGATAAAATTATCAGCAAGCCTCACGAAAGACCTTTTAATTCTAATTTCAAAAGAGGAAAACCTGTACAACGAGCAGCATCACGACTTTATAAAGCAGAGTGTGGATTGAAAGGCAGAGATAGATGTACAGGACCAGAATTTATTGTTAGAGCTTCACAACCAGCAAAGACCATGGATTTGATTCTGTCATCTAATGCTGAAAAAAGAATTATAAATGTGGTACTATTGAATGGACAAAGAGTTGAAGTAACTTGTGATCCTCATTTCATAACAGCAGGTCAACTTTTCGAAGCATTGGTTCACAGTGAAAAATATGAACATAACTTCATGCTTGGCATAGCCATTTTGTTAGGAGGTGACTTTGTCTTTTTACCTGATGATTATAAGATAAAGAAGATTGCACCCGAAAGCTGGTATAAAACAGGGAGTAAAAAAAGTAAAATGATTGAAGATTACATACTAACAGTTTTTTTAAGAATAAAATTTTTCTTGCCCAAAAATATATCAAACAGCATCCAAGGTGGAGAGTGGAGATACAGAGTATATTTACAGTTAAGGAGAGCCACAGTTGAAGGTCAGTTAACTTCGACAATCCAGAATCTCATATTACTGGCAGGTTATGCCTTACATATTGAGTTTGGAGAGTTCTCCTATAAAGAGCATGGTTCTGCCGATTATTTCTTATTAGAACACTATTTACCTGAGGCAGTTATAACAAATAATATGGCAGATATTAAATTACGCATGAAAAGAGCGCATGAATCTCGACATGGCTTAGAAAGAAATAAAGCAATAATTAACTTCATAACTTTAGCTCAAACATTTCGCGATTATGGTGCTCATTTTTACTCTGCTATTTGGTCAACAAGAGATGGATTTTGTCGTGATATTTGGCTGTCAATTGGTCCAAGAGGTATAACTCTTTATTCTCGTAATAATCACATAACAGAAGATACCAATTCGACTAATCGTATTGTGTTACAAAGTTTACCATGGCACCACATTCACACATTCTATCAAAACAAAAAGACTCTCTACATAATACCAAATTCTTATTCAGGGTTGTCTAAAATTGGTATTAAATATAAGTTAAAAATGGGGGATAACAAAACATATTTTACTTTTTGGTTAGCCTCTTTACATCATAGATTATATTTAAAACTTTATGCAAAAGAAGACTTCATATCATATTTATCGGATGAGCTCAGATGTCCCTTAAATAAAGGCAACAGTCCAATAAAAATAGATTGCAGCAACTATCAGGACAGTTACAATTTAGCTGTCAGAAATCCCATAAGACCTAGGAGACCAGTTAGAAGAAGATTCAAAATGGATCTATTTGGTGACAAAAAGTTTCAGAATAAGGAAAATGAGAAGCCAAATACAGAAGAACTTTTGAGACAAATACTTTCACCCCCACATAGTGATGAAAGTATGCTAAATACTGGTGTTGCCAATACTCAAGGCAATTCATCTAATGATGGTTTATCATCGTCTGAGAGTTGTAGTTTGCCAAGAAGGCGAGGAGTTAAAATGGGTACTAGAGTTTTTCATGGTATGAAATCTTTAAATAAATACACTAAATCCCCCAATAGCACTGGTTCCAAAGATTGTTTACGATCCGATGAATTTGCCACAACCCAAAGTGATTCAGATGATTTAAGTTCAGAACAAAAACAACATTGTTATATAAATAGTATGGAATTATTACCAGAAAGACAATATAATCAAGATATGTCTAATATACCAACAGCATATGTCTTAGAATCTCCTAAAGCATATCCTGAAGTTTTTAACTATAATGCAACAACAAATGACACGTGTCTCAATACATCACTGTTTGAAAAGTTAGATAATATGGAATGTGTACAAGGGGAAAGGGTGTTTGTCACTGCTGTCATTGAGAGAGATGAAATGAATGCTTTAGGATTACAAGTGGCTGAAGGAACTGATGGAAATGTATACATAAAATCAATCACAGCCGAAAGTCCGGCTGATGTGTGCAAGAAATTTTTACCGGGAGATCAAATCATATCAGTAAATGGCAAAACTCTACTTAATGTAAAATATGACAAAGCACTATCTATGTTGCAATCAGCACCAAGGACTGTAGAACTCATTGTCTTACAAAATATTAGCAAGAATCACAACTTAGAATATAAAGTTGATGAAATAGGACAATTACACCAAAAAAGTATATGCAACAGTCTCACTGGTGCTTTAGATGCGGAAATAACGGATGACGAATTGCTAAATGAAGAAGCTTTAAGAACTATCTATGCTCTTATAAAATTAACAAAAGAGAAGGTAATAAGTAAAATGAAAAGTAAATCTAGTCGACATTCTACACCTACCCAGAGTAATCTCCAAAAGTGTTACTCGGAAAACAAAGTTTATGAAGAGTCAGATGTAGGCGATTATTCATCTCAAGAAAGCACGCCACAAAAGAAATCTCAGAAGTTCAATACATGGCGAGGGCCTATAAATTGCAGTAAAACTAAGAGAAGACCTCTAAGTTTGAGCATCCCTTCAGATGTAAATTTACCAGAAAATTATTTGGACAATAACACTGATAATTTAATGAAAAGATCTTCTTTGAAATCTATTCAATCATCTCTAAATAGTTTGGATAAATCAAAAAGCAGCTCAGTTAAAAATGTGGCTCTGCCAAGAAATTTTGGACTCAGTAGAAAATGGTTGGGGCCTGTCAAATACCCTGTGACTCCCTGCAAAAATGGTAATATTGAATTGCCACCAGACCCTAGTGCAATAGATAGTATTGTGATGCGAAAACATTTTGTTTACGGTGCCGGAGATTCCGATGAAGATCAAATATTTTTGTAAATTGTTACATCCTATGTTACTGTATATGTTATATAGATTATTCAAAATGACAAATTTTAAAATAAATGCTACTGTTTGAAAAAGGTTTCTTTCTTATACGCGATTTAACCATACAATCACAGGAAGAATTGTAGGGCAATGCTCTACCTTGAAATCAAATGCCCTACCTTAAAAATACCAAAAACAAGATAAATTATTATAATCAAATTGTTTGTTCATAATTTGAGATAAAAAAAAATGTACCGATAGGTATCTAAAATGTTCCGAACATACCACAGTTTGTGATATTCGAGGGTAGATCAATTATGACAATTTTTTTTACCAGCACCTTACCTGTAACCAATTCTGCCCTACCTCAAATTCGACTCTAGCTACAGCGCTGACCCGATGTCCATCATATCTTATTTATAGACAATAGTAGTAATTAATAGGTTTTTTTTTAATAAATATACCCAATACCTTGTTTTATCAATTCGTATTTGGTGTGTATAAACACAATTTCATCAAACACTTGATAAATGGTACTTATTGTTAGGTGGACGGTTATTATGTTTCATGAAACTATAATATAATCACTCATCAGTCTGTCGCTTACTAAGAAAGTAGCGAAGCGTTAAAAATCGTTATGATAACGAACTTTGTGATGATAACTTCGAACTACTAGTTTGGACGATGAACCCCGATAAGAGAGGCGTGTACGTTATCACTCGTGAAGGAATTGAACAATTGAAATTTGCAATTCTCTGTGGCGTAATGTAAAGTTAATTCACTAAGTACAGTATTTTATCAAGAATGGTTCTTATACAAAGCTGTACACAAATAACTGTCTTGAGAATTCTCTTAAAAATAACCTTGTAGATTTTATCTATATACTTTTTACCTTGTTATAGTTTCAAGTAGGTAAATTTTAAGCTTATTTTGTGCTCGATTGTCTTTTGTATCTAATTTAAAATAAAAATGACTTAAGACATCATTATATTGTTTCACTAGGTGTGCCCACGACTTCGTCTACGTGAAAACTTATAATAAAGTCATCTGGGTTTTAAGTTCATTTACTTTTCTCTCCTACTTAAGTAGTCGCCGCCGCGTCGTCATTAAAAGTACAATAACTTTTGATAGACACAACGATTTTAATGAAACAAAAACTAAATGTTACTCAAAGATATGCTTTATGATTATGGTCAGAACAGTATTTTAGAAGTAACGCATGTTCATACAAACAGCCAGACATTTCTAAAATTGATTGTAATGTATTTTATTACTTATTCCTAGACACCAGCAACAATTTTTTTTTTACAAAGATCTAAAATGTACCGACACGATAGATTTACATTATTATATGTATAGATTATTATCGTTTAGGTAATATAAATGTGACTGCCATCATAATAATAGTAGTTTTTTGTCGATTATAAGCCAACATTTGTCTACAATCTTATTTGAAGTTAGAAATATTGATAAAAGAAAAATAAGCTGGTTTTTAAATGCAATGCAGTAATATACTAAAAGATTATTGAGTGATAGATGTTCAAATATGAAGATGGTATTTTTGAACCAAGAAAGCATTAAAAAATACTGTTTTACTACGCTATGACTTGATTACGATTTTTTTTTTACACAAAATAAGCATAAGCTTGGGATTCGACCAAGTGTCAAAAATATTGTCATCCTTTTATCTGCCTAAAAATATTCAACCCAAATACTAATATAAAATACTATTTAGATCTTTTTAAAGACGGGCTGATAATGTTTTAATAAATATTGTATTGAACCACCAATATTTATATATATTATAATAATAATATATTAATATTTAGCCACCAATATAGAGACACATAACCACCGAGTTTTTTAACCGCATAGATAGACTGCCTTTATCAAAGTTGGTTCACAATAGAATAAAAATGACTTTTAGAATAAAACAAGAATTTAAAAACATTAATTATTTATTAAAAATAACACTGTTCGCACTAACCAAGCAAACAATTAAAACTAAATAATTCTAACAAGACTAAATAATTGTCTTACTAACACAGTCACGCTCAAAGAGGGGAAAAAACATTCATTCTTCACAATGTAACATCAGACTACTATAATTGCAATACCCATAACAGTTTCAGACAGTTCTTTTTTATGCTAAATGCAAGATGCTCAAGTTTATGAGGCCGGTTACATCATTCCACCCATGCCTCCCATGCCACCCATTCCTCCCATACCACCCATTCCTCCCATCGGATTGGCCTCCTTCTCCTGAGGAACTTCACAGATTACTGCTTCAGCTGTAGTCAAAAGTGATGCAACACCGCTGGCATCTGTCAATGCTGTTCTGACAACCTTTGTAGGGTCAATGATACCTTTTTCAATCATGTTAACATATTCATTATTTAAAGCATCATAACCAAATTCATCTCCCAAGTCTTCAACTTTAGCTACAACTACAGATCCATCGATACCAGCATTGCGGGCAATTGTCATGCATGGCATCCTCAATGCCTTTTTCACAATCTCTACACCGGTAGCTTGGTCGCTATTTGCTGTCTTCAGCTGTTCTAGGATAGGAATGCATCTGAGAAGAGCTGATCCACCACCAGGAACAATACCTTCTTCGACTGCAGCTCTGGTTGCATTCAAGGCATCATTAACACGATCTTTCTTCTCATTGACTTCGACTTCACTTGAGCCTCCAACATGTAAGACTGCAACACCTGATGCTAGCCTTGCAAGACGTTCTTGCAATTTTTCCTTTTCATATTCAGAGGTTGTCTCTTGGATTTGATCACGAATTTGCTCTGCTCTTCTATCAATATCTGATTTCTTACCTTTACCTTTCAATAGAAGGGTGTCATCTTTGGTAATAATAACCTCACCAATCTGTCCCAGGTCTGATATCTGTACATCTTCAATTTTAATGAGATTAGCATCATCTCCAAACACAACTCCACCAGTAGCAATAGCCATGTCACTGAGAGTTGCTTTTCTGTTATCACCAAAACCGGGTGCTTTAACTGCAACAACTTGGAGTCCAATCTTTAATCTGTTTACTACTAAAGTAGACAAAGCCTCACCATCAACATCCTCTGCTATAATAACTAAAGGTTTTCTTTGAGCATTAGCCATCTCTAAAGCAGGGATTATGGTTTGGACATTGCTGATTTTCTTCTCTGTAAATAATACTAGAGCGTCCTGGAACTCGACCTTGGCACCTTTTGATGAGTTGATGAAATATGGTGAAATATAGCCCCTGTCGAATTTCATACCTTCAATTATTTCCAAGTCGTCGTTGAGGGTCTTGCCGTCTTTGACAGTGATAACTCCATCCCGACCTACTTTCTTCATAGCGTCGGCAATGAGCTGCCCGATAGCAGTGTCACCGTTCGCTGAGATGGTGGCCACTTGCGCGATTTCCTCTGGCGTTGTGACGGGTTTTGACATGCTTTTCAACTTGTCTTTCACGGCATCTACAGCCAGCATAACACCTCGCCTGATCTCTATAGGGTTGGCACCCTTTGAAATTTTCTCGAATCCCTCCTTAGCGATAGCCCTAGCGAGAACTGTAGCGGTCGTTGTGCCGTCACCGGCCTCCTCATTCGTGCTATTTGCAACATTTTGCACTAATTTTGCGCCGATGTTCTGGAATTTGTCTTTGAGTTCGACTCCCTTAGCAACTGTCACTCCATCTTTAGTGATTTTAGGTGACCCCCAAGATTGTTCTAGAATCACGTTTCTGCCTTTTGGACCCATTGTGACAGCGACCGCATCGGCTAGAATATCGACGCCCTGGAGCATTAGGGCTCTTACATCAGCACCAAATCTGATATCTTTCGCATAGAATCGTGCTAATTGATGTGTTTTTTTTAAGGCGACAGTCTGACGAACAATACGAGGCAATCGAAGCATTTTTGTGAATATATGGAATGATATAACAGTGTTTCAATGAGAATCCAACCTTATTTCTCGAAGATTCTCGCCGGGGTCGCACAACGTGATCTACTCTCAGACGTAGGTTATGAAATACTAACGCCTAGAGATGTGTTTCTATATTGCTTCAGTAAAATACGATATTTACAATCGAATGAATCGACTTTATTCTATCCTATTACACATATAATATAATCTGTTATTAACATATATTTTTTCAATAATAATATTTAGCATTATTAAAAATAAAATACGAAATGCATAACCTGATAAATTTGAAATATTTTAAGAAAATAAAAGAATAAAACAAAACTACGAATTACACATAAAAAAAGAGAGTTCTTCTCTTCTCGACTTTGGTAACCAAATCACGATAGAAGCGAGTTCAATTTTTCCATGGACATAATATACTAAACAGGACCGAGTACTCGTAGCAAAAAAGGGAATGTAACGAGATATTTTTCAAGAACAAAGTAGCCTCTTTATGAGGATCCTGTTTATGAATAAAAAAATACCGGATATTAAAAAAATAGGAAATAAAGCAAAAAGAACATTTTACTCATATGTTTTCCGATTTTATTGTCACACGTGAATTCACGGAATTTTACCTATCTTGACAATTTCATGCTGATGATTTGTTTCTCGCTTTTCTGGAGATTCAAAAGCAAAGACAAACAAATATAATTCAGAATTCGCAAAATTTATTGTATTTGATATATTGATATTTTTTAGAATATAACAGTTATGTTATTGTTATATCGATCAAAATCCATTGCTTTATAACTAACGGGTCCGACAGACGTTGTCCCGCCCTGATTATGAAAAAATCCTTGACAAATTATATACTAAAACGTTCCTCATGAATCACTCTATCCATTGGTTAAAACCGCATGAAAATTCGTTCGGTAGTTTTTGAGTTTATCGTGAACAGACAGACAGACAGACGCGGTAGGGGACTTTGTTTTATACTATGTAATGATATTTGTAAGATTTTTATTTTAAAATTTTACTATATTTTGCTTATTCTGGCTCAAACTGAGAATTAGCAAAATATATTTAGATGCAAAAATTATTTCAATAATCAAGTGGAAATTTAAATAATGTGTGCAGTTGACGTACGGTAGAAGACTAACCTTTAAAAAATGATAAAATATTCATATGAACGATAAGATATTCTGTTTTATACTATCACTTTAACGTACGAGAAACCTATAGACACGTACAACGCTGGGACTATAGCTACTGTTGAGAAGTGCAATATACAATGAGAAACCGTAAATATAAGAACTACTGTGTAATACATTCCATCAGAATCTCTCGCACATGGAATCCTATAGATGCATATGTTTGACCCTTTTTAACGTCGCTCTTTGAAATAAAAACATTTAAAACCCTGCTATGGTTTGAAACAATTAATAGAAAATATGACATTAAAAAGACCAACATATACATCGATAGAATTTAACGTTCGAGAGAATGACATAGAATACATTATACATTGTTCTTACGTTTGCGGTCTCTTTATTGTATATTCGCAATAGCGCTACCTAGTACTCACTCTGGTCCTCTGTGCTCTGGTCCAAGCGTAGTACATGAGTGTGTACACCTGTCTATTGGGAAAAGGCTCTATTTATTCCACGGGGAAAAGGTGTCACAACCAGAGTTATGTATTGTTCACTTGTATCGTTTATATGAATATTTTATAATTTTTTGTCAGTTTTAATTCTACTTTAATTTTACTACTACGTGTGACACAAGTTTTTTTAGTTTTATCAAGTTTCAAATCACGACGGGGCTACAGAAAGATTCGCTACGAAAATATTAATTGAAAAGCAATACATATAAATAAAATATGTGGTTCGTCTTAAAGAGATAAAAAGAAAACTTAAAATTTGGGAATAAATAATTGCAATTTAGAGCAAGTTATTAATTTTCTTTAAGACCACCTGTTCTAAATTTGAGTTTCTAATTTTCTCGTATAACGCAATCTGATATATGAGTTAACTAGCCGACCCATGTCAACTTCGTTGGGCGGTAATAGGTATATCAAGCTACAACTTTTCTCTAGAACTCAATCATATATGTCTCATAGTTAAGGCAGCGTTCGTAAGAAACGTTTTCGTTCGACCATTTTTCTCCGACTCCCCAGATATTACCCCCTACATTCTCACAAACTTTACCTCTTTATAATATTATTATAGATAATATAATTAGTTTATAGCTTCTGCCCGCGACTTCGTACGCGTGGAATACTTAGTATAATATAATTTTACTTAATATAATTTTGGGCTAAGACGCAGCGGAAGCTCTCAAAAGGAAAAATACCCCGATTTTAAAACATTTTTCATTGTTGCCCCGCTCCTATTGATCTTAGCGTGATGACATGTAGCCTATGACAGTCACAAATAACGTGGCTTTCTATTGGTAAAATAATTTTCAAAATCGGTTCAGTAGTTTCTGAGATTACCCCTTACAACATCACAAACTCACAAACTTTACCTCTTTATAATATTAGTATAGATATAGATAATTAATAATATAAGTTAATCTATACTAATATTATAAATAGGTAAAGTTTGTGAGTTTGTGAAGTTGAAGGGGGTAATCTCAGAAACTACTGGTCCGATTTCAAATTCTTTCGGTGTTATATAGCTCATTTATCGAGGAAGGTTATAGGCTATAATATCATAACGCTAAAACCAATAGAAACGGAGCACTAATGAAGAATGATTCAAAATCGGGGCTTTTTTTTTTCTTGAGAGCTTCCGCTGCGTGTTGGCGTTAGCCCAAAGTAACTATTCATCGCGGGCAGAGGCTAGTACTATATAATGTTCATATTAAGTTTTTTTATCTGGTAGCACTAATAAAGAAATATTACGGAGGTATTTTGTAATCTTATAATCAAACAAACAAATTAATGTTACACATGGGTTCTGTACATATTTAATTCATTATATATCAGTGGTTTAGGTTAGTGATAACAGTGCTTTTGTATTTGGATGAACTATCGTTGTTGCTATATTTTTCGTACTTGCTAATGTATAAATATCATCATGTATAGAATAACAGGTCACTTGACTTATCTATATTTTATCTACAGGCCTGTTGCTATGAAATGTCACTTGAAGTGACAGACAGTTGACACTTTTTGGCCGTTTGTCCTAGAGGGCACAGGTGTTGGTTGAGAATTTTATCAATAAAAACATGTGTTCATTTCTCATACCAGCACGGAGATAAAACTTTTATCAAATCAAATATTGTCTCTCAACTGTGAATCAAGAGTACATTATTTTCTTACTTTATAACCTGCATTACATAATGGATTTTCCCAGGTAAAATATATTATTGCTCTTTTTTTGGTTTCCTGTTTTATTTGCATAATTGCTATTAATTACGAAATTGTGTTTACTTTATATTATTATAGCAATTCACAATTAGTTATAATTATTCTTTTTTTGATTGGAATAATTATTTGAAAAATATATCGCTAAAATGATCATATACTCTCGAGTTGAGACTATTCTTCTTTGACAGTTAGATCGGGTTATAAATAATTTACATGTATAATATCATAGTGTGGACGCAAGTATAGTTCGTAAGATTTTTTAAAATCACATTTAGTATATAAATTTGTTCTATTTAAGCATATTATTTTCGTTTATTAATAATATTTAAGGATTATTATATGTAAGTTATTATCTTAATATATTATGATCATAAAATTAATTATCAAATTTGACTTTATTTTATTCTATTTTTATTTAGTTGTGTGATGACAATGTTCAACGAATTATTTATGTGGTAAATCATGTTTTTTAGTTTCTAGTATCAATATACATATAATTTTTCAGGATAATTTTAAAGTTTATGAATATAAATATTATGAATATAATAAATAATATGTAATATAAGTAAATAAATTATGTAGTCAAAATTTTAATAATGTAATTTCTCAAAAAATAATTATTTCTTCACCTCTTGTCATTTTAGACCATTGATATGAATGGTAAATGATATACAGTCCAACAAGTAAGATAATCTACAAGTTTTTATAAATGCCTTATATTTTGCTAAAGTAAATTTAAAACGTTCATACCAATGGTGCTATGATAGATAACAGCTACATTTAACAGCACATAAATCACATTATTTCATGGGTTATATATTGTATATTCTATGTGAGTGACACACACTACATGTACATATATCTGTATATATAAAATTTCTTCTGTACATGTGTTTGTCACAGACTTCTCCTAAACAGCTGGACCGCTTTTGATGAAATTTGTGTGTGCGTTCCAGTGGATTATGGTTAAGATTCGCAATTAGACCCAGTAGGTGGCTCTGTGGTTGACTTTTAGGATTTATTTTTATTATCAAGACAGGACAACGTCCGTCAGGCCCCTCTAGTTACATATATATTTACTAACTTAGTATTTACATTTTGCACATATATAGTACATAGTAAAAAAATGTAGTTCTACATTTTTTTAATTTGTGCAGGTATCAAGAGACATTTTTCAAGCATTCATTAGTATTCAAAATAACAATAAAATATAATTTTCTCCTATGAGATAAACTAATCTATAATAATAAAACAGTTACAATTTGTTCTAATCATATCAAAGAGACTACTACTATATTTGGCTCTAAAAACTGATAACTCAACAACCAGTAACATCTTTAAGGTAAAAATTTACATGTAGTCATAGATTTATTTCTGGCCAGGCGTGGCCAAGAGTGTGAGACTCAAAATTCGACAGTATGCCTCACAATCTCCACTGTGAGGATGTGTATATCGAATTATTCTAACAGAAACTCTTAAAAAATATTTTAGCGGTACACATGACAAAGAGGGTCTCCTTCTGGGTATCGGGAACCCATTGCTGGACATCTCGGCGAATGTTGACGTGGATTTACTGAAGAAATATGACATGAAACCAGACGATGCTATCATGGCTGAAGATAAACATACGCCTTTATACCGGGAGCTTACAGAAAAGTAAGATTTTAAGTTGTCTATGGAAACTGCCTAAAAAATCTGTTTCTAGATATTTTCTTTGATTAGGAATAACTAACGTATATATAAGTACCTCAAGTTTAAGAGGTTTAACAAAAGCGTGTTGAGATGGAGTTTTCCCTGGTCATATAAATTGTATTTTATTAAGCATATATGTACATACATATAAATTTGGATAATATAGTAGATATAGAAAGTAACTATTAATAGTATATGTAAAAAATTGAGATTATTATGTGTAATGTGTGGCTTGTAAATTAATAAATAAATGTGAAAATCTTATTTATCTTGACAATTAAATAACTTTGGTTTAAGTTTATAGGTTTTAGTTGAGGTTTGTAGTCAGGCGGACTTGGAAAAGCCTAGCCTAGTCTTAGTATATACTAGCGGGCCCGGCAGACGTTGTCCCGCCCTGATTATAAAAAAATCCTTGACAAATTATATACTAAAACGTTCCTCATCAATCACTCTATCCACCGGTGAAAACCGCATGGCAATCCGTTCGGTAGTTTTTGAGTTTATCGCGAACAGACAGACAGACAGACGCGGTAGGGGACTTTGTTTTATACTATGTAATGATTATTACTAGTATTTATTTTTAATATACTATAATACGAAAAAGGTTTTATATTTTGAAAAAAATCTCATCAGATTTCAACTCTCCAAATTTGCCCATAGTTGATTTACACATAGTAAACTTCAGGCGATCCAGCATAAACCTTATGCCAATAATTAAATAAGAAATTATGTATAATGACCTTACTCTTCATCTAGTATTCAGAATATTGACAAAGCAACCAGGTTCTGCTCGTTATTGTATTCAAATAATAATTATATGGTTGTATTTGTTGTATGGTTGTATTGTATACTTACAATAGTCGCAGCCTTAAGGTTGCTGTGTCTATTTTCCCACGCATCGATGATTCATCATTTATTTGTTATATTTCGTGAGAATTATAGAATGGTTCAGATATTTTCTCAGGGTTCGGAAGTAGTGTATCTTCTTTGTTCATATCCGTAATGTTATTTTAGTTTTAAATAATTTTAATTACACTGCTATAGCATATTTTATTGCTATACTAAGATTCTGTGAATATTTAGATACAATGCAGAGTTCATTGCTGGCGGCAGTGTGCAAAACTCCCTGAGAGTGGCGCAGTGGATACTCAGAAAACCGAATTTATGCACTTACTTCGGATGCGTCGGAAACGATGATTTTGCCAAGATTTTGAAAGAGAGGGCTATGTAAGTATTTAGTTCTTCAGTTTCCTTTGGATAACATTGGTGGCTATCATCATCATCAGCCTGTAAAACGCCCACTGCAGTGCCATAGGTCTTTTTCTCAAGGAAGGTATGGGCATAATCACGACTATTTCAAACTCGGAGAAATCAACCGGTTTATATTTTCCCCACATACGGTGGTACTATAAGAACATTTCTCCGGGTCAGAATTCCTCGCGATGTTTGCCTTCACCGTCAGCCCATAGTGCTACCAATTTAAATTGGTAGTTGTATTTGTTGGTACATGCCGGGGATTCAAACCTGCGGACGTCGGGTTAGTATTGCAGCGGGTAAAAAACACTAATATTTGGAAAATATCATTATATTTTTGTCCTAAGTCCTAGGCTGCCGTAAATGTTTTGGGTTAGATAGTTAACTCAACTTGCCAAAACGAATATCTACTAGACAAAAAAAAAAGAAGAAAAGCGGTTCAGAAACAGAGTAGTAAGATATAAATATGTTATCTCTGCCTATTTATATATACATGTATTGTATTTAATAAAACCGTGGGATGATAAATGATTGTGTTGAATAATTTTCTTATAAGTATGATGTAACACGAACAGTCTATTTCGAGCAATTCAGACAAAGTGTTACATACATTGGTTACTAGATACATAGTCAGTTTACGATAACACTTTGCTCCCTGTTATCTGCAAGTTACACGGCCAGTACTTACAATTGCTAAGCTCTTATTGATTACTGTGAAAGATTTCGCTTGAGACATACTCGTATGATCTGTAGGTCATCTGATATGAGTGACGTATATAGATATTTATCATACTATATTGTTATAAGATGTGATAGTGAAGATAAAAGCGTAATACAAGATAATCCTATTGTCAATTGTTCGCACAATCTCGTCATCTTCATCGAAGGTGGGAAGTTTTAAAATCTTCGATAATATTGCGACATGTGTGTGAAAATGAGCTACATCCACTTTTAGCAGTTCTATTTTACGCTATTTGTCAAGTTTTTAAAATTTTGTACATGTAAAATATAAAGATTAAAAAAAAAACTAAAAACCTTATGGACGGAAAACTTTAAACTTCGTTCTCTGTGTACAAAAACTGAAAATCTTAAAAAAAATTAAACATGTTATATAAAGGATTAAAAATTAATTTAGCTCATTTTGAAATGTCACGACACATGTGTAGTACGTAAAGTAGTTCAACTTAAAAAAGTAATATTCATAATAGGGCGGTTAACTATATTTGAAATTATAGTGTTGTCGTGGCGTTTTTAAACCAAGACACTTAAAACAATAAATGTTATTTGGCTCTGACAAAACAAATTATTATTCCGCGTGGTAAGATTGCAGATGAAAGTACCAAAGACATATCAAATAAACTATAGCTGACTAGATCGTAACAAGAACAACAACTTATCAAGTTGTTATCTACTAGATCAGCCACACTCAACCTTTTTTTTTATTAACGTGCGGAATTCCTTTATGGATACGCCACCCTCTCGGGGGAGAGAGTGGGTTATGTCCTGTTATGCTTTACCGTTTATATTGCTGTGTACCGTCCGCCGCATGGTAGGGGCGGCCAGGGATCAAACCTGCTGTATTCTTGAGAAACCGCCCCTGAGCCATACTCAACCTGCGGCCCGTCGCGCCGGGTCTTTGTAGTTGGACCACCCGATTATTTTTTATTTTAATTATTTTAAATTTCGTGCCCATTAGAAAAACTATGAGCACGCTGAGTAGATTAAATAGATCCCAGATAATCCGACCGCAATGCGTTCCTTATGATATAAGGGTTATACCAAGCTGGTTTTATTGGACAACCATTTTCACTACATTAATACGTTGTTAATTTGAAATTACGTTTTTTAACTTAATACCTAAATGTTTGTATTTTGCGGCCCGCGACACCATGAGCGAAACGTGTTTGTGGCCCGTTTAAAAAAGGTTGAGTACCACTGCACTAGATAGATGATGGAAATGACATGGTGTGTCGGAATGTCGACGCGACGCTTGAAAATTTTGTTATGATGTATAGCGGAAGAGCCATTTATAGCGCTAATATTGCCCTAGTGCCCCTAGTTTTTTGGCAATGCTGAATTTTGATCATCCTGAGGGTTCTGCAATTCTTCCAGATCTGGCTTAGTCATATAACAGGAGTAACATATGCTGTAAGGCTTTGTGTTTATACTATAAAAGTAAATTTTCAAAAAAAAGTATTAACCGACTTCAATATCAATCAAAAAACCCATAAGGCACTAAAAAGCGGAAAATAAATAGTTTATCAAATTAACCAAATTAAATCAAACATATGAATATGTGTGCTACCTAGAGATGTATTATTCTTTTATATATATATAAAATATGATTCTTTTTTTTTTTTCTCTAAACTTTAGTGTTAGTATTAGTGGTCATCATCTGTTTAGTTATATGTGCTTTATTACTCTTCTCTAGTTACTTCCTCATCTATTCAGCAGGGTACCGTAAGCTGGTGAGGCTGACTTTGGTCTGTGTAGAAGTTTACCTATATTGCGTAAGTTTCGATTCGGGTCACAAAACTATACGATATTATATAGGGCGTAAAGCATATAGCAATTATAATTTACTTTAAACTAGCCAGCACGCCGCAAATAAAAAAGAACCTTGAAGTTAGACATATGCTGTCGCTGACTTTTTTGTAGGCATTATCAAGCTCTACAACTTTTCTCTAGAAGTCAATCATATATCTCTAATCCTTAAGACAGCGTTCGTAAGAAACGTTTTCGTTGAACCATTTATTAACCAAATCCGACTTTCACAAAAAAGTCATACCATAATTTCGGGTTAATATATAGCCTATGACACTCACAGATATCGTGGCTTTCTATTGGTAACAGAATTTTCAAAATCGGTTTAGTAGATCCAGAGATTACCCCGTACAACGTCACAAACTCACAAACTTTACTTCCTTATAATATTACTATAGATATAGCAACAATCCTGAGGTATATCACTAATAGGTAACTAATTGTGAGGAGTGAGATCTCCAATTCTCTCTCTCTTTCTGAACTGTTTGGATGCCAGTTCGTATATACAACTATACACTTCAGACCGCTTGATAGCGGTGCTACTATTACTTTTGATTGATTAAAGTGTTACTTAGCAGAAATCCATCATAAGTACTTGAGTGAAAGTTACCTTGCCCTTTCACTTACTTATTTCATTGGGGACTGCTTATATAATAAACCGAGAAATGGTTATGGCTTATCAATAAAAACTACGGCGAAACTGAACAGCTTTTATAAACAGTGGAACAAATAAACGATAATAATAAAAAACACACATACACAGCTCATACATTGATATACACACTCACACAACAAACATAATCATACATGCACACAAATGCAATGACACTCAAATACAAACTTTCTCAGGAACACAACCATACACTTACTACATATATTCTAGTACCCGCTGTTTATATGTCTATTTATTATTGAATTTGTCCTCTACATATCAAACAGTAATTTATGTTTTTCATATCTTAATAGTAAACTAAATGTCACATTCAATAATTATTGTCTACGGAGGTAAATCAGCTCCAAACATACAGGGAAACCTAGGTTGGCAGTTAGGATGTCATAGAGTGTGTGCTATGTTTCCATATTGTGTATAAAAAAAACTTAACACCTGACAGAGTTTCTAGATCTTTTAGGTGGTTATTTTAGTTTTGTAACTATTTTTTAGTTCTTAGTTATGTTAGTTAAGGTAAACAATATGTTATTTCATACATCTGCAGAGCGGAAGGCGTGAATGTTCAGTACCAAGTGACTGACGAGGCTCCGACAGGAACCTGCGCCGTACTGGTTACTGGGACCCACAGGTCACTTTGCGCATATTTAGCGGCCGCACAGAAGTTCACACCAGACCACTTATCTAAGGTTGAGAGCAAGCAGTGCATTGAGAGAGCGAAATTTATCTACGCATCTGTAAGTTTTTTACAATGTAACAATTCGTGTTTCAGATGACATTTATGTTTCTGCAATATAACAATTCCTTTGTCAGATGAGTTCTGGAAAGCGCTCGAATGTTATAATAAAATTAGACATAAGTTTTATCACTTAACGATTTATAAATTACTAGCGGGCCCGGCAGACATTGTCCCGCCCTGATTATAAAAAAAATCCTTGTCAAATTATATACCAAAACCTTCCCCATGAATCACTTTATCCATTGGTGAAAACTGCATGAAAATCCGTACAGTAGTTTTTGAATTCATCGCGAACAGACAGACAGACAGACGCGGTAGAGGACTTTGTTTTATACTATGTAATGATAACTTTATTATGTTTTTACTATGATTTTGTGTTTCTTGTTGTCTATACTTACTGAGTATTTTCATTATGAAATATTTCTTTTGTGTTTAGTTTTTTATGATATTGTAATCTTATTTTAGTTTATACTAGCGAGCCCGGCGGACGTTGTCCCGCCCTGATAATAAAAAAAACCCCTTGAAATATTATATACCTAAACCTTCCTCGTGAAGGTCGTTCCTTGTAGAACCTTCCTCGTATCTACTGGTGAATACTGGCGGTAATACCGAATGAAAATCCGTTCAGTAATTTTTGAGTTTATCGCAAACAGACAGACGTGCCAGAGGACTTTGTTATATAATATGTAGTAATTATTTCTTTGGATTATTTTGACTGAGTTTGTCTACCATATAGCGAATGCTGTAGCAGTTTTTAAAGGCCAATGTAATTATAGATCGTTCATAGTGTTGATTCATATTTGGTGTATCTGGCATACTGTTCTAAAACAATTAAATAAATAAATTTGTTCACTCTAAATAGTGAGAATAGTTACTGATGATGATTTAATTGATAATGATTTATGGTATTCATTAGTGTATTAAACGAATAAGTGTAAGAGAATATGGAATGGTTGCAATAGAGCAAGATTGAAAAGACAATGACCTTAATTACTCTGTTTTATGCTTGTGGTTTATTTTGATGTATCGAAATGCTTCCATGACCTTTTTAATAATAATAAAAAAGATGATTAGTTCCTTTGTTCTAAATTATTATTTTTTTCTTTAGTAAAATAGATGGAATTTGGATTCCAAAGCATATTACAAAATTGCTGGATATTAAGTGAAAGAGTGATGTAAAGCTAGAGTTAATCGGAAAGTGACCTTTATATATATGTATCGTAATTTGGGTGTAAGGTTAGGTAATAAGGGCACCATCTGGTGATTCAGTTGTTAGAACTTTCCAGGGAGTTTCTGTGGCATCTCAGAATTCATGCTCTTCCGTATTATTCCCCATCTACTTCAGTTATCACTCTTAAGTTAAATGCTACCAGGATCACGATATATAGAGTATTATAAGAGGATTATAAATCATTACATAGTATAAAACAAAGTCCCCTACCGCGTCTGTCTGTCTGTCTGTTCGCGATAAACTCAAAAACTACCGAACGGATTTTCATGCGGTTTTCAGCAGTGGATAGAGTGATTAATGAGGAACGTTTTAGTATATAATTTGTCAAGGATTTTCTCATAATCAGGGCGGGACAACGTCTGCCGGGCCAGCTAGTATAATATAAAAGCCAGTACATGACAGACTAAATTACCGCCTAAAATTCTATTTTGTTTTTTCGAACTGACTACGGTATTGACCTACCAAGCTCTTAACAGCTTCACCGGACTACTTGTAGTGCTTTCTTCACAGTTCTTCCGTATGGTAGGTTTTATGTACCAATAGGTTTGGTTAGTTAGTAGTACGTTAGTGTCGACATTATAATTTTTAAATATTAAAGTTCATGTTTTTTTCATTTCCGCCTGGAATCGATTGGCCGCTATCACGTCTCACTGGAACAAAGACGTTTAATTTTGTTTGAGCTAGCTGTAACTAAAAAAGTTAAACCTGAAACTCGTAACAGAAAGAGCGAAACGTTAG
The DNA here is from genome assembly GCA_036509395.1 of Antheraea yamamai. Classification (NCBI taxonomy): domain Eukaryota; kingdom Metazoa; phylum Arthropoda; class Insecta; order Lepidoptera; family Saturniidae; genus Antheraea; species Antheraea yamamai. The sequence goes on from AP028426.1 coordinate 1,685,481, forward strand.
TGACGTATTTTAATAATTTATATATAACTAAAGCGACAAATATAATTAAAAACATGTTCCTTAGTTGACTATTCAACCTGATGTAGGATGACACTGGTGGTATGTAATTGTAAAAAAAAGAAAATAATTTATTAAAATACGTTACTAATATATCGCTCTCTCTCTCTATAATACTTAATGATGGATTTCGCAAAGTAACGCCTTCTTCAATCAAATTTATACAATCTATACTAATATATATACTTTATAATAATATTATAAAGCTGAAGAGTTTGTTTGGATGAACGCGCTAATCTCAGGAACTACTGGTCCGATTTGAAAAATTCTTTCAGAGTTAGATAGCGGATTTATTGAGGAAGGCTATATATCATCACGCTAAGACCAATAGGAGCGGAGCACCAATGAAGGATGTTTATGTTTATACGTATTATTTAAAAATATTTTCACCTTCTACGTAAACGATGTCGCGAGTTAAAGTTAGCGTGAGCCCAAAGTAATGATTCGACGCAGACGAAGTCGCGGGCAGTAGGTAGTATATTATAATTTTCGTTTTACAGGGTTTCTTTGTAGCCGTATCGCCGGAGTCGATCCTTCAGCTCGCGTCGCACGCGCACGGCAACGGACACAAGTTCATAATGAATCTCAGCGCCCCGTTCGTATCCCAATTCTACAAGGAACCACTCGAGAAAATAATACCATATGTTGATGTCTTGTTCGGTAACGAATCGGTGAGTGTAGTTTTTCATTTTTTTCTTACCTGAGATCAGTTCGTAGTGACCATCGAGTCATGAAGATTTTTTGACAGGCACCGTTCCCTATATACTTACCAAGGGGAAAATTGTTAGTATTCTTTTTATAATATGCAAGAAAATTTATCTATTTTCATAGTAAAGGTAGTCATTTATAATACTTGCAATAAAAAGTGTACCTCAGAATAGAAACATATTTCCCGTGTCATCTATGACACGACACAATTCGTCACTGACGTCTAATGTGTTATGCTTTAATATTATGTTTAGAGTCTAATGCTAGTGAGTTGTCTCCTCTAAATGTTCAACTTAGTGTTCATCGTAAAATGCAGGTGAAGTTGCGACACAACACACAAGAGAAATGTTTATCTAATCTTTTTATAGTGTGTCGTTGCGTGTTGTGGAGTGGCCACATGTCTAACTTAGTCCTTAATCGACAGACCGTAAAATACAGGTGAGTTGCGATACAACACAACAAATGATATCTGTATCTAATACAAAAGGGTAGTTGGTTTTAATAGATATCAAATACCATGTCACGACACGACACACTTCAACAATTCATATATATAGGTACATAATTTATGAAACGTGTCACGATATAGTGATGTGTTTCTAACAGGAAACTAAATTCGTTGTTTTACGGTGTGTTGTGTCGCTTTTTATTCTCTTCACATATCTAATATTGAATAACAATTCAGGTCGCGAACATACGACAACATGTCACGATACAATATACCATATCAAAAATGTAAATCTTTCTCTATTGTCTAAAGAAAATTTTAAGCAAATCGTAGAAGAATTGTCTATGATGTGCATCATTTTGTATGATGCTGTTTTGATGTTAAATGTCTATTGGTGCACCTTGTCAGTAAAATTAACTCGCATGCCATCACGAGAAACGGCATGACGCTCTCTTACGCCGTTTTCCTATATAGCTTATTTGGACTTTTCGCAGGAGGCAGAAGCGTTTGCGAAAGCTTTCGATTTGAAATCGAAGAGTCTGCAGGACATTGCAGTCGAGATATCCCAGATGCCCCAGCTGAAACCGTCGCAGAAACGCGTGGTCGTGATCACGCAGGGCTGCGACCCCGTCATACTGGTGGAAAACGGTAACGTTACCCTCGTACCAGTCACCAAACTCACCAGGGAACAGATAGTGGACACCAACGGAGCCGGGGATGCCTTCGCCGGTGGCTTCCTCAGCCAGATGGTCCTCGAACGACCATATACCACTTGTGTTAAGTGCGGTATCTATACAGCCACACACGTTATTCAGCATTCGGGTTGCACTTTCAGCGGTCCCAGTGAATTCAATGATAGTTAGAAAGTTGTTTGCGGGTAACACTTTTTTGGTCATATAAGGGGCCGTTCAATTATCTTAGGTAACCAGAATTTTTGTAATTTCTAATCGCCCTTGATCAGCATAAGTAAGGAAAGCTCTTACTCTCCCCCCTCCTTATGTTAACATTTATATAAGTGTTTTCAAATCTGTTCTGGTTAAATAAATAACTATTGCTGACGTAATCGACCTCCCGTGCCCTATGTCATCAAAAGTAAACAAAACAAGGACCCCTCACCCCCATCAGTGCTTACGTAATACCTGAAAGGACCCTAAGGATTGACTTTACAATATTCAAAAAGTTTTGAGGGTAGTTTTATTTTAAACAAATATTGGCAGCCTTAAATACACACCTCGGGAGTTTTCATTGGTCATGTAGTGGGTTTTTATATTTTATTCATAACCTTCTGTTATTTGGCTCTATATTTCGTAATATTGGTGTTGTCTTACGTTATTACGTAAACTATATATAGTTTGGTTATTGTGCACAAGGGAAGTGGATGGGAAATGATGCAACGGAGCATGGATTCTGACTTGCCATAAAAACATCCTGGAATGTTCTAACAAGATGGCCACCATCTCGTTAGTTAATTGATATGATCGCAAGAAACTTGTAATATCATTATCTACTCGACAATGGCAGTAATAATCTACAAGAAGATTGGTTGCAAAAACAAAATAAAATATATACCCTGTTAGCATCTTCACAGAGATACCTTAAATGACAATAGAGTCAACTTTAACATTATTTAGACGTTTCAAATGATTGATTTAGGCCTTAACATACACATTTTGTATAAGTTACGTCCAATCTTATCGTTATTCCGAGTCCGTCTTTTTATGTGTAAAAACTGTCAAATGTGTGGTAATAGAAATAGGAGTATATAAAAACTCGAATATAATTTAATATATAAAATAAAAGACGCATAATAATTCCAGATAGCTGTAATAAATTCTTTCCCATACATACATTATATATTTTCTATATACTGTATAATTTAATTTCAGTGACAATAATGGAATTTATAAAGTTAGTATAGACAATATAGATGTAATTACATATTTACATGTTTGCACTTTTTTTTTCATATGCACGTTTTGTCCCGCCTTGATAATAATAAAAACCTCGACAAATTATAGACCTAAACTTTCCTCATGATTCACTTTGTCTACTGGCGAAAATAGCATGAAAATCCGTTCAGTAATTATTGGGTTTATCGTGATCAAACAGACAGACTTGGCAGATGACTTCGTTTTATAATATGTAATGATTAATACATGTTTACAATTAAAAAGATTTTTTTGAAGATATACTTTTTAGGGGATAAGAAAAAAAGAAGAGAGAGAAAATTAAAATTTTGGAAAAAAAAAAAAAAAAAAGAAGGGGTTGGTAAAAGAAAAAATGAAAAAAAAGCAACAAAAAAAAAAAAAAAAAAACAAAAAGAGGGGGAGATGGAAGGTGTGTTTTTTTTAAAAAAAAAAAAAAAAAAGAAAAAATTTTAAGATTGTTACGCGGCACGCGTAAAGCCACACACTTTTTTTGCATATGAAAACTGTCTAATAAGCTATTACGTATATAGACAGCTATTATATTAACGCACAAGGTAAAATAATATGGTGTAATGTAATTCATATGACATTAATATTTCATATATTCGCACAATTCCAATATAAATAATCTCTCAGACTAAAGATATAACACTTAGGTTTTACATTATTTGTTTATTTTAAATTTATTAAGATTATTCTGTCAAAATTATATTTCAAAGATGAAATTTTGTATAGGGATATTGAAATAAATAAAAAATATACAGCTTTACATATAGATGTTAATAATATAGACCATCTCACACTTGTTGATTTTAAAATAGTATTATACATAGATCTGATGACTATTGTTAAAACAAATACCACAATTTATATAGAACAATGATTACTTTGAAATCATGAAATTTTTAATTGTTTTATTTTGTAAATAATTGAAAATGAAAATAATTTAGATAATAAGTGGACAAATATCCAATGTTTTAATACGATTTTCCCTTTTTTATTTATCATAAAGATGCACGCTGCAAAAAAATTTTCAAGCATTAAAATCATTGCTTCTGCACACATTTATAAACTAAGGCTCGTTACAAATTTGCAGGAAACTATATGGCGTTTGTTGCGAAGTAAACGCTCGTTTTTCATTGAAATATATCCGTTCCCTCGGCGTGGAGCCCCTGAGTGCGCTGCTCGCGCGATACACTCACACAAAATCTTACAACACTGCAACAACATTACACATGTCACCTCCACACACGTGCACGTACACGCTTACACATGAAAGTGGAAGGGTTTTATTTCTTCCCTTATCGAACTCAAATAGTTTAGAAAAATTATCCGACACAAAATACATATAAGAGTTGTCGAGGTATGTGTGCTTGGTACACATATGTTTCAATAACTCATATAAGTATGAATATGTACTTTAGCTTAGGTTAGCTCAGATAGGTCGCGAATTGCATGTATCAGGCAACAGCCCAAGCCGAGGTGTGCCGTGCACCCTTGAGCTAGTTGCCCAAATAAAATCGGCTGAGTGCTTAAGCGCTCGCCTTTGTAGTCCGGTGAAGCTGTTAAAACCTTGCTAGGTCAATAGCATAGTCAGTTAGAAAAAAAAACATATATGCGTTTATTTTGGACAGACATAGTAACAATACTTTTGTTTATGTTTACTTTTGTTATATATTTCAAAGATACAATAATATAATCATATATTTTACCTTATACATATATACCTTATATATATACTTTTGTCGAATAATATTTTATTTATCTCGAAACGTGTTCGGATATCTGTTCAAATTTTACCTTTATCTGAACATTGTATGTTGTAAAACATCAGCACACAGAAATATGTTCATAGCATCAAGTATGCTGTTCAATGTGAAAGTTTATCACCAAGCACTCAGTTGTATTCCAGTAGCTGCAAACAAGTCCCTATATAACATGTTACATATTCTTCGATGCCATTCTTAAATGTCAAGCTCGATTATAATTGAATGAAAACCTATAAATAAAAAATTCAAACAATCACAAAACCATTGTGTCAAAGTGATGTCAATGAATCTTCTAAACTGACTTTACCAGTATGTTTCAGTGTAAATAGTATGTAAGGTTGATATTTGAACATATATCCTAAAGAAATATGGATAAATCAAGGTATTTTACTCACTCTTTTTTAAATATTACCCTTACCTTTCATACCAAAGCATGTTCTGTTGTAATACAAGTTGTTAAATTGGTATATTGTACAAAGTAACAGCCATCATTCATAACATAAATAAAGTATAATATGAGATATAGTATAATTTTCCATTTGATTGTTTTATATATTGTCATTTGAATCAATTCACTGTATATAATTGTTTCACACTGTGAAAGATGAATTTTGCAAAACAATGAACATGACAAATAGATTTTGCAAAAATTATTTATTTTTTCATTTCTGTTCTTAATAACTAAACAAAGTAAGATAATAAACAAGACATAAGTTAAATAACGGAAACTTAATGTAACAGAGTCATATGTAAGTAAATATGATTGGCACGAGTAAAGAACTCATGTATATAAGCATAATGTATAACAATTTATTATTATTACAAGAAACTGTATGTAATTAATCAACAATAATCAGGACATTGGGTATGTAATATTTATTTATTCTAAATGTTATAGGTACCAAATTCAGAAATCTTTTTCTTTTGAATTGAATGCCTTGCATGCACGGAATTTTTACTATGCACAATATATAATTGCCTTAATAGAGTAAATACCAAGCTGATGGTATCTGTGCAAATAAATAGTATTTTTAAACCTTCATTTCCTGTTTGTACTAGTTACATCTTGATCAAATCCCTATCAAGTCTCACTGACCTAATGAAACGCAACAATGCAAGCACTGTTACTTCACGTCGGTTTTCTATGAGAGGGTGGAACTACCACGGGCGAGCCGACCCATTCATGCTGAAACCAATAATAGCGTCAGCCTGGCTCTATCACATAATTTCAATATGACAATAATACAATGTTATGTGTTGATGTTCATACCACTACATTTCTGTAGAGCTAAGACTGTTTATAACTCTTTTGAAACTGACCTTATTCTATTATTGTATGATATTCATTATTGTTATTTTCATTCTTATTTCATACGACATAATCTTTTTTTAAAGAGTGCTAGTTTAATCCTAGAGCCTGACGACATTACAAAATTGAAGCTCATATATACTGATTATAGATATTGCTAATTCTAAGTTTGCAGTATTATGCTGTAATACAAAAATTATATTTTATTACTTATACCATTGAATTACAATTAAACTACAAGAGAAAACTACATACTTCTGTCTCTTAATAATGATATATATCTACAATATATAAACATTGTAATCATTTTGCCACATCTCTTTACATATTTTGACAGTCAATGTAACATTATATTGTCCCAATTACTATAGACTCGATTGTAATATGTACCTAACTACATTCCCTATATCAAATATGACTTAGTATTAAATTTGTTCATATAGCTTGTAATTATGACTATTAAGAAGAAATACAGTTGGCAACATATCGTATTCATCATATATGGTCTTGCTCTGCCAGAAGTTTCAGTATTAGGTAATAGAGCATGAGAAAGGCATTTCACATTGAACTGTGTTAATTAAATTCATAATAATATAATATCCTATATCTTCATTTAAAACAGAACAGACATTTATTTTTTTTCAAGATTAATATGAGAATACCTTTTGGTTATATTTTGTGTTAATTTTTTTATTTAAGACTAATCTGTTTCCTCCGTATATTACAATGTTGGTATAATTGGGCTATTTTCGTAATTCTATAAAACTCTTAGTTTTTACAATACAATACCTATTTATTGAAATTATCAGTAATTGTGGTAGATATTAGTGTAAAAAATTTGGTCTAGCACCAATATCCAGGTATAATGTAGGGGAATATATTTGTATGAACAAATTGCCATCTGTATTTCCTCTTAAACATTGTGAATGTCTTATCACTTATAATATATCATACCAGGATCTGCCATCATAAATCAGCATATAGGAACACTATACACAACTTTTAAAGCTTCATTTAAGTATTAAATACTAATAACATTATCTTATCTACTAAATATCATTTACAATTCAGTCACAGAGGTTACTTATTATTAAATATTATAGTGTAATGTACAATATGGACATCCCAGTCAGGTACATTTTGTTTTTCATTTCCCAGCAATGGCATACATTTGTACAACTCAAGTATTATGAAATTACTCATGGTATTGAAAAGTTTGCTCATTGATCTAGTTATACGGCCAGAATATCTTCTGTCTGGATACATTTCATATATATTGTTTGATGGAAAATCATGAATAGGTGTTTTATTCTCAGGTATTGTGTCATAAGATTCATGAATTTTTCGCGATCTTGTTACCCTGTAATATTAGTATGTACATAATTGTGATTGTACTTATATTTGTTTAATAAAAATGATTTATAAGTAATGTTTTATTTTCCTAAACTTCCTACAAGTTGTAAGTTTAGTACTAACATCGTAAGATTTGTATATACTTTGTCTTGACGCGGAATACTTGTGTCTAGTAATATTGTTATGTTATTTCAATTTTAAAATATTATTAAAAGGTACTTAAGAAAATGAATCGTTCACGCGTTTTCATTTTGAATGAGAGAAAAAGTAACTATCTTTTCGAATTTCTTAGTTTTCTTAGAACATAAGACATTATGTTAATTAATAAACATATTTATTAATCGTTTAGGTCATAAAGTATAATTACTAAATATTTTATTAGTCGTATAATTTATTTTAAAAAGGCTACTCCGTAAACAAAGTTATAGACGCGTGTAACAAATAAATTCATGTGGCATTTCGGCTCGATAAGTGATTATAGTTTGATTCTATTATCAAAAATATGCAATATTTGCAAGCAAAAGTAAGAATTACTCACCGCATCTCCATGATTTTCGCGAACAATAAAAGTTTGGAGTACGAGTGCCTAAGTATCAAATTACAGCGTAGCATTAGTAATATTGATTGTTGTTGGGATTATTCATACGAAATTTCTTTTCCGCGGTACTTTTACATGTGTAACAATTTCTAATGAGTTGTGTGGATAATTGATACTAAAATATTTTATAAATTTGTAAAAACTGATTGACCGCGTAAATAATATTTGGTATTGCTATTCTGAAAAAAAAATACAGAGTTCAACCTTACTACAATCCGTGCCAAACTTTGCTAGGAATGTGTAGTTCAAAGAGTATAATAAGTATTATAGGTGTAGTTCCTATAATACATTATTATACTCTTTGGTGTAGTTGTTCAAAACACAAATTTTGGTATGAATACATATGTCCAACATAGAGATAACTTAGGTCAGTTTTAGATTCCTATAATAGTATTTTGACTTTCTTTTGTATTAAACTTATGACGATATTGTGCGCGAGCTCCAACTTATGGGTATATTCAGAGCGGAATATATATTGAAATTTTTTAAAATATCAATATCTTTGTTCGATATATCGAAAAAAAAATCGATATATATATATCAGCTTCATTATAAAAAAATATGTAATTCAGCTTAATAGTAATTTATAGTTTTTAATCCAGTATATTTGTTAGACAATTTATACCATAAATGTTTTAAAATGTTACATTACAGTTCTAAGGGCCACTTGCACAAACGTTATTCAATCATATTGATCTTAATTGTCACCATTATTGTTTGATCTAAATAAGATTGTTATGTGTACCAATATTTTTCAGTGTACCAGTTACCTAGTGTTTTAAGTCGTGGTGGTCTTGTGGTTTGACCGGTGGAATATTATTTCGATGTCCGCAGTTTCAAACCCAAGTATGCACCGACGAATTTGAATGATGAATAATTTTTAAAAAAGGGTTTTAAAAAATACTTGTTACGTTATATGTTCAGCTGTTTTACTACTACTTACTACTATTCCCAGCCTGCTCCAAATTCCGGTACCTTGGTTCATTGATCCAAAAGGACGACAGCGTAGACAATGACGTGAGGCATAGGATAAATGCAAGAAATGGCGAAAGATGTTTGGGGTATCTTTGCAATCCACAAATGCCCTTGACACTCAAAGGGAAGGTGCATAGAACTATTATAAGACCAGTCATGTTGTATGCATCTGAGTGCTGGGCTACGAAAGAGACTGATGAGAGAAAACTGCACGTGGGAGAGATACGATTGTTAAGATGTGTGGTGTAACTAGAATCGATAGAATAAAAATGAATATATCAGATGAAGTTTGAAAATATCATCAGTTACAGAGAAGTTTAGGAGTAATAGGTTAACATGATACGGATATGTCATAGAGAGAGATGAAAGACATATAACTAGAATAGTTTTAAGTATGAAGGTGGACAGATATAAATGTAGAGGAGACCGAAAAAGGTACGAGTAAAGTGTGTAAAAAACAACAGGTGTATAAAACGTGTGAATTCTGAGATAATATCTGACAGAGGAGACTGGAAAAGAAAAACATGTTATATCAACTCAATCTAGGTGGGATAAGGGTAAGAAGATGATTAGGAGAGAGCCGGACCGGTCCCTGGCTGCCCTTATTAACATGCGGCGGACGGTACACCGTGGGGTTTTAGTCCGTGCGAGTCGGACATAACCCACTCTCTCCCCCAAGAAGGTATCGTATCCATAAGGGGTTTACCCATGTTAATAAAAACAGGTAAGAAGATGATGATGTATATAATAAAAATATCGACCACCAATATCCAAATGTTAATATCGAACTATCGATGTATAGTCCAAAAAAATATTAGTAATTAATATCGATATTTAAAAATAAAAATATAGTTATATTATCAACAGTCCTAATAGGTAGAGGTAGGACTGTACACACTTTAGATCCATATTGTTACCTACCTTTTTGTTACTATAGTAAATTACACTTACCAAGCACGAATGGGTGCTTAAATTATACTGTGACAAAAGTACTAATGATCCTAAATACGCTTTAAGGGCTGAATTGTTAAAATACCATGTTAAGAGTATATTTATTATATCCAATACCTACAGGTTCAACACTGTCAGTAAGAATTATTTTTGACGTGATAATGTCATATAAATCGATAAACGCGGGCTGCACGCACGAAAAATCATGACTCACTGTCACGTTCCGCCTGAACCGAGCGTGCATACAAGAGCGCGGAACAAGCGATAGATAGGTGCTATCGGCCTAAGCGTTCGGCTTGTGACGCATCTAACTCTCTTCGATTCCATCGGCCGACGCGTCCTAGTAGAAGAGGAACAACGGTAAAACACAAACTACACGTGAATTGTTTTGTGGATTGTTTTTCTGGATGTTTGAAATTACAAATATCTCGTGATCTGATATAATAAGTGATTTCGTACTATCATACGCAAAAGTATTTATATAAGTAATGGATATTTACAGATTTATTTTACTATCTTATAATTTTGTTTCATGTAATTGTTGAGTGACTTAAAATCAGCAAGCTCACATTAGCCAGCTAAGCTTTCTAGCTACAGGCTCCATGGCGAGCTTGGCCAAGTTCAAAAAGATTTATCAAGACCGGTGTTAGACCGGTTACATTCCGTTAGTCTCATTTAGCGGTAAGACTTTGATCGCTTTAAATGTATAATTATTACAGAAACAAAATATACCTGTAGTGATGAGTGTTGGAATGTATTATAAATGAAATTAAATAATTAATAAATAAAAAATATATCAATTAAATATATCAATATTAACGATTTCGTCCATTTCTTTGTTTGTATTTCATGAATTGTCACGACATGGTAAACGCCAAAGTCTGCATTCATATGTCGTCACAGCATTCCCTGAAGACAGAGAACAACCTCTTGTCGTTAAATACACCCCCAACACGACACGACGCGAAGCTTAGCTTGATAACAAGCGATAATAAGGTTCAAGATGAGAAGGAAGCCATAGGGTTAATACCACAGAGTTCATAAAAAAAACAAAGACAAACATTATTTTACATGGGTAAGTACATTACTAAATTCTCGCCTTTCTTTTCGACCGCTCTGAATATAGATGTGCAGAACATAAGCGTAGGTATAATTCCGTATTATATATTATACTAGCTGTACCCGCAGCTCCGTACGCGTTTTTTTAAATCGTATTAAAAAAATATAAAATTGTGAGACTATGGTAGTTTTCCAATTATAGCACTAGAGCGCATTATGCGGTATAATGCTTAACTTTGAATGTTCCAACTCCAGCAACGCTTCGCACAATCGAGCACTCTCAAAAGTAGCAATGGCGTGCAATGGATACCAACTCAGTGACAGGAAATTAACAAGTGTTTTTTCTTTAAGTTGACATTGATCGAAATATTTAATTTATATTATCTTTAGTAAGATTATTTATTGTTGAAAACATTTTTAAAGCTTTCATTTTGTTGTGTTTTTTTGGAAATAATCAAAGTTAATTCAACCTGTGTTAAAAAAATGATGTTATGATTTTTTTTCAACACTGAACTTAGCGCACTCTACCGGTGCATTTGAAAACTAATTCAAGTTCCAATTAAGCTTCAGCATAATTCGGCATTGTGCGACACTGAGTCGCACTATGCTCCATAATTGGAAAACTACCTATGTACACTTATAGAAATGCTCTTTAAAGACAATTGTAAGTACGACGCGCACGCCACTAAAAGTAACATGTAACGTCTACATTTGATATATAAATACTAACAGCGTGCCAAATGAGGTTTGTCATCAGCAACATATTTGGAACCTTAACCCACCATATAACTACCTCAGTGCTCACTTACACTGTATAAGGAACTAATGAAACAATAACTATAAATATTAATATGAAGATTTACATTACATTTAATATACATTGCCATTATTATAATTAAGATTTTGTGACTACAAAAAATAACCGCTTGTCTGTTCCGTAAGAAATTGTATTATGGAACTCTTTACGTAATACGTTTTTTAATCGAAGATCTTATTAGGAAGACCTCTATACCATTAAAGTTATTAATAATTATAATGTCGAATTGTAAACAATAATCTGATAATTATTTATCTTATTAAAAATAAAGAATGAGTTGAAATCTTGCTAAATTTCATGCAGGTAAAGTCGCGGGTAACAGCTAGTCTAAAATAGAATAACCTCAATTACTTTTTGTAAGGTTCGCTATCTACCAGTGAAAGTCCCGTGAAAATCGGGCTAACCGTTTTGGTGATAGTACAGCGGGCGAAGCCATGGTTAACAGCTAATCTTAATTAAAATACTTTTTATAAGGTCAGCTATCTACCAGTGAAAGTTTCGTGAAGATCGGTCGAACCGTTTTGGAAATAGCACTGCGGGCGAAGCCACGGTTAACAGCTAGTATAAACTAAAATTACTTGAATTACTTTTTATAAGGTTAGGTATCTGCCAGCGAAAGTTTCGTGAAGATCGGTCGAACCGTTTTGGAGATAGTACTGCGGGTGAAGCCACGGTTAATAGCTAATCTAAATTAAAATAAACTAAATTACTAGCTATGGTGTCCGCTACCTGCTGGTGAAAATTTCGTCAAAATCGGTCCAACCGTTTTGGAGATAGCATTGCAGACGAAGCCGCGGATAATAGTTAGTCTAATTTAGAGTAGCCTAAGTAACCCGCTGTAATTTCAGCTATCTGTCAGGGAAATTCCCGTCAAAATCGGTTCGCCCGTTTCGGAGATTACCTGGAACAAACAGACAGACCGATAAAAATTTTAAAAATTGCATTTTTGTTATCAGTAGCGTGTATACTTTCGTACCCAATCAGTAAAAAAAATATTTTAATATTACATACAGACACTTCATTTTTATTATATGTATAGATTATATATATAACATCGAAACTCTTTCAGTATAAACAAAATAATGTCAGACTTAGATTCCTATAGTAATATTTTAATTTTGTTTTGTGTTTACTTCTTGTGTTTATTATTATGCGCAAATCCAAACTTTAGGCTAGTATAGCCATATTGGACACCACTAATATCGGACTCTAATATAAGTTACACATTTTTAAATGTATTTGTTTTTTTAATTTAAACCAGTCATATCAGTACGTAGAATTTGTTGAGATTCATATCTACGCTAATTAACTTTCACAAAAAGTCTTGGAAAGTATTCATCACATCAAAATGTTGTGTAAAATACATATTTTTATAAACAATATACACCTTTTTAGAAGAACATAGACGACGATTGCAATGACAAATAATTTATTGTTTTACTGTATGTAATTATAATTAGAATGGCAATACAAATGTGACCGACAGGATATCAAAATGTTTTTTTATTAGGGCAATCAATTTGTTAGCCATTTTGAAGAGCCTTTTGTTGGTGTTTTGTGAATGTTTTCATGTAAATTTTGTAATAATTCAATTGAAAGGCAGCATTTTTATTACACAATTAGTATAATTAACATGTACTACTAATAAATATTTATTTAGGCTTTGTGTTGTTTGTTTGGTGAACGTGCATTGTGTGAAAAAAAAACCGGAAAGAAGTCTGCTGCATTAGTTTCGTAAATAAATTCTATTCCTTCAAATTGGTTCACTGTCGAAGTGGATTATCTGTATTAGACTTAGTAAACTAATAAGTGATAAAAAGTTCGGACGTTATTGTTCAATAATTACTCGCGTGTTTTTGTTCTACGTAAAAGTTAGATCGCCACAAGATGGCGGCCGTCGGATACCCGCTCCGCCAAAACTTGCTGCGATGCGATGTGTCATCGATGGTGGGGCCCCGCGGCATGCTGTAGACCGGCGTCTCGCGTCGCGGCCGAGATTGCCGGTCGCTTCCGGCGGGGTTCCATTTCATAAAATGGAATTTCGCTCGAGGCGCCAAAATGCGATGGGTGTTGACATAAGTTCAATACCGTACCGTTACACTGGCGGCTCTACGTAAATAAATCGACGAAGATGTGTGAACCGGAAGACGTCAGCAAAGAAGTGTGGAAGCGATGGATACTAGAAGCGATACACAAGATACGAGCGCAGAAACAGAGGCCGAGTGTGGAACGTATATGTCATGCGATCAGGCAGCACCACAACTACCATGAGGATGTGGTCTCCGAGCGGTTGGAACTCGCGGTGCGCGAAGGTACCGTTCTGAAAGTGTACAACAAAGGCCAGAGCTCATATAAAGATCCTGGTGGTCTCCAGAATAAGACGCTGCGTTTGTTTCCTGACGTTGATGTATCAAGGGTTGTCGCGAGAACAGTGCGTGAATTAGGTGAACGTGATGGTTCGACGTTGAAAGCGATTGAGAGACATTTATTTCAAGCTTATCATGTGGTTGTGGGACCTGAGTTAGATGTTAGGGCTGTGTTGAGGTCGGCGGCGAAGCGCGCCGTCGCCCGAGGACTGTTAACGCATCATGCAGGCGCGTACAAGGCGACAGACAGCCCTATAACTACAAGTACAGAGAGATCAAAGCAAAAGAGGAATTTACAAGAATCTCCTGAGAGGGTAATGTGTCAACTCTTTATCTTATGTTTGTTTGTAAACAATAATATGCTATTCTCATATCTCACCTTCTGTTTCCTATTAGATAGATTGTTTGGTTCAACAGAATAATATTGCATTTATCTAACAGATATGTCATAGATTACATACTGTAACATGCTTGTTGTAGTAGTGTAGAGTCATTGACCTATTTATATTTTAGTTGTAATTTCTAGTAAGCAAGAAATGAAAAACAATTCAATTCATGATATAACTTAGTAATGCGAACCTATGTAACATTTTATGTTTTGTACATATTACAATGGAATGATTTTATCCAAATGTGCAAGTTAGTAATACCTAGATCTAGGTCTTTGGCAATGTAAAGAACAAACCCACAAAAAATAGTAAGTACTTATTATTGATAATTTTGTGACGTAAGGAGACACAAATCATGAGTTGTTTCTTGGAGAAAACAGACAAAAGTGTTGCTAAACATTGTTCTATCAGAGCTTAGTATAACATGTGATTAATAAATGAAATATCTTTAATAAAATTTAATATGTGCTATAATAATAATAAAAAATAAATAATAAAATAAATAACCATATATAAAAAAAAATTCTAGCATATTGAAACCTGTAGGTATCCAATTTATATTATAAATTGCAATTACAAATTAATAAAAGAAATTCCATAGAATAATTTAAATTTTCTTTTAAGTTATAATAACATCAGTGAATTTGTGCCAGTGTTATTTTAATTTTTATCCTTTATTCTTTTAGTGTCAGTAATGATGACTCCTTCAAAATCTACGGTTTCCTTGTCTTAGACCCATCGATTTATAAAAACCCAAGACGCACAGTCTCGAATAAAAGTAGCGCTCAAAATTGCCAGCATCAACTTCTCGATATACATATGTGGTTATAGTTATGCGATAAAGTTATGATTTTGCAAATATAACTTTACCTGAATGATTTAAAATCGTTTTTACAAGGAAGCAAGCAACGCATGACTATTTAAGATGACTGCATAATCCAAAATTATGCATTCATTTGTGTGTGCCGGCTGTGAGAGTTAAGTGTGCATCTTGGATTTTTGTATATCAATGCTTAGACCATAAATATGTCTACAATATTAGTCATTTATGATAGTTGCATAAACCATGTAGAAGTTAGAGTTTTCAATTACTGTCCTTTGCTTTTGGAGGCCTTTGATTATATTTTTTACTGTACCAATCTGAGCTTTTGATTGTACTATGATTCCTGAGGTGGTTTTCCCTCTTACCTGTTTGAAAATTCTCATCACCCTCTTGTTCATGTCTTTGGTTATCCATCTGTGTAGGTATGCATAAAAGTTTGCTTGAATGAATAGATTCTGTATTAACATTTATTTTATTATATTAATATTCTATAACTAGCTGTGCCCGCGACTTCGTCTGCGTGGAAGCTTATGTAAAAAACAGTGATTAATAAAGTCGTCTGAATGTATTAAGTCCATTTACTTGTCTACTTTTCTCTCATATTTACGCCGCGTCGTCATTAAAACTACAATAACTTTTGATAGAGTGACACAATGACTAAGTTACTCCCGATGATATGTTTTACGATATTCTTACTGATGCTTTATTGAGAACCCAGTACTTTGGCAGTGATGCATGTTCATACAAACAAACAAAGAGACATTTCTAAAAATGATTGAAATATATTCTATTACTGCAACAATTTTTTCCTTGAAAACTTAAAAAGTACAGACACCTTATATTTCCATTTTTATTATATGTATGGAAGATAATCTAGTTATTTAGTAAATGTAGTAATCCTATTTGTGAAATCTCTTTGTTTTGTTTTCGAAATTTGTTAGTTGTTCGGGGTAGATTGTAATTTAATTCTTTTCAATTCTTTTCCATCAGATGTGAAGATGTGAAATTGGAAAAATCTATGAAATATACCAAATAAAATCGAATAAATAAATATACGAAAGGAGACATAAATTACATTAAAAAAAGTGAAATGTCAAAACATGTTGAATATATCTAAATGATAGGTGTAAACACATGTCTACAACAAAATAAAAAAATTAAGAAATCACATATGGAATTGTTAATCAACTTGAATAATTTGCTACACCAATTACTTATACTTACATAATTATTTAAATTAATATCTTCTAGGAATGTTATCTGGGTTTAATATGGAGGTCAATGAACTATAAAGGGTTTGAAATCACAAGCCTCAATATTTTTATGTATAATCATTACTTATCAATTCTATTTTTTTTCTCCAATATTGGGTTTCATTCTCATTGTTGACTTGTCAAAACAATGTAAATGAATAATATTTTAATGCATTATGTTTTTAAAATAGATTAGAAATGTTAAAATTAAATACATGTGTAATAAAAGTAAATCCCTAATAAATCATTCACACTATTAATAAAAAAAGAGGTAACATAAAAAATCAATTTTGAGGGAAATGTTAATACCATGGACTAAAATTAATCTTAAAAGTAAATGAAGCACTTGAAGTCAATTCTAGAAGTAGGGATAAATATTGCTATTTGGTCCTTGTAGAAAATATCACCACTATTGAAACTTACAAGAGAGTACCTATCCCCCTTTGGTGATTTATCTATGTTGACATATTGCGATTTTAGACTATATGACATGGTTACACTGAATATTTGGCAATTAAATTTAAAATGTGTATTTGTCACACTTGACATTGGTGAATTGCCTAAATAGGCAGAGGCCATAATGGGAATAAAACTGAATATAAATTATGTTCTTCATTGATTGTCACCATCTTTGTCCATCTTGTAGGATTGTTTCATTATGTTTTTTCACATAGTAATTTACAAAAAAAAATATTCCAGAAGCAACCTCAAGGAGTCCCAGTATGTACAGAGTGTCTGGGCACAAACACTAGAAACCAACTCGGTGCTGTGGAAGCTCTGATATGCTGTTCCCAGTGCAAGTCTTATGCACATCCTACGTGCCTGGGTCTATTGGACCATATAACCCAGACCACTATTAAGGTAAGTTTATTATTTAGAGGTAAACTGTTTGTTCTCTAAATATAATGTATTCATAGAAATAACAGTTTGAGATGCCATTTGCATAGTAGGATGTTAGCTCTATTGGCTGCATTTATCTTGGAATATCATATACATAATGTGTTCACACTGAAAATAAGTTTTCAATTGATTTGTGTTGATTTACTTGTTTAGGAGACAATAAGATATTACCATTCTCTCTATTAAGATTACTTATAATTTTGTGTATGAAAACCGAATTTAACTCCAAATAGGATGACAACTGTCCTCATTCAGGTGTTGCCATTACATGCTAACCCTGCAGAATATTTCTTTCCTACACTCGTGTGTGGGTATTTTTTATAATAAATGTTTACTGAGGAAAAATTATTCTGTGTATATAATCAGTCTTTTAATGTTTGTCATACATATGAGGGTGGGTCAAATAATTAACGGAATGAAGGGATAGGAAGATGAAAGTAAATATAACATTATTATTATCTTTAATTTAACACACTATTCTAAATACTTTAGATTTTAAAACATAAATAAAGGTTTTGTCAGGGGTCTCGATTTCTTTTTTCTTCAAATTTTTATTTTCCTATTTGACAACGAATATGGATAATATATATAATATTATGAATGGATAATACTATGAAGGTGTCTTATCTGAATTACAAAGAAGGTGGTTCAGTGTTCAGTTTTGGAACTATTTTTTCATAAGTGCCTTCTCAGGGCATAAATTGAATAAAGAGTTTTTGATATGATGTGATTTAAGGGGTCACCCCAAAGTCCTCATTTTAAAAAGGGTTTTCACTTATTAATAATTATTTTTTATCTTTTATTGAATAACTTATCAAATATTATTAATTCTCCATCTACTGTGATCTCTAGGGATGAAGGGATTTTGATATGGGCGTACCAAAAATTTAGTTTGTATAAGTTCAAAATTATTGGTATTCTATTCTCAATTGATTCCTTTGATCTTGTGATATGCCAATGGTTAATACACCAACAGTACTGAAATATTCTGTTTAGTGATAGCTAAAAAAATATTGTTTACCATAAGAACAGTTAAAATAATTACAATGGCTTTGTATATCACTGAGTAAATATAAAGAATCAGAAACCAAAATTACACATTTTCGTATCAATATAACCTCAAAAAATTCTATACATTTTTTTCTATACAATCCAATAAGCCAAATATTCCAACAATTCAACAGCAACAGCATCCTGGTTTTCAAAGTGCCTGATTAGTGAGACTACAGTATGAGAATTTGTCGAATGTAGTTCAATGAAGTGAATGTAATGTAATTATATTTTTTTTTAGGTTTTCATGATTGAATTGATGTATTAGATTATATAGATATTATTTTCTATATTATTTTATTTTTGACTACCAATCTTATAACCGTCATTGTGAAGTAGGTAATGATATTACAACTTTCTTGCAATCATTTCAATAAACTAATATGATGGTGGCTGACTTGTCAGAATTTTCCACTGTGTGTTTGTGGCGAGTTAAAATCCATGCTCCGCGGTGCTATATCCCATCCAATTCACAAATTACAAAACACCAGCAATATTACAAAATATAGGACGAAATAATACAATATTA
Organism: Antheraea yamamai; assembly: GCA_036509395.1. Classification (NCBI taxonomy): domain Eukaryota; kingdom Metazoa; phylum Arthropoda; class Insecta; order Lepidoptera; family Saturniidae; genus Antheraea; species Antheraea yamamai. Next base: position 1,704,763 of record AP028426.1, read on the forward strand.
CGAATAGAATATAAAATCCATTAGATGCCATTTTAAGATCCCCCTAAAAACTGGAGATGACATAGATGTGTGTGTTGTTGTTGAAGGTGGTGAGATGGTCGTGCGGGGAGTGCGCGGGGTGCGGGGCGCGGGGCGCGTGCGAGGCGTGCGGCGCGCGGGGCGCGGGGTGGGCGGCGCGGTGCGCGGGGCGGTGCGGCGCGCACGTGCACCCGCGCTGCGCGCAGCTCCCGTGGCGCTGCACGCACTGCTCCACGCAGAAGCACAACCACTCCTCCAACGCCAGGCGAGTCACACACTCCACTCACTACTTTTACTTATTGCTACTCATACCCCATTTCATGCCATTCGACTCATTTTATTTGTGTGCCTACAACGCACCGAAGTGCGTTTGGTATACCCGAGGCTAAAGATGCCTATTATAACTTTCGTCTAGTAACATTGTTACTGTCTACTACTGTGTAGATGAGATAATATGTCTTACTCCAGATTCAGTGATATCTTTTCACCTATAATTCACCATGCAAAATGGGTGATATATGGTAGAAACTCTTTGTTAATAGATGACATCAACTGGGTTAACACATTCCGTACCAACCCATTTTTGCCTGACATGTCCTTCAACTTCAACATTTATATATTGGCGTCTCGTAGATACGAATTCTGCCAGTGTCAAGTTAGTCATGGGAGAGTCACTTTATAGGTAGTATTAAATATTAATTGTATAATTTTGCTCTTCCAGATTAGGCCAGTGTAATATATCCAAGGACAAATACAATATATATAATCATGTGTTCACAAACTCACTCTAATTATACTCTTCACTGAAAGGGTAGAAAAGAACAATTTTTAACTGTAAGGGGGGAATTTTGTTGTATGTACAAAACACAATTATAGTGAGTACAGAATTGTGACAGCGCCATCTCTGGGTGTAAATCTAAACTAACTGCATTCAACATCATGCTTAAATAAATAAATATAAATTTAGATAATAATTAATGTTAGTAATGTTAAAGTTTAATTTTGTTACTAATTATAAAAATTGGCCAAAGACAAAGGGAGAAAACACATATAGAAGCAAAGATTTAAAACTACTGTCAGGCATACTGGGTATACTGTCAGGCAAAATATCATACAAGGAATATACTAGATTAGGACAATTGAAGAAGATGTGTTCTAGTGTGCCTTCATCTAGTCCACATTCACATATCGAGTTGTCCCTGATTCTAAGCTTTGCAAGGTGTACTGGAGAACACACGTGACCTATCCTAAGTCTACAGATAGTAGATGCAGCAAGTTTACAACAGTTACGATACGTATAGACCCATGGCTTACTTGGGATATTTGTCCTTCAGGCCATTTTTTGATAATAAATAGATGTATTATCATACAATATTACATTACAACATCATACATAACATGACAAAGTAATTCTTTTGTTTCCTGTAGTCCTGTATCAAACTGTGTATCACCAGGGGTACATATGTCCTAAAGATCAAGGTTAATGTGTACCAAGTGGTTAACTCATTATGATAATAGCGGTTTTTGAAATTTTCCATGACAGTGGAAGTGATTAATTTTTAATGATATCAAAGAATGTATGTATGTGTATTTTCTATTCCTTATTTCTTCAAGCAACATGAAACTTTAAAATAACTAAAATGATGTAAGTTTACAGCTGAACTTTAAAGAAATGAGCACTATTTATTATTCTTGATGCATTTGGCTGTGCCTTCAAGACCACCACACTCACCATAAAATTTAGGAAACTTGTAAAAGCCTTGTTGTAATGGCGTTGGTCAGGTAGATGACCATTAATAATAATAAAAAGTCCACTTTGAAAATATACAAAATTCCCATTATCTTTAACAGGTCCTCGGTCCATATTACTACATTTGAGCTTACACTTATGTTATGGTTCATGCATGGTGACCACTCTAAAACTCTGACCCCCAATAATCATTTCTTAAAATAATATACGTTTCTTACCTTCGAGGCCTATGGGTCCAGAGAAGATCTCACTTCTGATTTCATCACAATGAATAGTTCTTAATCACCCTTTGATCTTGAGCTTGCAGTGTCTATTGTTGTTGGGGTAACTAAGGGATCCTTAAGCCAAAGTGTCCCCTAAATTAGCTACCTAACTTATTTCGTTTTCACCATGCTAAGGGCTACTTACTAAGGTAGCACCTAGTTAAGCGTCAGTTTTTTCGTCAAGTCAGTATTGAAGCAGACGGAACATGTGCTGGTAACAATTTCAATGCAAAAGTTTTATGTATTTCTTATAAAAACAACAGAAATACGATTTTAAAACAAAATGAGTGACCCAAATGTGTTAAAAATAAAATTAAATCCGTTTACTGTTAGTTTAAAAAAATGCTTTGTTCATTGCTGTGTAGGCGCAGGGATCACGTCAGGGGTCCGTTTTAAATATGTACCTACCTACTGAATGGTTGCGGTCCGGTTAGTGCATGTCAAGTTAATTAGATGTGATGAAAATTTATTATTTTGATTACTCATTGTGTAGTAGGTACCTTCTTTTCTACTTATTATATATACTAGCATAGAAGGTATATATAACATTTTAAAAATAACTAATAAAAAGATTAAGTATGACGTGTGCGTTTTGTTTTCTTTTATTCGACTTTGTGTTACAAAAAAAAACAATATGTATTTATTGTTATTCTGCTAAGTTTCGCATAAGTTAGGTCAGCGATTCGGATGTGGACTATTGAAGAAATAAATAATAAACTCTTTACTCAACACACGAAGATATCATATTGAATACGTCAAAATATGGAACTACAAGTAATGCAAATACAAATGCATCGTCATGATAAGGAACTTCCGACTTTTTATTAATTTCTCGGTTTCTTTAGCCACCAAAGTTACGAAAAACTCAAATATCTCTTTAATTTACGATATATAAACGAATTAACTACAAATTCAATTTGACATGTTCGTAAAATAAACATCATTTAGTACTAAGGGATCGAATTTCCGTCCCCTAAAATTTAGGTAACCCTTAGGGTCTTAGGTGATTCTTAAACGTTGGTGAAAACGAAATCTCCCTAAGTGAACACTTAAACGTGTTTTAAGTGTCCCTTAAATTTAGGGAACATTGGTGAAAACGGGCATAACACACACTAATAAAGACTAGGTAGTCGAGTTATATTCCAATATTTGTACCTATCCGTCTGATTGAGTTAACATAGTTTCCAATAAATTCAAGTGTAGAAACTCTGATCATTACGTAAGTCCATGCTACATGGTTGCTCGACAAATCCCTATGCCTTACCCGTGTTCATTTTGAAACCATTTCGTTCAGAAGCGTTGTTTATGAGTGTATAGACATTCTGACGTCCATCTACCTGTCTTAAAGCAATATATATCTTTTGTACTTAGAATAAAACAACCTACCGTTGTTCCATAATTCAATTGTAGTATTATTGCGGTAATTCTTCATTGGTGCTCTGCTCCTATTGGTCTTAGCGTCATGATATTCTTATAGCCTTTCTCTATAAATGAGCTATCTAAAACCGATTTTTTTTTTCAAATCGGACCATTAGTTCCTGAGATTAGCGCGTTCAACCAAACAAACTCTTCAGCTTTATATATTAGTATAGATTACATAATTATAATGTCAATATATAAATTTTGGTCTTTGGTTTGTGGAATTAACCTCTTTCTGTGCATCCCCTAAAAACTGTTGTAACTTTTAATGTACTATAAAAATATTCAACATTCAACAACATAATACAATATAATCGAATCTAATTATATTTATAAAATAGTTTTTATGCAAGTCGCATTGAGGATTATTATTGTAAAATATTTGTCACCTAACAAACGTAAGTTCAAGCAACCTACCAAGCGGGTTTTTAAGTGGTGTTAGTTTTGATGTTCTTAAGCATCTTCTTAGGGCCTAAATTTAATAAAGTATTTTTAATTTTGATATCTGTTCTTTTTTAGGTCAGTAATAAATATTTGTAAGTTGAAGTGATTGTATGTGATTATGTGAAATGTATGCATACTGACTTTCAGATGTGCTGGGATAGGAGTCCATTCAATGTAATGTGTGTCTTAATACCAATAAGTGAAGCATGATAACGAGTCATTTAGATGGATGGCTTTCATTATTGAAACATTACTGATGGTCTTGTCTTGACTGAGTTCATTCGTTTCTGATAAGAATTGAGTAGTCACTTTAGTAGACTGCTTTAGAATATTCTAACGGGAGAGAAAGTAATCCCTTGAAATATTTGAACATTTATGATATTAATTGTAGTTAATTGCTATAACGCTATTAAAGTTAAAACATGTTTTTTATATTCGTAATATGATGTTTTTATATAAATTTAGTTTGCGTTATAAAACTTATTTTTCATCTTTGTAATGTAGTTTTTTGTTTCCCACAGAGTTTCGACGGCGAGTACACCTAAAGGCCGGAAAGTGAAGACGCCGCGCCGTATCGATTCCGATGAAGAACCTTCCGATGGTAATACTCCCCCGCCCGTCCGTCTACCGGTCGAGAGGCGCATGTCTAAGGAAAAACAAAAATTTTTCCGTTTCTCCGCGTTTAACTTGGTACGACGACGGCGGCGGCGGCGCGACCGCTCCGCCGACTGGGACGGCTGGGGCGGCGTCAGTGTTACGCGTGTTCAACGGCTCGAAGTGCATCTCGGACGCCGCCCGCCCTCCTCTGTCGGCTCCTCCTCGGACTCTTCTGCCGATACCGAGCCTGCGTCCCCGCCCCCGCCCTCCACCCCGCCACCGGAACCCCCGCCCGCGTGTTCCCCTACCCCTCCTGCGCCGCCGCTTATGCTTTCGCTCCCGCCACCGCCGCCACAGAGGTCTCCCTCGCCCGCTATTGCACGCGCCTGTACCGTGTTCGAACGGCTCGCTACGGACTGCGCTCCCGACGGTTCGTGGGGTTTCGCCGCCGAGGCGCGCAAGCGACTGCGTGTCACTCCGGAAAAGAAAGTCGCGGCCCGACCACCGACGACGGCCGTCCGGCGTCGCAGCCGGTGCGGCGACCGGCTTCTGACGACACTGTTTGACGGCCTCTCGGAGTTCTATTCAGTGCGGTCGGCGTCGCGGGCGCGGGCGCGTCCTCCTCGCTCGCCGGTACAGGCGGAGGCGGAGGTGTCGCGGCGGCGGCGGGCGCGGGCGGGTGCGGAGGGCGCGGGGGCGGGGGCGGTGAGGCCGAGCGCGTCGCAGCTGGTGGCGTGGGCGGCGCGGTGGCGGAGCGGCGCGGGCGGTGCGCGCAAGCTGCGTCGTGCGCTGGCGGCGGGGCGGCGGGAGCCCGGCGCGGAGGGTAAGGTCGGTTCGAGAGCGCGGCGAAAGTGCCCGCGGAGGGTGGCGCCGCCCGCCGCCCGCTGCCCCGCGCCGGCCCCCGCGCCCCCACCCCCCCACCCGGGCCGCCGCCCGCCGCGCGCGACCCCCCACCCCCCACGCCGCGCCCCCCACACGAGCACTTTCGCCGCGCTCTCGAGCAACGCCTCTCACACGACACCTTGCGCTCCTCTCAATGTTTTCATGTTATCTATAACGCATGAGAAGCACGCATGGAGTCTATTTTTTATTTTTTGCTTTATCCTACACCTTTAAATATGACACCATAAAATTCGTGGTTCAAAGAAAAGATTATTATTCCAATGTTGTCTGCACTTTAACATGTATATTAGTGTCAGGTGGGAAAAATTGATTTTCTGTTCGGTATTTAAAATATTACATATGTTAACAGCGTAGAATATTTAAAAATGCATTTGATACACTTAGAATAAACTGTTTATCTGGTTTATTGTATTTTTTATAATGTACATCGATTGTATAAGCAATTCTTATAAATAATTTTATAAAGGAGAATTTTACATGTTAGCTAGCAGAAATAATTTATATAAGTAATATATGTTATTCTATATAATTATACATGTATATCTATGTTTATTATAAGTTTATATCCCGATATAAACTTTAAAATGTTTGTATTACATAATTTTTATGTACAGATAATATTTATTAGAGAAATTAATATTTCTTTATTGAATATATCTTACAATAATATGTTATATAAATGAGAGAAAAAGAATGAAAAGTTACAACATAAAACAAAGAATTATTTGGATAATATCAAAAAATTTATATCTAAAAATTGATTTTGCCCCCCATATATAATATGTTTACAATAGCATGTTTATTTGTGATAATTAGACAGATATAAGAAGATACTATTTCAATATTTTTCTTCACAGTTACCCTTTTGTTGCGTTTTTTTTTTTATATATGTATGTTTTGTATTATTAGAATATTAGGAAAGAACAATAATATTTCTATTCAATAATATTGTAAGAAAGTAAAATATAAAATTAATCTATTTTGAATTTCATTGATGTACAATGTTTATGGAAGTTATAAAAATAAGTTTATAGACATTATCAGCTATCATACAGTTTGTTTCAAATAAAATTTAATAAAAATAAATACATCAAGAAATATGTAAGTTGCTATAGAATTGAATTACTGAGAACTAAGATATAGTTACTTAACATGTTCCATGCCAAGTGTACCACCGGTGGTACACATTAAACTTGATCTTTAGGCTCTGAGTACCATTGGTGGTCCATGATTTGATAACTTGTAAACGAAAGAATTACTTATGTCATGTTATGTTGTAACATAATATTGTATGATAATGCTTGATGTAGTCTGGTTGAAGCTGTGAAGGCTCATCAGGCCAATAGCGCATACAATTCGAAAAAAAAAATCTATTTTTGTCAAAATATCAAATGGCCCCATTGATAAGTCCAGCAAAAATGGCTTGGCATGGAATGTGTCAAGTATAGTTTTAAACAAAGTTTGGATTGTAAAATCTTTACTAATATTATAAAGAGGTAAAGTTTGTGAGGTTGTAGGGGATAATATCTGGATCTACTAAACCGATTTTGAAAATTCTTTTACCAATAGATAGCCACGTTATTTATGAGTGTCATAGGCCGTATATTAACCCGAAAAATGAAAAACTTATGGTAGTCGGATTTGCAAAGTAAGTCAGAGAAAAACGATCGAACGAAAACGTTTCTTACGAATGCTGCTTTAACAATGAGAGTTATACGATTGAGTTTTAGAGAAAAGTTGTAGAGCTTGATAAAGTAAAAATGTATACCGCCCAACGAAGTGGGTACGGGTCAGCTAGTTGTCCATATAGGTATAGACTGAACATTCTTACAGTATGTATAAATATGTGTGTAATTTGTACAGAGGCGTGTCGGCTTCCACCCGGGGTGACTGAAGCGGATGCGGAGGCGTTTCAGCAGGCGCGAGCCGCCGCCGCCGCTCTGCCTTCATCTCCGACCTCACACGGCCCCGCACCGCCGGTGCCCGCCGCCCCCACCCCCACCGCGCCGCCAGCCCCTCCCCCCACTGCGTCCCCCGCCGCGCCCCCCTCCGGCGCCGCGGTGCCCCCCACGCCGGCGGGCCCGGGCGCCCCGCGGTGCCCCTCCGCCATCGAGTTCGGCCAGTGGGAGATCGACACCTGGTACTCGAGCCCCTTCCCTCAGGAGTACGCCAGGTATACTACTACTACTTCTTTTCATCACGCAAATATGAGAGTAGCATTATATAACAACTAGGACTTATGTTAAGTAGTTTGTGTACCAATAGATGACGTTGTACAGCTGTATCATGGTTTCAAGAGCAACGTCAAATTAATGACCTCAGGGCCCGCGCGCACTGCGATTTTTCACCGCATAATCACCGCATAAATTTTTTCCCCAAATTTTGTAACATATGGAATTGTATGGAAATGCGCGGGTAGAATTCCGCACCGGAATTAATTCTGGAGTTGCGGGGAAAAAAACCGCAAATAATGGCTGATATCCACAATTGCACACGGTAGGTGGCGCAGCGGTTGAATTTTAGTATTTTTTTTATTATCAAGGCAGGACATCGTCCGCAGCGCCCGTTAGTACCATCTATAAATGAATAGGACGAAAGTGTTTCAAACGACTGTAGTAAATCTATATGTCTGTAAAAATTACGCCAATAGACCGAAGATTTATCATCAGATTATTTTTGTTTACACCATTCTTTTTGAAACATGAATTTAATATTTTTTTTCAGACTACCTAAATTGTTCCTTTGCGAATTCTGCCTGAAATATGCGAAGAGTCGAGCTGTACTCATGCGTCACTTGGACAAGTGCTTATGGCGACATCCCCCGGCTACTGAGATTTATCGATGCGGTGATATATCCGTCTTCGAAGTGGACGGAAACGCCAACAAAATCTACTGTCAGAACCTATGTCTCCTCGCCAAACTGTTCCTAGACCACAAGACCTTGTACTATGATGTAGAACCATTCCTATTTTATGTACTGACGAAGAACGACAGTAAAGGGTGTCATCTGGTTGGCTATTTCTCAAAAGAAAAGCACTGCCAACAGAAATATAATGTTTCCTGCATCATGACAATGCCTCAGTACCAGAGACAGGGCTATGGAAGATTTCTCATCCATTTTAGTGAGTGGTGGAGTCATTGTTTTTCATTTTTATATTGGTTTATTTAAATCTAGTTTTATTTCAATTTAATAAAATGTGTTAGTTCAAAAATATTTTGCTCCGAAGTAATAATGACTAAATCATTTACCTCTTTATTTAAACTTAGCAGTTTATATAATTCTAAAGTGAATTTTGAAATTTGCTTTTAAGAAAGTTGCGCAATTCTCTACTATACTAAAGGATTTTTAACTACTTTCAGGTTATTTACTATCAAAAGAAGAGGGGCAGCCTGGAACACCGGAAAAACCATTATCGGATCTCGGGAGAGTCTCATATCATGCTTATTGGAAATCAGTTATATTAGAATTTTTATATGATCAGAAAAACAAGAATTTCACATTTGACGATATAGCACATAATACTGGAATGCACTTAAATGATATTGCAATCACATTTCAATTGTTGGGCTTTGTAAGATTCATACCTAGTAATGAAAATATGAAATTAGGTCTTTGTATTGATTGGAATAAAGTAGACAATCATGTGAAACGAGTAAGAAGTAAACCTAGATTAGAAATAGACCCTGAATGTTTAAGATGGACTCCTTTACTAGCACCTACGGTTAACCCATTCAGATCACCTGAGGAAGTGTCTGCTGACCAGGAAACTGAGAATGAGGGTATGAAGACTGAAAGTGAAGATACAGCTACTGAGCCTGAATTACCAGCACAAAAAATTGAGACTAAATCTAAAACTAAAACTGAAAAAGAAGTTTCGGATGTACCAGTTGAAGTGACTTCTTCAGGGAGACGACGGACAAGACCTCTAAAGTACAGTGAGTCTACATATCAGACAACACCAACTCTGGGCGACGGTAATAGAAAGAGAAAGCGGGACACTCACAGAAAGCTATCAGAATGTCACGAAGACAAAAAGGAAGAGGACACTCCAAGAAGACAGAGAAGTAAGAGTGTGGCAAGAGTTAAAGCCACTCAAAATGAAGAAAATGTTCAAAGGAGCAGAAGACAAAGTGTCAAAGAATGTAATTATGCTTCAGATAGTCAAGAGAGCCAGGAAGACATTGATATGAGCTCTGTGGTTACACCTGCAGTTAATACAGCTAAAACAAAAGCTAAAAGAAAATTCATTTGGAAAGGTCGGCCAAGGAAAAGACAGAAGGTCAACAATAGATCTCCCAGAACAGTTTCACCTGCTGCAAAGAAAGCTAAAATCAATGATATTCCAGAAGAGACTAATGATTATAAAACTGATGACTCTACTGAACCAGATGCAGTTGAACCTATTGCTAGTGAACCTAAATCTCCTATAGAAAATACTGAAGAAAAAATAGACACGAAAAAGAACTCTGAAGCTAGTTCTGAAGATTCATCAGGCGAGGCTGATGATGAGATGGATGTGGAAGAGAGAGATGAAAGGATTGTTGCCAGTAAACCACTTTCACCTCGCAACCTTGAAGAGAATAGCACAGATCATCACACCAGTGACATGGAACTGGATAGTATACATATGGACTCGCCAAAGACGATATTAGAAAAAGATCAAGTTATTAAAGAGTCTGCTACGGAAAACGAAAAAGATACTATTGAAGATAATAAAGAAGTTACGTCGACTGAATCTGACAATGTAAGAAATCAGGAAGATGATAAAAATTCTCCGGAGGCAGAAAATACAGAAATGAAATCGCTCAATAAAACTATTGATGACAAAGATACAATAATCATATCTGAATCTGATGATAATAATAGCCAGAGTTGTCCATTGCCTTCTCCGAAGCCTTCAACAGTTGTTCCTGTTCAACCAAATAATGAAAACAAGCCTCGAGAAGTTCAGGAAAAGGAAAGTCCTTCTAAACTTATACCTGTAGTCTCTACCGAAAATGCTCACATTGTATTAGATCCTAAAGTACAGGAAGATTTGAATACAGTCAGCCCAGCAGTTGATCTGATTGTCCCGAAAATTCATCAGATCGAAACTATTGTTGTAGAGGGGGAGTCTGACAATGCTATCTCGCCGCAAACGAATATAACCACTAAGAAGGACATTCAGACGGTCATTAATGAATCCCCTAAGATAAAATCACCGGAGAAAACAGGAGAAACTGTCTGTGAGAAAAAAAGCGAAGTTAGGAAAGAAACTGTTATACAGCATCAGAATATCGATGATACCAAAAATATGGAGAAGAAATCTCCTAATAAAATCGAATCTATTATACAAAATTTAGATCCACAAAGAGACAGCACAATGAGCAACATAAAAAAATCACATAATATCAAAGTGGATTCATTCACAGAAATGGATAGAAATAAACTGGTTAATACTGTTATAGCAAAGGAAACGGATAATCCATTTCGGAGCGACATATCAAATACTCGAAAGGATGAAATGGTTATAACTAGGAACGTTATGGAACCAATATTGCAAAACTATCAAAATGCTACAGTCAGTAACTCAATGACAATACAACAGATAAATACAGCACAGCATTCATATTTAAATCATAGGGCAAATGTCAGTAAGGAATCACAAGCTGTACAAACGGATAAAGTTACAAAATCAAATGAATCCAATCGTATTATTAACAACATAATTGATGCACCAGTTATAAGCAAAAGCAATACGAAACTGGAAATACCACATCCTATTTCTTCTCCTGTTATTAGTCCTGTTATACCCAAAGTACCAAATGTTACTGACATCAATTTTTTACCCAGATGCCAGAGTGCTAACGCCGCTGTAAATTTAGGTTTAGACAGAATGGATTTAGATCCCACTTTTGCTAATAATATTCAGCATACCTTGAGCGGATCTATGAGCATAGTAGAAACCAATTGCCAAGATAAAAATGATGCTAACTTAAAACCAAGGGAGAAGAGTAAACTGCGAGACGTTAGAGTGAATTCTGCCCACAGTAAATTAGAAAAATCCGACAAAAAAACATCAAAGAACGAAACTCCCAGAAGTACACCTGAACCGAAAATGTTTTTTCCAGAGCAGAGCGCCAACCCGAGGAAGCCGGAGACGTCGGTCCCTATAAATGTGATTAACTCTGTTCCAATAACAAGTAAAGTTGAAACAAAGACTACAACAGAAGCACCAAAAAAACAAGATTTTTTTAAGAAGGAAAAATCAAGCACATCCAAATGTGACAACAAGAACACATCTGTGAAACATGACAAGAGTTGCACCGCCCAACTAAACTTGAAAGAACAGGCAGATTTTAATAAGATGCTACCAAAATTTAAGTATGACAATGAATTAGTTCCTAAAGCGGATTATACAATTAACCAGATTCCAAATTACCATGCTACGCACGGACAATATCAGTGGCCTCCCTGGGACCCGACGAGACTTCAAGGAACTTGGGAACATAAGAACTACTTGGACAAACTTCAAGGATTCAACATACCTCACTTGGATCAAATGCCTAAGTCTCCCCAGAAGTTGCACACTAAATACGATCAAAAAGACTTTCACAATATCGCTTACGGGTTAACCGGTAGTATATACGCGCCGACAAGTCTTCCGCACTTCAAGGACACAAAAACGGCTACTTCAAAAGCATCTGAGTGCTCACAGAAAAATGAATGCAAGCCTTCCAAACAGTCGAAGACTACGACAGCTTGTCAGACACAGTGTGAATCAAAGAAGTCTCAGTCACAAACAAACGAAGCGCAAATGAAGCAGATGATGCAGCGACAAGTCAACAAGCAACAAGAGGTAGTCACGAGTTGTGCGGAGTACAGACAGCAGAGTCCACAAGTGATGACGTCGCCGGGGTGCAAAACTCCGTTCAGTCAAAACGGCCCGTGTCAAGAGAAGACAGAGATTGAGAAGAAGTCGAGGCAACAAGCGAAGAAAGTGGAGTCTCCAAAGGATACCAGTAAAGAGGAGATGTGTGAGGCAGTGAGTCCAGCACTGCAGTCTATGGGAGTATACACTCCAGACTCTACGAGCAACTCAGTGCACTCGGTCCAGTACCCAGCTTGTGAGTTGGACGTGAGCCAGCTGGGCCTGGAGTCTCCGAACAGCATCGGGTCGGACCTGGCGTCGCCGTGCTCGATGATGCACATGCACCCGGCACCGAGCCCGCAGTACCCGCACTCTTCGATACATATCCCGTCCATCATGAGTCAGCCCAACATGCCACCAAATTTACCACCTAAACAAAAGATAAACAACAGAAACAGGTCAGTGACTTATTTAATTTTTCATAAATCGTATACAGTCCGCGAGACGTGAGCTGAGCTTTGTATTTGCGTGAGTGATTACCAAAAGTAGAGTCAGATAAAAAACCTTTAAACCTAAAAAATTAAATATTTTTATGTTTTAGGTAAGTACATAACATAAGTGGGAGAGGTATTCTAGTCATTACATAGTATAAAACAAAGTCCCCTACCGCGTCTGTCTGTCTGTTTGTTCGCGATAAACTCAAAAACTACTGAACGGATTTTCAAGCGGTTTTCACCAGTGGATAAAGTGATTCATGAGGAACGTTTTGGTATATAATTTGTCAAGGATTTTTTTATACCCAGGGCGGGACAACGTCTGCCGAGCCCGCTAGTTTAAAAATAAAATAAAACTGAATAAGCAAAAATTGTTAAAATAAAGGCCAGGTATGATATGTATGACTGATGAGTATGTTTACACACGTCAGAGATCAATTCAGGAATTTCATTAAATACAAAATATTAAGAATGAAACACTTGACGTTGCTACAAGTACAAGAGACGAAGTGTGCGCGTTGCGCGGAGGAGTTGCGTCGTGTATTTACGAATATGTGCATTCACACAAATGCAAAGCTCAGCTTACGCCTCGCGAACTGTACAATTTATACCAGCTGACTGTTTAGACAGTAGCAATATTTATGGAGAACACTACGTTTCAAGTTTTATATGTCCCTTTGGCCTCAAGTGGAAAAAAAAAAAAATTATATAAATGTTTTCAATTATTTTTATTTTTCTTAATTTTAATTATATAAAACGCTCTCTCTTATGTTTTGTACATGCTGTGTTCACTTTTAGCAGGGTTCATATAATTTTTTATTCATAAACACGGTTTTGTAGATCTTAAATAAATAGAGTCAAATAACATAAGATTATGAGTAAAATATAAAAGACAGTATATTACAGACTAAGATCCAGCCAAACTCCGTATCTAGTTATATAATTTTGATTATTGTTTTATGGTTATATTGTAGGAATAGCACTGGCAACGGCAGCGGAGCCGGCGGCGGTGGCGGTGGGGGAGGAACCGAGAGCAAGCAAGGCGGGGGAGTACGCGCCGCGGGGACTCCCCCGGCGCGACACAGGGCCACACCGCCGGCGCATCAACCACACGGTATATATACATTTTAGATAGACACTACACCACATGGATCCACAGCTTATGTTTACATAGTTTATAGTCTCCTATAGAACTTTTTAAGCTTTTTTTTTTTTTTTTTTTTTTTTTTTTTCATATCATGCGATCAGTCCTTCCGACTATGAGCAGATGAGTTGAATGATTATCGTGCATGAGGAGATATTCCCCAATAGGAATATCTTCCATATTAATATACTGGCTCATTCAGCGCCGCCGAGATCCAGGGTTCTGCGCCGTTTCAGGCGATTCACACAGTCAGGCAATGTGAGCTGCACAGCCAACTGATTAGGATGGTTTATAAGTCTTGTCTTGTATTTATTTGCAAGTGCCTTAATTTCGTCCTTTACTTTTGGCATGTTCAGGTAATTGTGTACTTCACTGTTTCTAATGAACCAGGGAGCATTGCTTATTTGCTTGAGGATATAGTTTTGTGTCCTTTGAATTTTGTTTATGTTGGATTCGCAGCAGGCTCCCCACAACTGAATCCCATAGGTCCAGATTGGTTTTATAACAGCCTTGTAGATTAAGAGCTTGTTGTCAAGTGACAGCTTTGAGTTTCTTCCGAGAAGCCAGTACAGGCCCTTGTATTTGAGATTGACCTCTTTGCGTTTTGTTTCTATATGTTTCTGCCATGTCAACCGGCGATCCAAGTGTAGCCCAAGGTATTTGACTGTATCACACTGAGGTAACTCTCTACCACTAAGGTTAACAGGAGGACATGTTTCTCTACGCATGGTGAAGGTGGCTTGCACTGATTTATTAGCACTCACTTTAATACGCCATTTATCGAACCAGTTGCTTATTTCATTGAGGCTTTGCTGAAGTTTCGCAGTAGCACCTGCAGGGTTTGTACAAGAGGCTAATATCGCCGTGTCATCTGCATAGGTAGCGATTGTAACTCCAGGTGTTAGTGGCAGATCAGAAGTGTATATGGTATACAAAACTGGGCCGAGTACGGAGCCTTGTGGCACACCAGCAAGTATCTCATGAAAACCTGATGAGCAGTCATCTTCTCTAACTTGGAATATCCTATTGTTGAGATATGATTCAAATATTTGGTAGAAGCTATGAGGTAGCAGTAGCTTAATTTTATAGAGCAATCCCTTATGCCAAACTCGGTCAAAGGCCATTTGAACATCGAGGAACGCCGAAGAGCAATATTCTTTCTTCTCTAAGCTATTACTGATATGTTTGCACACTCTGTGTATCTGTTCAGTGGTGCCATGCTCAGGTCTGAACCCAAATTGGTGGTCTGGGGTTACAGAGTTTTCATACATAGCATGTGAGAGTCGTCGAAGTAATATCTTTTCTAAAACCTTAGACATTATGGGAAGTAAGCTTATTGGCCTGTAGGATGATAGTTCATGTGCGGGCTTTCCAGGTTTATGGACCATGATTACTTGTGAGACTTTCCATAGTGAAGGGAAGCAAGATGTTCTGATAATACAATTAAAGAGAGTAGTCAGATATACTATTGCTTTACGTGGAAACTCTGACAGGACCTTTTTGTCTATGAGGTCAAATCCTGGAGCTTTCTTATTACCTAGTTGGCTGATGGTTCTTGTGACTTCTCCTGGTGTGACTACTTTTATAGGAAGATCAAGTTGGAAGTCTTGCTGGAGGATCTGGTCTAAGTCAACTTCATTAAGGCCAGTAGTAGCTTCGTTAGGAACAAATACCTTGGCAAGGTGATCAGCAAAGGCTACTGACTTTTCCTGTTTAGTTCTGGCCCACTTGTTTCCTTCTAGTCGTATAGGTGGCTTTGGGTTTATTGGCTGGTTCCTACTTTTGCATGCCTTCCAGAGGGAGTAGTCTGTGTTTGCAGCAGCAGTTAGCGACAACAGGTTTGACTCAACTATGGCATTTTCCATTTCTTTTATTGTTTGTTTCAGAATTTTACTATAATTATTGTATGTCCTTTTGTCATGGGGATGCCGGCTCGAGTGCCATACTCTGCGTAGCCTCCTTTTCTCCACAATTATTTCTTTAATTTTGTGTGGTACACAAGTCTGTCTTACATTCTTAGTTTTAATCTCCTCTGTACTATTCCAACAAGCTTTCTGGACTGCAACTGTAAACTCTAGGACTGCATTATCAATTTCATCCTCATTTTTTAGAGAGAACTTTTTAAGCTTGGTTTTTTTTTCTGCAGACTCTTGGTCTGCCCCTTTTTTCTGCTTTCCCCTTTCCCCGCGACTTTGTTCACGTGGAACCTGATGTACAAAACGGTGACGGACAAAGTCATCTGAATATATGAACTCTAATTGCTATCTACTTTCTCATATTTAAGTCGAGTCGTCATTAAAATTACAATAAGTATTAATAGACCAACCCGATTGTAATAAATCAAAAAGTAAATGTAACTGAAGATATGCGTTATGTTTTTCTTGAAAAGGTTTTAGCATGAACGTAGTGCTTTAGCAGTTCAAACAAAAAAGGCGCCCAGATAGACAGACATTTCTAAAAATGATTGAAATGTATTTTAATTCTTATTCCCAGACACCTGCAATAACTTTTTTCACGATAAGATGTCAAAAATTGTAATGTTGAGCAGCAATTTTAGAGTCTATAAAATTTGTATTATCCCATAATATCAAAAAGTATTATTTTAACTGATTCAAAAAGCTGCTTGCAAACCGTACAATGGAATCGTCTTGGCTTGGATTCCGAGTCAATCAGGCACTCCAGGCAATGAAATCACAGATTCCTGTGCTAAACCACCTGGTAACATAGGCTCCCTAGAACATTTTCAGATCATTCCTGGGGATCTATGTTCAAGCATGAAACACCAGATGTTTATATATATACAGCCAACCAGCCCTGCTAAAACCTGGTTTTCCTTGTTTCGGAACGTAGACAATCGTACAATATTGGTCATTTGCCGTATTCGTTTGAACCATGCCTGCACGCCTGTCCATCTGGCAAAAAGTAGAGTTTGGGACACTCACTGTGTGAATGTGGTTTAAATGAAGGAAATCTGGACCATATATGCTTAAATTGTCCAAATCGGCGCGTGTCGCTATATGATATACTCCCCCAGGAGATATCCCGTCCCACCCATATGCAATTCCTCCATTCCCTTTCCTTCACTCTTTTTATTACCCTTATGTGTGAATATATTAATATGGATAAAATTAAGCGCTAATTAATTGTTGCATTTTACTTACCTGTACTAGGTATATATGTATTTATTTACTAACTTAGTTGTTTAGGAACTTACTAATCCCAATGGTGTGTGTTGTCCTTTGGTTCTATGGTAGACAAAAATGGTAGTGGTTAAAATCAACTTCAAATCTTTTGTTGTTGTATTATCGTTGGAGTTATTCTTAATGCACATGACACTGGCGGAATTGTGGAATCTTCCACAGAGGCGAGAGTTTTTTTATCCCATTTAAGTAGGGTCGGCACAAAATGTTTTCCTCTTCCATTCTCCTTGGTCATCTCAATATTGACATCTTTTGTAAATACATTCTCCATGTAGTCTATCCATATTTTCTTCAGTCTTTCTCTATTCCTATGTCTGTCCAACTTAATACTTTTCTGATTATATGACTTATTTCTAATTGTTTGTCTTCTTATGACATGCCTGTACTATGCTAACCTATTACACCTTTATTTGTCACTCACAATATGCTCATGGAATTTCTCGGATTCCGTCACAAACGGTTCATAACAAGTCGCTATACCCGAAATTGACGCTATATCCAAAATTGCTACTGCCGCATTAATTTCCGACAAAAGTATGTTTTGAACTCCAGGGACGTAAGTTTGACTTTGCTATAACCGAAGAGTTGTTACAACCAATTATATTATAACTAAAAAGCTATAGATACGTCATAAGCGCTTTGACAGCGCCTTGTTAAAACTTGGTTAACTAGTTTAATTTTGACCACTGCCCTGTCAATCTGTCCGTATCTAAATACTTATTTTTTTTCACTGTCGATATTGAGAATATGCCATCTTACTTTCACATGATTACATAGTATAAAACAAAGTCTTCTATCATGTAGGTAACATATCTTCACCTTTTTCTTTATAATATCATTTACAACCGAGCTTGTTATAAATGAAATAGTGGTAGTTAAGTAGTGGTAGAGCCATGCTGAAGCTATTATTGGTTTCAGCATGATTAGGTCGGCTCGTCCGGGGTGGTACCACCCTCTCACAGATAACTGACGTGAAGTAACAGTGCTTGTACTGTTGCATTTCGTTCGGTCAGTGAGGCGCCGGATACCCATCTACCCTCCGCCACTCCTCCTCTCCACTCCCCCCTCTTCCAAACACAGGCCGGCAATGCACTTGCGACTCCCCTGGTGTTGATAGTGTCTATAGACGGCAGTGATCACTTACCATCGGGTGAACCGCCTGTTCGTTTGCCCGCTATAATATAAAAAAACAAAAAAATGAAATGCACTGTAGGCAATTAAAATAAACTTGTTCGTCAGGTGGGTCGGTGATGCAGGCGAGCGCGGGGTCCGGCGGCGGCGGGTACCAGGGCGGCTACCTCTCCTTCCAGCAGCAGCAGCAGTACCACGCCGGCGGGTGGGCGCCTTCCTGCTCGCTCGCCAAACTCCAGCAGATGGCGGAAGCACCGCAGCACCACCCTCCGCATCAGGTGACTCTGCTCTCTGTTATATCTCACCTGTAGGGTGTAGGAGTAAGGAGCGGTATTTTCATGTACGTATAGAAAGTGTTGATAGTGTGTGGTCGAAGTGTCCTTTTCCTTTTATGATATGGGTTCCTTCAAACGAGGCGTGAAGAGGCACTTTTGCAAGTATGCCGACTGTCGTCGCTATTAACCAGTCGTTGTTATTTATGAACTGTTACTGTACTTTCCATTCGGTACTGTGCAGTCATTTTGTTGAACCAGTTTAAAACAAAAAATTGATTACACACCGCCACGCTATATCATAAGTTAAATATCGCGCTAAAATTAATTACTAATTTCCTTAGATATACTTTGCTTTACCTACAGTCCACTCTGAATATAGTTGTGCAGAATACAATTTTAGATGATATAGACTTCAGAATAAATAAACAATTTAGATTACTAATATTTTAATTTTGTTTTGTAATCAGCCTTCGACTATATTATGCTCCAGCGCAAACGTCCAGACCAAAAGGGTCCACGGGGACTTTACTACTGCTAATGTTCGGTATTAGCTTTATGCCGCATACATTTCGATGGATAACTGTTAAGTAACCGACATGAGATACTTGTCCTTATCTCTACTCTCTATAGAGGGCATATACGCTCGAATTGAAGTCCGTATTGGCGTCAATTAGTAGTGATAATAAAGAGTAGATGTGCTTGTATTCCCAGTACGGGCAGCAGGCGAGCACTCCGCCGGGTGCCGGGGGGTCGGGGGGCTCGAGCGCCGGGGGGTCGGGGGGCGCCAGTGGGTCGGGGGGCGCGGGGCCCGGCGCCGGCGGAGTGGGGGTCGCCGCCTCGCACTACCACACCGCTAAGTACTACGCGCCGCCTCACAACCAGCTTGACTCGCCCAGGAACTCCAGGAATACCACTAGTTAGTACTTTTTCACTTACTTTTTTTTATATTGTAGGTGGCAAACGAACTGGTGGGTCACCTGATGTTAAGGTATTAAGTGATCACCACCGTCCGTAGACACTTGTAACATCAGGGGAGTCGCAAGTGCGTTGCCAGCTTGTGTTTGTGGGGGAGGGTGAAGAGGGGTTGCAGAGACCTCCGGCCTCGTACTGACCGATCGAAACGCAACAATGTTTCTGTGTGTGTTCAACGTTGTTTCTGTGGGTCGGGTGTTAGTACCGGGGGCGTGCCGACCCATTCATGCTGAAACCAGTAATAGCTTCAGTGTTGCTGTACCACCTACAAAACTTTAACACATACCATCACCACGTCATCCACGATAGCGTTTCACATGCTAGAGTAGCAATATCCAGATACACTAATACCTGTGTCTACTATATCGACGTGACTGACGACGCGATTAGTAGGTTCATCCATTGGGCCGTGTCGCTCCGGCGCGGGACATTGTGGATTATAACTTAAAAATGGCTATAAAAAATGAGATTGCAACCGCCATAAATCGACATAAAGGCAATAATATGAATTAAAAATCCAAAGTATAATAACTATAGGTGTTCACATTTAAAACGATTTTTAATATGATCCATAAAATAAACTAAAGCAGAAAAAAGGTGCAGATGAAGAGTCTAAAGAAATAAAGATAAAAAAAGAATACAAGTAGGAATACTACATACAGTGGTGGTCATATAATTAGAAACACTTGTTATGAATAAAGAAAGTATAACTTCAACGTACAAACGTTCGTAAAAAATATACACTTGTTTGCGCTTCGATAGCTCTGATAATATTATGTTCTTGCTGGTTACTAATAAGTAAAAGTTCTTGTTATATATGACATGTATAATAAATAATTAACGAGTCGACATTGCGCTAGTTTAAGTCCGAGTGTCCGCGCGGCGCGTGCGTAGGAGCGCGAGGGTGATGTTTCGGTGCGGGTGGTCGGGGTGAGTCGACGCGTTCGGGGCTCGCGGGCTGTCCTTATGTGTCAAGGCGCGTGTAGGCGTGGGCATAGGCCGTAACATGCTCCGGGGGTTGAAGTATGTACTTCAAGATGAAGATGTGATGGGTAGTGGACATACATTGTTATATGCTCTCTGGATGATGCCTTTTCTTGTCTGAATGTCGGCAACTCTGGTGATGTTGTCAGGACCGGGATGTAGCTTGATGATCCGGCCTAATAGCCACAACAACGGTGGATGGTTCTTGTCCCGTACCAGGACCAATGTTCCCTCCTTCAGGTTATTCGCTGAAACATGCCATTTGACTTTCTGTTGGAGAAGTGAAACGTATTCGTGCGAAAACCTTTGCCAGAAATGTTGCTTCAGTTTCTCAACCCTTTCGTACCGCTGAAGGCGATTTATGTTTAAATCGATGATTCGAGGCTGAGGAACCGATAAAAGGGTTCGTCCAACTAAGAAATGAGCTGGTGTGAGGCATGATAAATCGGAAGGATCAGATGATAAAGGAGTTAGAGGTCTGGAATTTAAAATTGCTTCTATTTGACTCAAACATGTCGACATCTCTTCGTACGTTAAATTCGTCAATGAAAGAATGCGCCTAAGATGGTGCTTAACTGACTTAACAGCTGATTCCCATAGCCCACCAAAGTGTGGACTCTATGTGGGAATAAATTTAAAGTTTATACCTTGGTTATACATTTCATTTTTTATGTCATCTGAATAAGAAGTAAAAAAAAATCTCTAAATCATTACGAGCTCCGAGAAAGGTGGTAGCATTGTCTGATGAAATGGTCTGTGGTTTACCACGACGGCTGATAAACCGGTATAAGGCGGCCAAAAAAGCGTCCTTGGTCAGGTCAGTGACGAGCTCAATATGTACAGCCTTAACAGCGAAACAAACAAAAATGCATATGTAAGACTTTGTGACCTTGCCACCTCTACCTTTTCGATCAAGTATCAGCACTGGCCCGGCATAATCACACTTTTAATAATTAATAATGATGCAATAATATAGCCACTCAAATAAAAAACTCATTAAATGCATAAAATATAAAATGCATTACTTTTAATTACAAAATGAATCTTACACATGTACGAGTTTATTTTCTGTTACTGGCTGCTTGAATGCCTAATTAGAAACATTTTAAAATAGCATCCATAGCTCGTTCTTTTTTTGAAATTGGAGAATAACATATCTTTCTTGGCTTTTTTTGGCGGCAATTCAAAATTTAATCTGAATTTTATTTTGTTCAAAATGCGTAAAAATAAAAGTTGTGACGCGTCAACTAGGCAAATAATTGTTAATTTACATATAGATCATAAGTCAGTGTACAAAAGAATAGCTGAGCATTTAAATTGTTCTGTTAAGAAAGTTTTTAATGCAATTGATCATTATAAAATACATGAAACTGTTGAAAATGTTCTTAGAAAGGCTCGGATAAGAAAAACCTCTCCCATAGAAGATACGCTAATCGTTCGTGTTGCTAAAAAGACCTAATTAAAGGCTCCAACCAGATTAATAATGAAGTGTTTTCGCCTTGTAACCCGAGAAACATCTCGTCAAGACTGATACGCCAAAGATTACTGGAAGCTAAATTGTTTGGAAGAATCTCTCGAAAGGTACCTACCGCTTCTTACCAAGCGACACAGAGAGAAGCGATTATTATTCGCTAAAAAATATGTTAATTGGACGGTAGGAGAATGGAAAAAAGTGTTATTTTCAGATGAAACAAAAATAAATATGAGAAATTCCGATGGGAAGCGCTATGTTAGACGTCCTGTAAACAATGCTTTTAATTATAAATACACAAGGAGTATAGTCGAGCACGGTGGCCATAACATTAAAGTTTGAGGGTGTTTTTCCGGATGTGGAGTTGGACTCATTCGGAAGATTGAGGGTACAATGGAACAATGGCAATACAAAAATATCTTACATCACACAATGATTCCCTACTTGGACGAACCTGGCGTTTCAGCATGACAATGACCCTAAACACACGGCCAATAGCGTCAAATGTTTCCTTAGCGAACAGGGTATATTCGTTTTGGACTGGCCAGCAAATAGTCCGGATTTAATCCTGATAGAAAATCTATGGTATATTGTTAAAATGAAACGTAACAGCAGTCAAAACGAACTATATGAAGCATTTGTTGAAGCATGGAATTCAATCCCCCTAGAACAATGTATGAAATTGATTGAATCAATGCCACGTCTTGCAGTGCTGTTATTGAAAATAAGGGATAAGCCACTAAATATTAATTATAACTGTTGGTAGGCTGTGGATAGTAGCTATTTCGTAAATAACAATACTAATTACTAATACTTAAAAAAATATTGTTTTTTATACTTTTTTGTTGTTGTTTGTAATTAGTTGACCATTATTGTTCATACCTTAAAACTGATTTAAATTTGTGTCCGTAATGTAATATTGAAACTGCACTTGTGTAGTGGGATTTATATTGCTTTTTTAATAAACGATAAATGATTGAACATATTGTTCTATTTATTTTTTAATTTCAAAATAAAAACGATTGTTGTGAAGTATTTTACATAATGTTAAGGACCCTTGGTAGTGTTTCTAATTATACAACCACCACTGTACGTTAGGTAAAAAAATATTGATAACAGATATATTTAAAATTCTAATTTTTAAGAACAATTAAAAAAAAAAAAAAAAATGTCTTTGAAAAGATGAATGTTTACGTTCATTAAAGACAAAAATTCAAAATTATATAGCATTAGTGGGCCCGGCAAACGTTGTCCCGCCCTGATTATAAAAAAAAACCTTGACAAATGATATACCAAAACGTTCCTCATGAATCACTTTATCCACCGGTGAAAGCCGCATGAAAATCCGTTTAGTAGTTTTTGAGTTTATCGCGAACAGACAGACAGACAGACGCGGTAGGAGACTTTGTATTATACTATGTAATGATAGTGATGCATGTCGTAACTAAGAGTCTGCATAGAATGTTCGACATGAAAAAGTAAAGTTGTTATGAATGATTAAAGCTTAGTTTAGTATGAGTTGCGTGTGTGCAGGCAATCTGGGTGCGATGCAGCACATGCAGATGGCGGGGTCGCGCATGTCGCCGAACCTGAACACGCACATCATCAGCCAGTACGGGCTGAACGGGTACCGCGTGCCGCCGCAGCAGCAGTTCAACAACCTGCAGATGATGAACGTGCAGCCCGCCGTGTCCGCCGTGTCCGCCGTGCCCGCCGTGCAGTACCCGGGCCCGGACCCGCGCGCGCAGCAGTCCAACGTGTACGCGTACGGGTACATCAACCCGCCGCCGCCGCCGCTCGCCATGCAGCCGCTCAACTCCACCATGCGCCGGTAGCACCCACCTGCCCCACCCGCAACCGCACCAACCTGCCACTCCGTCTCCAACGAGCACCCCCGTCGCAAACACTCCGCCCGGCATCACTTCCCCGAGTGACTCTCAGTGCTGTCTGTCTCGAATGTGCCAGTGAATAATAGTAATTATCAAAAAAAAAAAAAAAACGATTTCAAATAAACACTTTTACTGGTAGTCCTCAAAACGTAACGTGCTACTGGTGACAACACTTCCTGAAGTGACTCTCAGTGCTTGTCCAAGGAATGTGAAATGTGCGTACGGGTACATCAACCCGCCCCCGGTCAATTCCTCAATCCGCTCTACCTCCGAAAAGCACTCTTGCTGCAAGCATTCCTCCTGAGGAACATGCTATCGCTAACAACACTTCCTGAAGTGACTCTCAATGCCGTGTCTTCAATGTTAATGTGTGTGAACCCTGCAGTGAGTAATCCATAAAAAGCCACTGGTAGCCTATGTTCTCCACCTTTGAGAAACATCCATTTCGCAAGCACTCTTCCCGAGAAACGTGCTGGCGACAATACTTCTTAAAATGACTCTCTGTGTTTGTCCGACGGATGTGAAGTGTGTGGTGAATGTGTTTGAAGCCCACAGTGAACACAGTTCCATGAAAAAGAAATTCAAAATAAACACTTTGTGACTAAAAAGTGCTGTGAATTCTTAAAGGAACTTCTCTATATATTTGGACATCATTTCTATAATTATAAATAAGAGGTAATACGGTAAGTCTGTGAATCTATGATTTAGATACTCGAGTGAACCAAATTGAACTATATGTTTAGTACAAAAAAAAAAGTTAAGTGAATGTAAATAGAAATGTGAACGTTTAACACAGATCTGGTGGCCTTAACCTCTACACAACCAGTGGACATTCTCTTGTACTTTGATGGCAGCTTGGTTTTATATTATATTATGTGGTGACGATACGTCGTATCGCGGTGACAGTGTCCCGATTAGCTGAACGAGAGTACAAAATTGCAAATTAAAAGTGTATTTAAAAATCTATACAATGATGACACATGTGTGTCACGGAATTATAGCATAATAATTATGTAGTGCAATAAATGTATGTAATCTGGTTGGTATGGAATATTTCCGATGGTGTGCTCCTAAAGGAAAATGTCCGCATTAATTGGTCAATACAAGTAACCTGATTGACGTATATCGTGAACTACAAATAAGTTATAGTCGTTGTCAGTGAGGTCAAAATTCCCCCTTGCGCACCATATGGTGTGCGTTCCACTAAGCGCTCACAACGCTCACGCTCACGTATTTATGACAATCGTAAAACCAAGTGGAACGCATTATGGCGTGTTTTGAGCGTTCAGGTAAATAATACAAATGGCGAATTAGAAAAATGCAGCAAAAGTTTTAAGAGGTTAAGTTACAATTTGTAAGTCTTAACAGTACATTTTAATCATTATTAAACCGATTAAAGTATATTGAAAAAAAAAATGTTAATTCAATTTTAGTGGAATATTTAATTAATTTGCATTCAAATAAAATTAAAATGTCTTTTGTGGCAACAGTAAGGTGTATCATGAAAATCGTATATATTATTAAACTATGCCATAAAATTGTACAAAGCTTTTTGTTTACTTAATTATTGTTTATATACCAAACTTTAATTGTCATAAAAACGTAAAAATGACGTTTTTGGTCGAATAAAAAACATTAAATTAACAAGTGATTATAAATTAATTTCTAAATCGAATTTAACATCATCAAAACTTAATTAATTTATGTAAATATATTAATAAATTTAATTAATCCATTAAATACAATATTATTAAGTATAGATATTATTTATTACATCAAATAATGGCATTTTTACGGTCGCCATCTTTATTAAAAATTCCGCCAATTTTGTGAACGCTCACATCGACCCATCTCCAGACATTGGGCGTCGTGAGCTTCGCGTGAGTGTATGTTATGACGTCATTAATGACGTTTTCGGCGCGACTGCAGCGCTCGCGGTCGCCTAGTGGAACGGCTAAAAGGCTATTGTGAGCGTTGTGAACGTCATGTGGAACGCGCCCAAGTAGTGATATGGTGGGAAAAGTAAAGCTTAGCGAAATTACAAGTGTGTAAGATATCATCAGACTTTACCACATAACAACAAAAATATCAGAAATTACTGACTTAAAAACGAGTGGATAAATCACCTGTTTCATAGATAGACTATATCCTATGTATAAAATCATATTTAATTGTTTTACTTATCCAGGGCTTCGAATTATGTGCTATGTTTTTATTTGCACTCCCCCATGCCTCGTGATTACATAATGTGTTGTGAAACTCTTTCTCACATAGGTTACTCTATAATTTAGAAATTAAAGAATTTTTCTGATATACTAATATATTTTCCTCTATGTTACCAAGCGTTAATACTTATGGAATGCCCTGGATGGACCTGTTCTATAGCTTTATGCGGTAATTGAGTTCTTGAGAATTTTGTTTTGCCCATCTTCTGAGCTTTTTTTATATATTTTTTCATTTCCCATCATCATCTTCTTACCCTTATCCCACCTAAGTAGGGTCGGCACAATATGTTTTCCTTTTCCACTCTCGCCTATCAGATGTCATCTCAGTTTTCACACCTTGTACATGCATCATTTTCCACACAATCCATCCACACCTTTTTCGGTCTTCCTCTACTCTTATATCCATAGACCATCATACTCGAAGCTTTTCTAGTTGCATGGTCTTCAAACTTCCTCTGAATCTATTCATTCCTAATCTTATCCATTCTAGTTACACCACACGTCCACCTTAACATTTGCATCTCTGCCACATGTAGTTTTCTCTCATTCGTCTCTTTCGTCGCCCAGTTCTCAGATGCGTAGAACATGACTGGTCTTATAATAGTTTTATACACCTTGAGTTTCAAGGGCATTCGTGGGTCACAAGCTACACCAGACACCTTTCGCCATTTCATCCACCCTGCATTTATCCTATCTACTTTTAAAAACTTCCATACTTCAATAGGTATGCCATCTGGTCCAACGGCTTTTCCGTTTTTCATACCATTCACAGCTTTTCTTCATTCTTCATCCTTCATCCTCACTTTTTTCTTGTACAACACCTAAATTTGACGGTAAAGTCTGTAACTCTCCAGTCCTGTTATTTTCTTCATTTATCAGTTTTTCAAAATATTTCTTCCAACGATTCTTTATGTCCTCATCATTCATCAAAATTATTCCTCCGTCATATGTTATACACTTAACGTGTGTAATATCTCTTGGATTATTTTCTCTAGCTTTTGCTTATCGATACAAATATTTTTGTGTTTGTGAGCTCTCTCGTGATTGGTACAAATCATCTTGTACTTTAGCTCTAGCAATAGCAACTGCTCTTGCATTTCTTCTACATTCTACATACATTATTCTCTTATTTTCTTTAATCGTGCTGACTTGGTCTTCAACACATTTCCATCCATTGAAAGCTGTTTTCTTTTGTTTCAAATCCTTTTGTACTTCTTCGTTCTACCACCAAGTATCCTTATCTATCTTCCCACTACCTTTCGTTTCACCAAAAACATCCCTTGCTATGTTCCTTATACATGTTAATTTTTTTCACTTCTCATATATAAAAGAAGCAATACCAGGTTTTCAGCCACCTAGCACCTCTGAATGTTTTAGTTTCATTCGTTTTTTTTTTCATTACTTCTGTGTTGAAGGTCTGTGGCAAGAGATCTATCTATCTACTTGGTTCATTAGTAATAATGCGTATTTTCTAAATAAAGTAGTTCAGAATAGATTCTATTAATTCCACTTTTAAATTGGACTTTGACATTTTACTGGATATCTTCAACTTGAGCTAATATAATTAATGGATTAATTGTCCATTTAAAAAATGTAATTTAGTTGATTTTAGATTTCCTATAGCAACTAAAATAATTATGTATAAAGAAGAGATACAGTAAACGTCGTAATGAGGTGACTCGTACTGACCACTGCGAGAATAAAGTTGTTATTAGGAGCTCATTATTCAGAATATACTATAGAAATCGTGTATTTCGTATCATTGGAGAGATGTACTCGTTGACACACTATTAAGAGTACTGTGATAATATCACGATTCGACAATGAATTTGGGCGTGTGCTTAAATAGAAAATTTAATATATATTATTGTTTCCAAAGATAAATATTTAAGTCTTTGGTTTTACGTTGAAAATAAGTGCAATGTTTATATACGGATAATTGTACTTTTGATGTAAAAAATATCATTTCAGATGTATGTGTATGTATATCCTGTTTATGTTTTGGATGTTAATGTATAAACTTGGCGGCGTAATGTTAACGCTTGTACAGTGGACCGTATTATTTAATTATAGGATAATATTTGTCCGTTTTTTGAACCCCACAGAGTGAAATATGTTGCCAGTTAATTGGATTTTAATAATAGTGATGTTAGCCATCGTGAACTTGTTATATTTATATGTTAAAAATAAAAACTGATACTCCAAAGGTGTAGACAGAATGAGGTAAATAAAATCGCGATTTTCACAAGTTAATAGAATCGTATTTTTTTGTATGTTGACAGGCCTCTAGGCGCTATTATCGTGCGCTGTGATAAGCATAATTGTTAGTTCTGTGTGTGGTTTAGGTTCAGGTCAGCTCAGGGTAAATACTATAAATGTATGTTAGCTGCTTAGTACTATATAATTTGGAATAAAATAGTCGCGTGTGACATCATTTTTTTTATTTTAGTAAAGATAGAAGTAATTGTTGACATGTTCCGTGCCGTTCCGTGGTGGTACATGTGAGACTTGATCATTAGACCATGTGTTTTTGTTTTGTTAACCTCAGAAAACGAAAGAATTATGTCATGTTATGGATGATGTAACGTACGTAATATTATAAAATATCGAATGGCCTGAAGGACATGTCAGGCAAAAATTGCTTACCACGGAAAATGTTAAATAATACAAAATATTTGTATGTTTAAAATTTTATGAATCAAATAATAGGACAACATTACTAAAAATTACTGTGGCAACATTATTGTCGAGTTTGACATTAGGGATTGTCAGTTTATTCTGCGGGATTTAAATAAACGGATTATAGTATGTCTTGAATATGTTCAAAAGTGCCTCTCTCTCGTCCTGTCCGCTTGTTTTCATGTAATATATTGTAAATTGCCGCTTCGTATTAACACACACAAGCCTGAATACATAAATAGATTGTAATCTCTAGATTTGTGTACATTAAGAATTGTAATTATGAAATGATTGTGATAAAGTTAGGAGCATCGAGAGGTCGTCGACCCCTTACTTTAGTTTTTCTTTATTTTATATATATATATATTTTGTATTCTTTTTACTATGGTAAGTATTATTTAAAGTTTTTTTTGTAGTTTAATTTGTTTTTACGCTTCACTTAAGGATTATTTTCGTGTTATCCCAGTAATTTATTGCCAAATGTTATTAACACTTTAACGTTTAGTTTTACCGTGTTAGAGTTGTTTGCGTACGATTTTGTTGTCGCGGTGCGTCAAACACAGTATGTCATAAGATCTGCCCCTCTCTCGTCTGCCCCCTCTACTAAGGTTATGAATGTTATTTGTTACTAATGTGTAGTATATAAAATATTGTAAATACAATATAACATGTAAGAAACGTGTAGCAAGTGTTATCACACAAAATATAATTTTGTGAAAAAGTTTGGTTGTTTTATTTTTTTCCCATGTAAGGAGTTTTCAAGGAATTCTTCGCGGGGTCTTGGAATGTCGGGTATTTTTTATTTTATTTATAATCTTGTGTTATATAGTTGTTTACGTAATATAGTTTGGTTATTGTGCAAAAGTGAAGTGGATGGGAAATAGTACTACGGAGTATGGACTCTGAAAATTCTAAGAAGATGGCCACCATCGTGTTAGATCATTGAAATGATCGCAAGAAACTTACAATATGACCTATATGTCAATGGCAGTAATAATGTAGTAGAAAATTGGTTGCCAAAAAAGGGACTTTTTAAAGGTTATGTTGTATGTCTTCAGAAACCGAGAAACTAAATTTTGTGAAAGACCGCCATGATTTGAATAGTACAAATAATCGTACCATATTTTGGGATCAGTAAAATCAAAGTTTTTTGTGGGTAATATAATTCGGGTCTACAATAGGGTCTCAAAAAACATTACCAATGCAGTAAAATTCACTGTGAGTTGTATAGTTATTTTAGATGGTATTACGTACAAAAAAGCCAGATCGAGTTTCTTAAAGGTTCTTTATGAATGGTTTATTTTTCGAACCTAATTTAATTTTTTTCGTCCTAAATTGAATAAAAAAAGTGTATTCGATTTAAGTACGTACGGGTTATCAAAATCATAAGTTCATTGGTTCCAAACTCGGTATGTACCAAACATTTCTCAAATTTTATATTGGTAATGTGTGTTGGTTAATAGTCATGACAGTGAAGGGGAACTTGGGGAAACATAAACTCTAGAAATAATTCTTCACAATATGTGGAGAAAAATGTAGAAGCGTGGAATTCTGTTTGAAATTTTCCATAAGTCGCGTCGTGGGCTAGCGTGGTGATTATAGCCATAAGTATCCCAAGCAAAGGTATCTGGCTAAACAACGACATTGTACAGCCTAACATTACTGCATCGTCGCTGAAGCGATGATAGTTGATAACGTGTTCGGTCAGTGTCGATGGACGTAGGATCGACCCTTGAAACTGAGTCCGAGCTTCTGGTGAAAGAAAACATCGTGATGAAGCCATAGCATGGTGGTAGGGTTTTTTTAAAACCTGCCTGGCTAGCCATCAATCTTAAGTAGAAAATCTGTCGCAAAGCACCTGTTGTATTCCAGCAGCTGCACTTGAGAGCCAATACTCGCTAGGTTTGACGTACTTACCATTTTAGATCACATCTTCATTTAATATCAGATTAGATTGTGGTTAAACACTAAAACTTATAAAGTATAAAAAATATAGTTGTATTTTATTATTATTAAACGAAATTAGCCACTCTGTAAAATATTTTTTTATTTTATTTTTAGCAACCAATCTTGTATTATATTATTACTGCCATTGTCGATTAGGTAATGATGTTACAAGTTTCTTGCGATCATTCAATTAACTATTAACAAGATAGTGACCGTCTTTTTAATACTTTGCAGGGAGTTTTTGTGGCAAGTCAGAATACATGCTCCATGTTTTTCATCCACTTGTACAGAACAACCAAACTATATTACGTGAAACGCCAGCAATATTACAAAATAGAGAGCCAAATAACAGAATATTATGAACAAATATAAAATTCACTACTCGACATCCCAAGATCCCGCCAAAAACTCAAAAAATAAATTTATTGTGTTCGAGTCTAGAAGCGTAATATACCATCTATACTGAAAAGCGTTTTAAGGGTAAAATGGTATTTCATTGAATGTATTTCAATTGAAAATAATACCTAAATTTGTTTAAATTAAAAAAGGTATTTTTTTTTATTAAGGGCAACTAACATTTGTACTCATAAATACATGTAAGCAATATTACATAAAAAACAAATAGTTCTTAGAGAACAATCTGCTCCGCCGGCCACGGATTAAGTATACAATTTTTAAATTTTTGGGCAGTAAATAAAATCAAATAAACGAATGATAATTAACTAGTAAGATTAAACTTACAATACAGTACAAAGTTAAAATAAAATGAAATACAATAAAACAAGTTAAAAAGCAATAGACATCCAAGCATTCAAATCTTACTATACTTAAATAACAAAATAATATACTTATAACTTTAGTTCAAGATAAAATACTCTGTTTTATGGCTTTTTTAAAGGAAGCTGGTGAGTTGGCAAAAATATCAATTTCAATAATATGACTATTATATAATTTAGTTATTCTATGTAATGGTGCTCACTCGCCGGCATTTGTATTATGAAAAATAGACGCAAAGAAGTAACGTTTAGAACTTTCTCTTATACCAGTCTTTCTCAAAATGGGCGATAACGCCCCCTTGGGGGCGTTTGAAACCTAGAGAGGGGCGTTAAGGGGCCCAGAAAAAATGGGGGGCGTTGATGTGGGTTAGGGGGGCGATGTATAATTTGTAATTTCATTTACTTTATATAGTCTTTTAAATTTCACTAGAATTAAAACCCACCTACTACATAATAACGAATAATTCGTTTATATTTCTACCCTGTATGATGTTATAAAAACTGAAAATACTTAACATAGATTTCGTAGGATAGCCGCACACCGTACGCAATCAAATTGTAACAAGTTTCTGCGGATCCGGTAGAAATCGGCTGGTTCATCGATACTTGCTCAGTACGATTGAGCGTCGAAAGAGATAAACGAGTTTGTGCGTGTTTGTCTTATTCCTGTTGTTACTTGCTGATTGAAATCCTATATAAAAGCTCGTAATTTTTCTTATATTTTCATTTGTGGTTTCGCGCGTTATCTTTAAACAAGTATTTAAGTTCAACACTTTATTTACTTACATATTTTTGAAAACAAAGCCATGTCGAAAGCAAAAAAGAAGAAACGGCAATACAGTGTAGAATATATTAAAAATGGATTCATAGAAAATTCGACAAACCCATCTTTGCCTTTGTGCCTTCTTTGTTCAAAAATATTTTCAAACGAAGTGATGAAGCCTTCCTGAAATAGGAAATTAGCATAGGGGAGACCGAGGAGAGTTGTAACAGAGGAGAGTTGTAACAAAGCCGATTTCTGGGAATCTATGACAGTTGAAAATATGGTAACACAACGCAAATCTTATTTTTTTGACGCGCTATTTGATGTAGTTCGCGCCAACGGCCTACAGCGAGTGGTTGTGTATATACGAAACCTGCACGGAAAAAAATATCAAAAGTAAGTTTTTGATCAATATTTAAATAACCCATTATTTTTTGTGTATTGAATTAGTGCTAATGTGTCATTATTTCAAATATATATTACCTATTCAAGTTTCATAGCATGATATTAGATTTTAGAATTTCCCTAAGTTTTTAAGGTTAAGAGACTTATTCTGACGAAACCACGACTTATATGCACCTAGGAGAGTTGAAACAGTCTGTTTCAACTCTCCTAGGTGAAAAAAATCGTATTCTTTTTTGTAATTAAAATATTGTATAATGTATTTTTGCATGAATGTTGTTATTTTATTGTTTCAGAATGCCGAATAAATATGTACGAAAAACAAATAGGGGCATGACTAGTTTAGAAATGTACGAACTGGCTTATGAGGAGGTAACGTTAAGAGGTCAGAGTCTTCGAGTTGCTGCGTCTTCATATAATTTGAATTATGTCTCATTGTATCGATTTGTTAAAAAGAAAAAGGATTTCCAGGCTAACCTGACAGATAAGCCTCCATCTGTCGGATATCCCAGACCGACAGTATTTTCGGAAGATGAGGAGAATATATTGTGTAAGTATATGTTAACATGTGCGGCATCTAATTATGGGTTGACAATAAAAGAAGCAAGAAAATTGGCTTACATGTTAGCACAAGAG
Source organism: Antheraea yamamai (assembly GCA_036509395.1). Classification (NCBI taxonomy): domain Eukaryota; kingdom Metazoa; phylum Arthropoda; class Insecta; order Lepidoptera; family Saturniidae; genus Antheraea; species Antheraea yamamai. The sequence goes on from AP028426.1 coordinate 1,737,996, forward strand.
CATAATAAGAAATTTCCTGTATCCTGGAAACAAAAGCAAATGGCAGGGGATGTTTGGTTTCAATTATTTATGAAACGTCATCCAAATTTATCTGTAAGATTGCCTCAAGCGACAAGCATAGCTCGAGCTACAAGCTTTAATAAAACCAATGTTGGTATATTTTTCGACAATTACAGAGGTGTCTTGAGCAAGTATGCGCTTGAAGCAAAGGATATATGGAACGTCGATGAGACAGGTATAACAACCGTCCAAAAACCTAATAAAGTAATCGCACGACGTGGAGAAAAACATGTTAGTGCCATGACATCAGCTGAAAGGGGATGCTTAGTAACACTGGCTTTGGCTGGAAACGCTATAGGCAATTATATACCACCTATGTTTATATTTCCGCGTAAACGATTCCAAGAGCATTTTATTCGAGATGGCCCAATTGGATCGACAGGAACTGCAAACGGGTCTGGGTGGATGCAAGAACATGATTTCTATGAATTTTTGAAACATTTCAAGACTCATGTTAGACCTTCGATAGAGCACAAAACTTTATTACTTCTAGATAATCATTCGTCGCATGTTGTTAAAAAACATTGAGTTTTGCAAAAAAAAACGATATTATATTGCTTACGTTTCCTCCACACTGCACGCATAAACTACAACCAATGGATCGGGCTATTTTCGGTCCTCTAAAGAAAGCTATTAATACTGCCTGTGATAATTGGATGCGATCAAATGCCGGAAAAGTGATGTCGATCTACGACATACCCTCCATAGCGAAGACTGCGTTCGATGTGGCGATTACAGCTAAGAATATCAGCGCTGGTTTTGCTGCCACAGGAACTTGGCCTGTTAATACAGATATTTTTGGAGAAGACGAGTTCCAGCCTAGTCAAGTCACTGATCGTGTTTTGACAAATTCAGTGCAAGAGCTAGCTATAAAGGTTGCAGAACCTACAGAAAACCTGACAAGAGCTGCTACTCTAAACATCGTATCTGTCAATATACTTAATAACGAGGGCGTAACAGTTGAAGAATCTAACACATCTTTCACCAGTCGAGATATTTTAACCAATTCAGTTTATGAACCCGCAAACAATTATGAATTTCAATATAATGTTGCTGTTGCTTCTACTTCCAACTCCCGTAGTCCACTATTCAGTGTTTCTAATACATTTTCACCCGAAGCACTCAGACCATTACCAAAAGCTCCACCAAGGAAAGGAAAACAAAGAAATAAACGCAAAATCAAATCTGCTATCCTAACAGACACACCTATTAAGGAAGAAATTGCTGCTATAAAAGCCAATAGAAGAGTAAAGGCAGTTAAGAAGCGAGTATTTAGCGAGGTAAAGAAGAAGTCTAAAAATGCAACAAGAAAGAAACCAAAAAAGAATAATAAAAGTAGTGAAACCGACGACGAAGATCACGAGGCAGAAAATAACTGCTATTGCTTATGTTGTCTTGAGCCTTATTCCAACAGCAAGTCGAATGAAACGTGGGTTCAGTGTATTGAGTGCAAGAAATGGTCTCATGAAGCTTGTACTGGAGGTGAAGTACAATATATGTGTCATAATTGTTTCTCCGACTAACTCATTTTCTATTGTTACTTACTATTTTTATGACATAACGTAATAAATAATAAAGATTTATAAGACTGTTTTTTATTAGCCAATAACAATGTTTATAATGAATTGAATCCCCAAATACATAACTGTTACAACTAACCTCAACTTCTGTTACAACTTACCTCGGCACTAGGAGAGTTGTAACGCGGGGAGTTGCTTCAGTTTTCATCGTTTTTCTCATACGCCTTTGTTGTTGTAATCGTTTTTATAGTTAATTTACAAAGTGTATAACATTGGTCTTGGTGATGTACAGAGTTCATTCGAATATAACTGTGTTTGGCTGAAGTGTGTTAGGTAATGTAAAAATTGTTACAACCCTCCTCGGTCTCCCCTATAAGACGAGGTTACTTACTGTGGACCTTTTTTAACAAAACCGTGTTACTCTGGAATGATAATTTATGTAGGCTGGGATAAATATTATTATGAATGATTCGTTCTAAAACTTTAGGCAAGGTGGACAATAACGATATGGGTCGATAATTTGTTACTTCATTTTTATAGATTGGGACTCTATTGGCAGTTTTCCAAGTTTTAGGGAGTAAACCTTCACGTAAACTTCTATTATACGATATATGTAGCGGAGTAACAAGTGAATCCGCAGTATGCTTGACAAAAAATGGAGGTAGACCATCTGGTCCTGGCCCTTTTGTAATATACAATGACTTTAACTCCTTTAAAATGACATCTCGTGTGATGTCTATATCACACAGGACAAAGGCACAATTAGTGTTGTTAGGTGAAGTCTCGCTAGTAGTGTTCTCACCACCACTCAATTCATATACGGATGCAAAGAATTCAGAAAAAAGTTCACAAATTCTATTTGGGTTATCAGACTCAATATCTCTGTACTTCATTGTAGAGGGGATTCCAATTTTCTCCTTTTTACTTTTAATAAATTTCCAGAATGCTTTAACGTCTAGTTTTAACCGATCTTCAATTGAGTTTATATAATTATCGTAGCATTGTTTGCTAAGTATACGAAATCTTTTTCGAAATAGTGCGAGCTCTTCATAGTGATATTTAGTCTTATATTTTTTCCATTTAATCCAAGCCCTTTCCTTTCTTTAAATATATGAAGGAGTGGTCGTGAGAACTAAACCGGGTAGTAATTTGAATGGACGTGAAGGTATATGTGACTTTATAATCTCATAGATTTTTTCATAAAACATATTCAGTGACTGATCAAGCGGTATATTATTTAGGATATCGGGACATTGTATAGCATCATTTTTTTCATTAATTGCCACATAATCTCCCTCCACATACCGATATCTAGGTATGGATAATCGATTCATAGATTGAAAGGGTAGATTGAATATGGTTAAAATACAGAAAGGCGGGTGAAGGCGATCTACAGGGACAAGAGGATCGTATGGTGGTTCACATGTACATAAATCTACATTAGATATAAATAAATCTAAAGTCATGTCCATACTGTTTTTCAAATAATTATATTGCTTGCTATTGGTAGATAGTAAAAAATCAATAACACATTTTGTAATCAAATAACTACTGTCAGCTGTGTGGTGCGGCAATAAATTCGAAACGTCATTATTCTGTACTCGCCACTCGATTCTTGGAATATTGAAATCACCTCAACAAAATTGTCTTCGCCCAACTCATAGTATAGTCCATTTAAGAAAGATGTTTAGGAATAAATACTTTGGTTTGGTGGAATATATGTATAAGCCGTATATTAAAATTTGTTTGTTTCTAGCATTAAATTTCAATAACACGTAATCAATTGATGAAGCTGCAGTATTATCTTCGTAGGTATTAGTATATTCGAGGTCGAGCAGCACCCGCCAGCGGGTAGGTCGCGACGCATGGCCACTAGCACGCCACCACCATCTCGCCTATGAGTTGCCTCCCGATCCCGATCGCATCTGTATATTATGTAGCGAGAATCATAAATTTCATAGTCACTAATATTGGATATTAACCACGTTTCAGTAAGAATAATGACATCGTAATTGTTCATAAGAATATTATAGGATAATGTATTTCATTTTGTACGAAGCACCCGAGTGTTTTGATAATAGATCATGATTTATCAAGCACTAGCTGTCACCCGCGGCTCCGCACGCGTTTTTTTAATGTATTAAAGAAATGTAAAATTGTAAGTAGGTGTGTACATTACAGAATTGCTTTTTCAAAAGAATTTGTAAGTACTACACGCACGCCGTTTACTGTAACATGTAACGTGTACATTACATATGTGAATACGAATAGTATATCGAATGGGATGGGATTTATCATCAGCAACATACCTGGAACTTTAACCTACCATATACTACTCTCAGAGCTCACTAACACTATAAAAGAAAGTAATGAAAATTTTAAACTATACATTATCGAACAATATGTGTTAAATTGTTTATTATATAGATATAACATGCTCACATTGGCGATATAATTGTGTTATTCTTATACGTGGCTATAATCACTGAGTTCTGTAGATGCAAACGCGATAAATAAAACAAAATGGCCGCCAAATTGACCAATTTGATAATATAATACAAATTACATACATTTATTCTTGGAGTCCATTACAGCGCACGTCTCACGCGTTTGTTTACAGTAAACAAATTATTTTTGATCAATTTCACACGAACGAATGCACAGGTAACATACTCAGGTTCATCACTAAATAGTGTAAAACAAAGTCCTCTGATCTGTCTGTTTATCTGTTCGCGATAAACTACTGAACTGATTTTCATGCCGTTTTCACCAGTAGGTAGAACAGTTCATGGGGAAGGATTAGGTATAATTTGTCAAGGGTTTCTTTTTATTATCAGGGCGGGACAACGTCTGCCGAGCCCGCTAGCTTAAAATAAAATAACTCATTAGCTAGTTATCTGCCAGTGAAAGTCCCGTGAAAATCAGTTCAAGCATTTCGGATATTCTACTGCGGCCGAAGACGAATAAAAAACCAAAATTACTTTTTATGAGGTCTGCTATCTACCAGTGAATATCCCGTGATAATCAGTCCAACTATTTTAGAAATAGCAATGCGGACGAAGCCGCGGACACATAAAATAGAATATGTCAACCGTTATAATTTCGGCTATCTGCCAGTAAAATTCCCGTTAAAATAAGTCCAGCCGTTTTGGAGATTACCCGGAACTAACAAACAAACAAACAGACAAAATATAAAAATATCGGCCGAATATCAAAACCTTTTTTTTTTATATATGTAGTTCCTAGCGGGCCCGACAGACGTTGTCCCGCCCTGATTATGAAAAGATCCTTGACAAATTATATACCAAACTGTTCTCATGAATTACTTTATCCACTGGTGAACACCGCTTGAAAATCCGTTCAGTAGTTTTTGAGTTTATCGCGAACAGACAGACAGACAGGCGCGGTAGGGGACTTTGTTTTATACTATGTAATGATATACATACACCAAAAAGTTATTATTTATTTTTACATACACACACTTTATTTTTATAATACGTAATAGAATGCAAATAAAAAATTGGAAACAAAACTAACATAGAATAAACTTTTTAAATAGGAATACAAAATAATCTTTGAAAATGTTTGCGATAGAAACTTACCACGTTACCATGGCAACGTATATAATACTAACGCTAACACGCAGCGAAAGTAATCAAAACGAAAAAAATGCCCGATTTTGAAACATTGTTCATTGGCGCTCCACTCCTATTGGTCTTAGCGTGATGATATATAGCCTAAAGCCTTCCTCGGTAAATGAGCTATTTAAAACCGAAAGATTTTTTCAAATCGGACCAGTAGTTCCTGAGATTAGCGCGTTCAACCAAACAAACAAACTCTTCAGCTTTATATATTAAGTATAGATTTGTGTGGAAAATTGAATGAGCAATATTACTATTAAAAACAAATATGGACTGGTACGAGTAATATTGACGAACCGATTCATAAGTTTATATAATGTATTAAAGTAACTTTGATTAATTTTTTTTTTCACTAGACACAACTTAGATCCATATGATGATAAATGTTTATTAATGTAACTAAAGAATTCCCAAGTATGATAAAATGAAATTTGATATAAAAAAAAAATTAGTTTATGTAGAAAAATGACGAACGTTATAAATCAATCGTATAAAAACGGTACAGAGTAATGTAAGTGCCAAAAACTACTAAATAAATATTCAAATAAATGAACACATTTGAAACATGGAACATTATTGCAAAGCATAGCGTGAAATTGCACTATAGTATATTATATATAAAAATAAATTATTTGATTGGGGGGGGCATAAAAGCCAGGTCCTTATATTATGTTACTGTTGTTGATTCTTATGATAAATAAATAAATAAAAAATACCAAGACCAGAAATCGTTATTTATCTTGAGCATTGATTTTCGACAAGTCCTGTTCAGTGCGTATAGAGAATACAGTATATATTTCGTTGTATCTAACAAGTATGGTACCGTGTTTAACCCAAGGGAACCGAAAGCCCTGCTGCTTCGCCTTCTCACGCGTTTTCCGGAACAAGGTCTTGTTCTTCAAGGTTAGATGTTCATTGTTGTATATTCTTTGTGAAACAGAAGGTATTATATGCTGTTTTGTAATAATTCCTTTGTGAAGACGGATAGCTGATACAATACTGTCTCGTAAAAGACGACTTGAAAACTTTACTATGACGTTCTTAGGACGATCAGATTGAAAAGCGTGCGGGACACGCTGAATCGACACTATGTCCTATTTGTCCACAGGTACCTTAACAATACCAGCTATATCCAGAAGAATAGACGTGAGGTTTTCTCTTCACTTCTCTGGTAAGTTGCTAATCTCAATATTACATTGTAGAGCTTGTTGTTCCATTTCATCCAACTTGGCTTCTAGATGTGCAATTTGCGTAGAGTTGTTGTCTGTTTCTAAGGTATGAATTTCTAATACATCCACTCTTTTTACTAAGTCCTCAGTTGTATTTTTGATGTCATCGTAGCTGTCGTTGATTAATTTTATGTACGTCTTAACTTCTTCTAAATCGTTTTCAAATTTTGCGAACCAGTCCGCCTCTTTGATAAACCAATTCTCGAGCATGGTAGTCATGCACGTTTGATATATTTTTAAATCCTCACGAAAATCCTGTAGAGCCATATTGCAGTTGATTTGCAAGCCTCTGTCCGCAAACTACTCTGAGCTAAACGGTACAAGTAGTGTGTTAATACTGCAAGCGAGGTGGAGGACACGACCGATACGCCCAAGTGCACGATGTATATAATGATCGATCATGAATCAAAATAAAACATCACAAAACTTATAAGATTTTTATAACTATAAAATCTTAATAATATTTTTTTAAATTATTCATACTGTTTTAATTACTTTAGACCATCCATAAAATTACTTCAAAACCTTAGTAAGAATTTTTGGCACCTCCACACAGTTTTAGATAATGTTTCTCAGATCGAAAATTACGAACTTGAGGATACATCCTTTAGGGTTAATTTTTTAGACACAAAATCTTATACTTAAGAAAGCTGGTAATTTAACAAAGAAATAAATTAGAACGCTATATTTACTAATTTAAGTACAACAATCCTTATTTCTGCAACAGTGTTCAGTAACTCTCGCTAGTAACCCGATCCCCAGTGATAGTAACTATAGGATTACAACAAATTACGAACTTGAGGTTATATCCTTTAGGGTTAATTTTATAAATACAAAAGCTATACTTAAGACAACTGGTAATTTAATGAAGAAATAAATTAGAACGCTATATTTACTAATTTCAGTACAACAATCCTTATTTCTGCAACAGTGTTCAGTAACTCTCGCTAGTAACCCGATCCCCAGTGATAGTAACTATAGGATTACAACAAATTACGAACTTGAGGTTATATCCTTTAGGGTTAATTTTATAAATACAAAAGCTATACTTAAGACAACTGGTAATTTAATGAAGAAATAAATTAGAACGCTATATTTACTAATTTCAGTACAACAATCCTTATTTCAGCAGAAGTGTCCAGTAACACGCATTAGTATCTCGATCACTGGGAGTAACTACAGGATGTTTCGTAACTCGGTATACGATCAGGAACTTCGAATAACTACGTTTTCTATTTACAATAATATACTTAATTACGAGAGATGATTTATTGCATATAATTTTCCTACAACAAACTTGTATATTTATTAGTTACATTACTCACAATTTATTCTTAGTCTAATTGATACATAAACTTTGACCTATGATATAGACTCTATATATCTTATATCTCTATATTATAGAGGAAGATATGTATGTAAACGAAAGGGAGTTACTCAAGGGATGTTATTTTTAATATTATACGCAATTATATATAACTAACTAAATAATATAATAAAATAATAATAGACATTCTGGAAAATTCGTGACGCTAGTGAACATCAGAATATTCTGTCATAATTTTACATCGTTCCCGTCCACCCTTCGCATTTCTTACTCTATCATAGAGTATTGTTAACACGTCCCGTGACAAGTCATTTTGCCTCACATGTTCTTCAGGCCATTTGATATTATGACAAAAATATATGTATGTATTATCATACTTTTTTTTACAAACTGTCTACGCTATGGAATGACAAGCCTTCAAATCTTCACCGGACTACATGACGTAAGTAATTCTTTTGTTTTCAATAGTTATCAAATCGTGTACCACCGGTGGTACATGTGGCACGGAACGTGTTAAGAACAACGATGGATCACCAACTTTTTGATCCGCCGAACTTATCACAAGTGGGAGATCAAGGGATATCTAATATCATCACCGCGATTAGAGATCAATGGATAGTTGTGGAGTAAATCGAGTGTCACAGATTACTCGTACATTTTCTTATGATGAGACTTGAACTCAACTCAACTCAAGTGTTACAGTAACAAACCAGTTTAATTTAAAAACGAAAGTAAATCCAAAAAATTAGTACAAAAGTATTGATTATTTCTTACGTGTATAGAATTTGTCGTCAGGCTATTTTGGAATACCTCTGGTAAACAAATGTGGGCAGAATACGAGTGAAGCATATTACATTTTTATTTCCCACAAATAAAAAACGATGTTCAATAAAACAAGTAATTAGATACGGTATAAATATTTAAAAAAGGATGCTTTTTTAATTACTTGAGATACAGATCGTCTTACCAGCGAGTCTTAAATTTAATTACTTACTAATTACTTATTATATATACTTATTAATTACTTTTTATAAGGTCCGCTATTTGCCAGTGAAAGTCCCGTGAAAATCATCTAACCGTTTTGGAGAAAGCACTGTGGGCAAAGCCACGGTTAAGAGCTAGTATAAACTAAAATTGCTTCAATTACTTTTTATAAGGTCAGCTATCTGTCAGTGAAAGTTTCGTGAAGATCGGTGGAACCGTTTTGGAGATAGCACTGCGGGCGAAGCCAGGGTTAACAGCTAGTATAAACTAAAATTGCTTAAATTACTTTTTATAAGATCAACCATCTGCCAGTGAAAGTTTCGTAAAGACCGGTCGAACCGTTTTGGAGATAGTACTGCGGATGAAGCCACGGTTAACAGCTAGTCTAAATTAAAATAGACTAAATTACTTACTATGATGTCTGCTATCAGCTAGTGAAAGTTGCGTCAAAATCGGTCCAACCGTTTTGAAGATAGCACTGCAGACGAAGCCGCGGTTAATAGCTAGTCTAATTTAGAGAAGCCTAAGTAACCCGCTGTAATTTCAGCTATCTGCCAGTGAAATTCCCGTCAAAATCGGTCAAACCGTTACGGAGATTACCCGGAACAAACAGACAGACAGACAGACCGACAAAAAATTTAAAAATTGCATTTTTGTTATCAGTAGCGTGTATACTTTCGTACCCAATCAATAAAAAAAAAAATATTTTGATATTACATACAGACACTTCATTTTTATTATATGTATAGAAGAAGATATATTTCTGTACTCAGTGTGGAGAACTACAATTAATCCCATCATTATATCTTCTAATGCTTGTCCCATACCTGCGTAACGAAGCTTCAGCTAAATGTCTATAAAGCTACTCCCATACCTGCGTGTATCGGCTAGAAGTTTTGTCTATGGTTACACTGATGTGGGAAAACATTATAGTTATGCGTTACAAACTATCGGGCTGTGTGGCCATAAACACAACAGCAGCGGCTTTTACACACATCAAAGGAGTTTAGCGGATGGTCATGTCGAGTTATTGGAAAGACACAGGTGTGGCAACTTATAATCTGTTCCTTTATCGGAATGATTTTTCACGTTAATATTAGCGCGACAAGTAGTCGAAGCTTCGTTTCGCAGATATGGGATTGGTATTACTATCACTAAAAGCTAACCCTAAAATGAATCCAAATAAAGGCGCAGAATAACTTTTGCCTTTGTCATTTCAATAATAATTCAAAATCATCGTATGGAAGTTCCTTTGATGTGTGTAACAACCGCGGGCCCGGTTATCGTGCTGCGTGTATACAGTGCCATAGTTAGTAACGTATGACGATAATGTCTTTCCACACCTATATTTATTAAGACCATAGACAAAACTTCATGGTGATATATGCAGATATGCAAGTAGCATAAGTGAATCATATGAAGCACATAGTATGAAATACATTTAAAAAAAAACAGACTATATCATAGTCTGGTGCACTATGATATAGTCTGTTGAACACAGGTACAATTGTTATTTATTTCATAACATTAAAAAGATAATTTCCTAAGACTAATTAAAATACATATATTTATTTTATATCTGTACATATACGGGTATAGGTACCGGGTCTACAGGCCTTCTGTCCAGGTGCACCCTGTTCCTCATCAGCTTAAGACTATTCTCTGTCACCTTTGGACATCCACGGACGAGAAGACCTTCTAAGTTGTGACTGTTCAGCGCTAAAGCTCTGTAAATAAACAAAGAACTAGTTTATAAAAATACAAGATTTCCAAATTCTTTCATATCTAAGCATTGTCAAATTTCTGTCATTTATTTTCAAAAGCCTTAAATACGTATAAGGAATGTATTGTGTTTCAAATGTTGCTATTTGAACAAACAAATGCATGGTTGATAAACAATTCCAAGCTAAGGGTTAATCAGAAGGATATTAGATTACTATTCTATCTATTATTATGCCAGCGATATATCTCCATGATGAGATATGGTGAAGAACCATCCCATATTCTGCAGGATTATCTCGTAAAGCCAGATGTAGTCACAATAACAATGACTAGTTAATAACAGTAACTAGTTTACAATAATTAGTAAAATAGTCCCATAAAGTGTATGTTTGCATGTAAATGCTGTTTGAGTGTGTGTGATAAGTGCATCAGAGAGAAATTTCATAGATATTTTACTATGGTTATCAAAGATGTATTTTTGTTGATGAATGCACTGTGAGAGTTCAAGAGAAACTTACTGAAAGTCGAAGCCTTACATGTCATGCCTATGGTGAAATTTAATACGGGCAGTTGTGAAAACTTCTATGATATTTTAAGTTACAAAATGTCACTCTAGTGATAAATATTATATTTAAAATATGTAACTTCAGTCATACTTCGCATTCAACTTCCCTCTCATGTACAGAATGCCGTTTAAAATGTTCAGAAAGTTGGCAAGATCATAGTAAGATATGGCGATTGTATCAGACTGAGTCACAATCGCCATACATCACATATAACACTGAATAAAGTGACACCAATAGGTGTGTTACATTCTAAGATCGATCATTGTATACCCAATAACCTAGTGGAGTGGTATAGTGCTTGAATTTGACTGCATTGCTACCATCATCACCTAGTACAGAGTAATAAAATTGTCACAGTAACTGTCTTTTAGGATAATATAGTTACATGACTGGTTTGGCATATTACACAATGCGCTAGTGTTACATCTGATTGCCCAAATGCTTGCAGACACCAGCCTGACTGGTGTGACAGCAATGATAGCCGATTCTCACATCACATATAGGCCCAACATAAGCACTGCACATATAGATTGTTGATAAACTTTAAGTATCAGCAGGTATTGTAACTTTTTGGACAGAACAATTGTTTTAAATAAATCTTAGCACAATAAGGGATTTTTTGAACCATAATTAGTGATAGAAAAGTCAAATATTTTGCCTGCTACTTTATATAGGTACTTTAATTAAAATATTATAATTATTGAATATAGCGCATAGCCATTGGGTTAAAACATAGTTTATTATTTAAAAAAATCTAAATCGGATTCATAGTTTTAGAGATAAAAAAAAATATATAATTAAATCTTTTTTATGCTAATGGACTCAATAGGTGGATATGTTCCCAGACTCCCATATATTGAGTATATAAAAAAAAAAATTGGTGCTTTAAGTTAAAAATTTGGGATTATATTTTTTTCCTTTATATGAGACAATGTAACAAAAATTAAATAGGAAAATTAAAAAAATATATCTAAACCTTGACAATAGTTATTGTCTGTATCGAAAATCCATCCATATGAGCCTATAAATACAAATTGCTAAAGCTATCACTGCTTCCAGCATGACTGGGTCGGCTCGCCCGGGGTAGTACCACCCACTCACAGAAAACTGACGTGAAGTAACAGTGCTTGAATTGACTTTCATTTGGTCAGTGAGAGCACCAGAGGCCTACAACCCCTCCCCTTCCCTTCCTCTCCCCCCCAACACATGCTGGCAATTCCTCTGGTGTTGCAAGTACCTATGGACAGCGGTGATCACTTAACAGGTGACCCATCTGTTTGTGTGCCTATTATGATATAAAAAAAGGATACCAAATCTTAAAAAAACAGTGAAACAGTATAGGAAATTATATTACAAATAAATATGTATTAACAAGATGATGTTACAGATACAGAATCACTATAAATGTATTTTTTTCAAGTTTTTCCTTTATATTAACAGTCACTGTAACCATTACCGTATGTCTAAGTTTTGTCATGCAATATCAAACCATAATAAAATAAAATTATGTAGAATATACCTTTGCAGATGAATTTGTATATGCTACTAGCGGGCCCGGCAGATGTTGTCCCGCCCTGATTATAAAAAAATCCTGGACAAATTATATACCAAAACGTTCCCTGTGAATCACTTTATCCACTGGTGAAAACCGTATAAAGATCCGTTCAGTAGTTTTTGAGTTTATCGCGAACAGACAGACAGACAGACGCGGTAGGGGACTTTGTTTTATACTATGTAATGATTTTGCAAGTAATATTTGAACTGAAACACAATGAATTATTTATAGGAAGCCAGCAATGGCTAAATTATGTGAATCAATAAAAACTACTAGTATTTTTGGTACATAAAATAATACAGCTTTCGAATTAATAAAAATTATAACAATTTACAGATTCAATAAAACACTTACCTCACACCTTTGTCAGTAATTTCATTACATCCTCCCAAATTTAAAAGCTTTAGTAATATACTATATTTAGATAGAGCATAGAGGCCTTTATCCGTGATCTGTTTATTCCCTTCCAAGTTGAAAGTTTTTAAATACTTAAATTTTTTAATAAATATAACAATACAACTTTCTGATATAGTAGCACAATATGACAAGTCTACTTCTTCCAACATACACTGGTGTAGAGCGAGAGCTTCCATAGCACCTGTTGTCAGCCACGAACATTTGGCCAATTTTAATACTCTCAAATTTGTACAGTACAGGATTACTGGCTGTAAACATTTAGCAGATAAGCTAGAGCATTGGCTAAGGTTCAGGCTCGTCAAATTTTGGTTTTGCAGTAACATAGGTAGTAAATCTACATCACGAATACTTGAACATCGACTTAGATTAAGCGCCGTTAATCTTCTGCATGTAACAGCTAATACCTGTAAAATAAATCACTTTTTTATGTTAATTGCGGACAATAGTAATATAATATAGGTAATAGAATACTTAGGCGATATCTTACACTAAATGTGTGAGGCGAAAAACCTTTATTCATCAACTTCAGTGATTTTAGTTTAGAAAAATAGATGTTTATGATTTGTAAGCAAGTTTTGGACACACATCTGAAATTAAAACAATCGCGTAATGTAAGTTGTGGTAATATCTTTGCGACTAGTATATCTTCCCAATATAAATCGAAAATTTGCGTGTTTCTCTTCATGTTCATTATTTGTTTACATGAATATCCATGAATTTTTTTATGAAAATTTCATTTTTTATATTTTGACATAAGTCATAGTTAACGCAAACGAGTTGCCAACAAATAAAATTAAGATTTTTTTTTTCGAACTGACGACGGCCTAACAGGCCTTATAGCTTCACCGAACTACCTGTAGGAACTCCATTCTCATGTTTACGTGCTAGTAACCTTTTTACTACAACTCTCACTGCGCGTTATAAAATATATTAGAAAATATCAAATGGAACGACTTCAGTTTTTGCATTGTCATGAGCTACGAAATCTGTCATTGGTAATTTATATTGTGAGTGTATAATTACTAAATGTTTTCCTAAATACCTATACAATAAAGAAAATAGTGAAGCCATTATATAACTCATTTTACGCCATGCCGATGGATTCCTAAACACGATTCATAATCCAATCTTATTTTACATAATAAAACTTATTGCCGACGATTGTGAAATATTCCATATACCCTTTTTATCTAACTTTGCAGATCTTATTTAGGAAATGCAATATAAAATGGATGTTTTATTCCTGTTAAGTTTATTTTACATTTAATTATTGTCTTTATATCTGCTCCAAGCAACATAATATACAAGAAAAATATATTAGATTACTATATTATACAATTTTAGTATGCATTATGCGATAAGACAACTCTGAAAAAAATCTAAAATGGAACTATATCATCATTACATACTATGTAACAAAGTCGCCTACCGTGTCTCTCAGTCTGTCTGTTCGCGATAAACTCAAAACTACTGAAAGGATTTTCTTGCGGTTTTCACCAGTAGATAAAGGTAGTTTTCCAATTATAGCACTAGAGCGCAATATGCGGCATAATGCTTAACGTTGAATGTTTCAACTCCAGCAACGCTTCGCACAATCGAGCACTCTCAAAAGGAGTGTTTTCGCTTGATGCGTGCAATGGATACCAACTCAGTGACCGAAAATTAACAAGTGTTTTTTCTTTAAGTTGACATTGATCGAAATATTTAATTTATATTATATTTAGTAATATTATTTATTGTTGAAAAAATTTTTAAAGCTTTCATTTCATTGTAGTTTTTTGGAAATATTCAAAGGTAATTCAAGCTGTGTTAAAAAAATTATGTTATGATTATTTTTTTTTTTCAACACTGAACTTAGCGTACTCTACCGGTGCATTTGAAAACTAATTCACGTTCCAATTAAGCTTCAGCATAATTCGGCATTGTGCGCCACTGAGTCGCACTATGCTCTGTAATTGGAAAACTACCAATGTGATTCATGAGGAAGGTTTTAGTATATAATTGGTCAAGAATTTTTTTATAGTCAGGGCAGGTCAACATCTGCCGTGCCCGCTAGTTAAAATATATACACTGTTAATTTCAATGAACAACTTTTCTCGTATATCATATTTGGTTCAAAGATTACGAATGAACAATGCCTACAGGACTCCTTTACTATATTTTATGTATGGTATAATAAGAACAAACGTTCTTATTGCGAGTATAGTTTATAGTTGCATGATCATTAGAGATAACTACTTAATGATGTATTGTTACGAATAAAGATATGTCTCTACATAATATGTGTGACATGAGTTATTTGGCATTTATCTTCGACAGATATGTATTTAGAGTTTGTTTCAATATAATTATTACCAGTGACCCGTCCCGGCTTTGCATGGACGCAATGTGCTCGTGTGAATTGTTATGTGTCTAAATTGATTTAGGTCCTTTTTTAGCGCTTTGATATTTATAGTTCATTAAAGTTATTGAAGCTACTTAAGCATATTCACATAAAAAAAAAATTTATTGCGCTTAATTGAAATCTATGGTCTCCTATAATGTTCATTGAAATTATATGATGTGTGTGGTAAATTTGATCTACATTAAATGCTCAATGTAAATATTTAATTGGATAAAGATTACTAAGGATTTAAGGATACTGATCATAATGCAATTATTTTTTTATAATATGTACAAGTTAAAAATGATTAGTGTAGGTTATCCTTGAGAAATAATAGACGTATAACATTCAGGATTTTTATCTAAGCCTCTCTGGTTGTTTACTATTCAATTCCATGGGTATGCCATAATTATGTACAATATTATTTTCATGTAGGTATCTTATAAAGTTTAGTCAGTGTTAAAAATGCAAGTGCACGAAAATTCTCTCTTACGACCTCATTAGTATTATTAGGAACAATGTCTAGTGGGTCCAGTCAGGGAAACCGATTAACTCTATACGCTCTGTGCTATTTAATCGGGCAGAGCTTTGCCCTACAATAACTTCAACATAGAAGTGCGCTCCGACTTTTTTTTTCTCGAACTGACTACGCTATTGACCTAGCAAGGTCTTACCAGGTTCACCGGACTACAAGTGTGTCCCGACTTCCTATAATACTTATTATACTCTTTCGTCCCGACGTGCGTCGCAATCTTCTCGCTCTTGTTTATACAGGTTCGGGGAAACCGTTCCAGGGCGAATCCTCTGACGGTGGTAATTGTTCGACGTCCCACCATGAGGACGTGTCTGTAGACGGAGGCACAGGCCTCCATATGACCATCTGGGGAGCGTCTCCTAACTTATAATGACTGGTATGTCGTGACGCGAGCAGCTAGATACAATTTAGCGATAAGACAGATACGCTCGAATCATAGAAACTTTGATATCGACCCCTCCACGACTAGCTACGCCACTATTGATACCACTTTCCTTTTTGTCTGTTCAGTCGTGATCTAGGTAATCTATACCTTACAAAACAAGAAGTCTGAACGCTGAACAGATATCTTAGTAAAATCATTGAGTCTCTGTTTTGAGCTAAAATCGCAATATGATTTCAGATGGTAGGATAACACTACAAAAAAGAAACTTTTGCGTAAATTAAATTGTCGCATTTCACCAATAGTAATTAATCTATAATTCACCATAGTTAAATAATAAAAGTAAAAAAATAACGTATATATGCATGTCAGGGCGAAGTTGACGTCATCTTTAGTAGCCGATACAGTCATCCACTAGTGTATGTAGTTACGAATATATGTAGAGACGTGAAAGGTTAAACAAACTGCGCGAGACATAAACCAGCTTCTTTTTTTTCCAAACTGACTACACTGTTAGCCTGGGAAGGCCTTTACTGTTTCACTGGACTACTAAGTAAAGCGCTTAAGAAACGCTGCCGATTTTATTCAGACAACTAGCTCAAGGGTGCACGGCACACCTCGGCTAGGGCTGTTGTCGATACCGCGGATTTAACCCAGCTAAACTATTCAGAGCTATTCAACCATATATTCGTTTGTCAATCATACCATTGTAATTGTATGATTCACAAACGTTTACATGTATGTCGAATGTGAAAACGAAGTAAACTACTCGATTCAGGTTGAATAAAGGAAAAAACCACTCCACCATATGTGTAATGTGTGCACGTATGTGAAGGTGATCTGATGTGTGTACACGTGGATGAGTCACTATATCGCGCTAGTAACAGCTCGAGGGTTCCACTCCTACACTCTAGATGTTACCGGAAGTAACGCAACGTAATGAGTAATTATAATGATCGAATATGTCCCCCCACCCCTTCACGGCGGCGTGGCGGAGAGTCTCGCGAGCGTGGTCGCAAGCACGCATGTTAAAAGAGAACGGATTGAAGTATCCCCGCTCCGTTTCCGCTATGCCTTTTATGGGCTTGCTTCGTATTAGAGGGTAGCGCGTAATATTTATGTCAATACAAATACTTTTTTACGTAAATTTGAAAATATAATAAAAGTAAAAAAGTCATCGCAGTAATTAAACAATACTGGATTGATAAATAAATTGACAATTGCCAGTTTGATCTGCTATCAGGTTAATTGGTGATTAAAAAGATTGAAGTAGAAAATCGCAAAGGTATTTGGAGAATTACATTTGTTAGGAAAAACGTTCGTTATGCTACTAGGTCGAAGTTTTAACTTTAAAAAGTTATCAACGTTCAATATTTATCTAGCCGTTTCACTGATCTTATAAAATCAATTAACTGTGATAGTTGCATTATTTAGATCACATAAAACCCTATTTCCCAAAGTCGTCCAGGTGGATCGCCGCGGGTTTCACAGGAGCTTCGACGTGGGGATACGTTAGCTTGATAAAAAATGAGGGTTCACAATTCGTAAGCGGGTCCTTGAAAATTATCTGCTTTCGATAATGAAGACCTAAAATGTTGGCTTGACTTTACCTATCAACGTAGGCATATAATAGTTTGAGAAGTTCAGCTACTGTTACTTGTAAAAGCTTGGGAATATGGTACAAATGTAGCTGCAGGGGACCACCGGAACCAGCTAAATTTTAAAAGTTGTCTATGAGAAAAAAGTCTGGGAATTTCTAACATAGAGCGATTTTTCGTCAAATTGGATAGACGACTGCCTACTCACCAAACGACTTGTGAATTTATGAGGGAAACTCACCTACAATGGACATAGACCTGATGAACTAAGCGTAAACTTGCAAAATGCTCATTTCTAATTAACGCGAAAGGTCCATGAAACATGGTTATACGGTTTTGGCAGTTAAATTAATTTATAAGAAGGTAAGATCACATTTGAGGAAATATCTCCACGAATCTTTATCCCATTACCTCCCATCAGAAGCTACTACACTTATTGAAATGTTAAACACTATATTTTGTAAGTGCAACAATATCGTGGGATATGTGTAAATAATATGTTAGTAATGATTACGTAAAATTTTATATGTTATCTTAAATTTTTAAATATTTTATGAACGTGTTTTACTTTGAAATGTAATATTGACCTAATTGTAGCTTTCTAATTTTGTGTGTTTAATTTTTCTTAAAGGTTATACGAGATTTTAAACTATCAAATATAAATAAAATACATGTCTTGAGTTTTAATATGAGAGGAGTCACATGAACCAATTAATTAAATTGCTATAATAATAATTAGACGGCCTGAAATCCAGATATAGCTAATTACCATTTATGGTTTACTTTTGGCTTCTTTGTGGCACATATAGGCTGGTATGAAGACATTATCAATTAAATGGATTCTGTTGATAAAAGATAAAATGATTATGAATACATAGCAAAGAGAATGGTTTACAATATAATAATCGTAATGAATATTGTTTACAAGCAAGTGACCATGCTCAGTGAAATAAGCCGAGCAGTTTATCAATGCAAAAATGTATACTCCATAAATCTTAAGCCTTATTGAGAGCATTGTCAGTTCACTGAGCATCTTGTTTGCTTGTGCTTACCTTTTTATGGTATGAAGTAATAAAGCAAAATGCAAAAATAAAGATTTCAACTTGATGATGGTAGCTAGCGACCAGCGGCCTTAGAAAAAGCCCTACCACCATGTTACGGTTTCATTACGATGTTGTCCTTTACCGAAAGATCCAACTCAGTTGCTAGGATTCATACTTACGTCCATCGACGCTATCTAGCATCGCTTCAAAAACCTCTTCAAATTGAGATATAGCAACACGAGCACTGCCGGTTTCTGGCAGTGCATCGATAGAGCATCCACTGTTGAATCCTTACATCGGCTTTCGCATTGTTAATACTTACTAACTTGCCAACGAGCTTATATATAATTATCTTCTGCCCGCGACTTCATTCGCGTGGAATAGTTACATTGGACTAACTAATACGCAGCGGAAGCTCTCGAAAGGAAAAAATCGCGGTTTTGAAACATTCTTCATTGGTGCTTCGCTCCTATTGGTCTTAGCGTGATGATATATAGCCTGTAGCCTTCCTTGATAAATGAGCTATCTAACACTGAAATATTTTTTCCAGTCGGACTACAAACCAAACATACCCTGATCTTAATGAAACAAAGACTAAGTTACTCTCGAGGATATGCTTTATGGTTTACTTGGTGAGGTTTTATTGTGAACCTAATACTTTAGCAGTGATGTGTTTTGATACAAACAGACATAAAGACATTACTAAAAATTATTGAAATGTATTTTATTACTTATTCCTAGACACCTGTAACAATTTTTCTCACGAAATCCTAAAAAGTACAGACATGTTAGATTTACATTCTTATTATATACTAGCGGGCCCGGCAGACGATGTCCCGCCCTGATTATGAAAAAACCTTGACAAATTATATACTAAAACGGTCCTCATCAATCACTCTATCCACCGGTGAAAACCGCATGAAACTTTGTTTTATACTATGTAATGATATGTATAGAAGATATATAATTTATTTATTCCCATATCAAGAGGTACAATATAATATTGTATGTTCTGTGTACATTTTGTAAACGACTGTACTCACATGTAATATCATAACAATCAAATGAATAAAACTGCTCATTAAACGTAACTGTTTGAGGTTTGTATATATTGCTATTCCATAGATTTTCTGTTTTAGTACATTTGTTGCAAGTAAGTTCATCTTTTATGTATTGTATATATCTATTTATTTTATTAGTATGTCAATATTACTCTAAAAGAATTTGATAATCGTCACTGTGCCAGCAGAAATTGATAAATAAACAAAATTTCAGTAATACTAAAAAACCATGTAATGTAAATAAAATATTGTACAAAATTCGTATTTCCAGTTTTGTATAATTTTTCCCTTGAAAAATTTCTTTTAGTTGTGGTTTAGCTTTTGTATCAAACTTTACATTTGAGTCATTTTAGTCAAAAAGTGTTCATCGGATTTTTGGGACGTAATGACATTACCATGATGATAGTTGGTTGTCATTCGCGTTTTGTGAATATAGATTTTTTTGCGAAAGCGGCTAGTTCTATTGGTCTTTAATTATCTTTATGTACAGCTATACTTTATATCTTAATTCACTTTCATTTGCAAACTGGTGAATAAATGCAGAACTATTGTCATCTATAACATACTAATATGATTTTCCAGTGAAAATGCTCTTATAAATTCTTATAGAATGTTGAATTTTAGGAGAATCTTCAGTAAAAAATACTATTGGAAATTTTTGATACGGTTATATTTTATGAGAATTTATTCAGTTTTGAAAGTTACGTCTAGTTACGTAATTATAAAGTTACTAAAACCTAAGGTTCGATATATGTTTTCAGTATTTTAAGGTTATATTAGATTCTCATGACTCTTTAATAGGAATCGGCAGGTGAATTCTTCTGTTTTAATCCTTATAACA
Organism: Antheraea yamamai; assembly: GCA_036509395.1. Taxonomy (NCBI): domain Eukaryota; kingdom Metazoa; phylum Arthropoda; class Insecta; order Lepidoptera; family Saturniidae; genus Antheraea; species Antheraea yamamai. The sequence goes on from AP028426.1 coordinate 1,758,860, forward strand.
TCCAACTAAAGTCTTTTTTTCATTTGTAAAATTATAGGTAGAAAAAGTTTATCTCATACGATATCATAAAACAGTTATCTGAATTTTACCCTCCGTTTCTCATAAAATCCTTTTTTGCTTATACTTTGTAACAGGGTTGTTTTTTTAGGGGCTTTTATTGCAACGAATACAGCAACTGCATTAATTCCCTATATTTTGTAGGTTCACATAAGGAGAGTCGCTGATGAGATATCACAACTGGTCATGCAACATCTTGGTCTCATTCGAATAGGGTTCTGCCAAGATGTTGTGAAAAATACTTATATTTTGAGAACTAACACTCATACTACTTATCAACGACTCTCTTACGATTCTGTTCTTGGGACATTTGTTCAACGGGGTTGTAAAGTCACATTCCTATGCGAGGTTATTACATATGCCTAGCGTTGTTAATAAAAATACTTTTTTACAGTCAACGATATTTTGGTAAAATTATAAGCGATGTTTTTTTTACTTCTCATCAAATATGTTGGCTTTAAGTTCTGCGGTTACGTATTTGATATTTGTAACAAAATTCATGAAAAGATAAGCGATAATGGCATAGAGGTAGCGTGCTCTAACGCAGCGTCTATAAGCGTAGGTTCGAATCGCCGCAATAAGCTGGCGCTTTCGATGAAGGACAACATTGTGATGAGACCATAGCATGGTTAAGATTTTTTTTCACTGCCCGACCAGCTACCACTACCAAGTTGAACATCTATTGCCAAGCGTCTATAGGTATGCTTAGGTAGCTGCACTTGAGAGTTAGCTAAGTTTAGCGCGTTTACCATCTTCAATGACATGATATTTTAACATCAGGTGATATAGTGATCAAACGCTAATACTTATAAAGTAAAAAAATGTTATACTTCTTATAATAGATGCTGTTATGGATGGTTATTCTACTAATTGTATGCGGATACGCATTACATTGGCTATCAAAGAGAAGAGTTAGGCTTCTATTGGCTGGTCTTCCGACCTATCCACAGTTGCCGTTTTTGGGAAATTTACATCAATTATCGGGAAATGGAAAACGTGAGTGTGTATATACTTTTTATATACAATCTACACATATAAATAGATCTGGAGGATCTGTTGATTATCAAAACTGCATATAATTACGCATTACCGTAGGAACTAAGCAGTAATAATTACATTTAAGAGAAGTATTTTAAAATAGGTAAATTAGTTTAATAATAAAGAGAACCTTATAATAAAAAATGTTGGCAAGATCCAAGTCGCGGGCTCTAGGTGGCCAATGATACAAATCGCACTTTTAATAATAAAAAAAGTAACTCAGACATTCAATTTTGTGGGAAAATGTGTTTACAGTTTGATCATAGTTATACGTTCGACTTAAATCTATCTTAAAAATAAATAGATTAACAGAACACTTGCACCATAAAATAATCTGGAGTTGAAATAGAAATTCAAAATTGCAACGTGGCCCCGTCTATGACATTTCTATATCAGTCGGCCCTACAGTCTTCTGCGATAAAAACTAATTCAAAACGCCATCTGTTCGAGACTGATGAAACTTACAATTAATAACAATAATCAACATTGACAATCAATTAATTTATAATTAAAAAAAATTGAGGTCATTAATCGAAATATAAATTATCCTATCTCTCAAGTTGGACCAAATTATACATAAATGCCAACTTTCATGAAGATTGGTTGAGTAGTTTCGGAGTTCATCGTGGACAAACATTATGACACTGGCTTTTTATATATTTAAGTAGTTACCTAATAATTTCTAGTATCCCTTCGTTCGTCCTAATAAAATAAATAATATTTCAGTTTTATTCAATCGCTTGACTGAAATTTCTGAAATTATAGAAGATAAGAAGAAGCCTTTCGTATTGTGGTTGGGACCTCGACCAATTTTGAGTAAGTTAACGTACAGCTTTTTTTATATCATAGGAGGCAAACGAACAGGCGAGTCACCTGATGATAAGTGATCACCGCCGTTCATAGACACTAGCAACACCAGGAGAGTGGCAAGTGCGTTGCCAGCCTGTGTTTGGGAAAAAAGGGGGGGGGGGGATGAGTAGGGGGAGTGGGAAAGGGAGGGGAGAAGAGAGTGGGGGAAGTGGGCCTCCGGCGCTCTCACTGACCGAACGAAACGCAACAATGCAAGCACTGTTACTTCATGCCGGTTTTCTGTGAGAGGGTGGTACTACCCCGGGCGAGCCGACCCATTCATGCTGAAACCAGTAATAGCTTCAGCGTGGCTCTACCACCACAGATGTTAATAAGGATGGTATTTACGATAATAATGGTGTGTACCATTTTCCATCTATGATGTAAACAAATCAAGGTGATTCGATTTGTTGTATTTGAAGCGATGAGGACTTAGTTGATAGAGTGTTGGGACATCGCGTTGGTGGATGTTGTTTCGGATCCTAATAAGGGAATCGGAGCTTTCGGTAAAGGAAAACATCGTGATGAAGCCATAGCATGGTGGTAGGGCTTTTTCTATGTCCACCTGGCTAACTACCACTCTTAAGTTGGAAATCTGTTGCCAGACAACTGTTGGTGTGTTCCGGTAGCTGCATTTGAGAGCTATAGGTTTATCGTGTTTACCATCTGAGACCACAGCGTCTTTCAATATCTTTTGTGATTGCGGTCAGACGCTAAAACTTAGAATAAAACAAAACTATCAAGTGTTCGGGATAAATCAGTGTATTCATGGTAGTTGGTGATTTTAGTGAGATAGATTTATAGGATTGTGCAACGGAAGCTACTATCAACACAGTCTTATTATTGGACACACAATGATGAAGTGGCCACAAACTACGTTACGCAATAGCCAATATATGTGTAACGGAGAGCACTTCACAACCCTCGCACTCAAAGTCACGATACGAAAAATCATACAATTATAAAGGACTGTTTGCGATTTAGTTATTGAATGCAAAACAAAAAATATTCATTTCACAATCGTCTCATTATTACAAATCACACAAATAATAAATTACATAACAATAAAATAAATGATCTTGTAAACGGTCTTAGGTTAAATGTTAATGTTAAATGTTATTTTTTAAAATGACAGGTTCAAATGTTAGGTTTTTTTTTACAATCTAGTGTTATTATGAACATGTAAATAGATCTACGTAGAGTAAGAGTAGTGTTGTATAGAGGCATGAGTTTCGGTGTGTACAATCATCTCCCGATTAACTGGCTTGTTTGTAGAAAGAAATATATGGCAGTTAAATCCATCGTTATATTTTACTTTTGTTTGAACAGTATTCAAAATATCTGATAATTATTTCAGTAACAAGCGATCCTGATGATGTTAAGGCAATAACTAACGCTTTTATTGAGAAACCGTATTATTATAAATTCGGAAAAGTGTGGCTCGGGGATGGACTGGTCACTGCGCCTGGTAAGTCAATCATGAGTTTTAAGACAAAGTAAAAGATTGTTGGCTATAGTGTCGTTCGCGGGAGATGCGGATGTTATGATATTTGAAAGGGACGAATTTTCATGGAATTTTCACAAGTTAATATTGCCAAGGTCAGGCCAAATGTAGGTTTTATTCCATTAAAATTGAAAAAGAAAAATACCTTTACGTGAAGTTTTATGAATCTGCTCAGGTCAGAAGATCGCTTTGTATGTTGATTAGACGATGCGTGTTAAATATTAAAGTTTATTATTTTACAAGCGGCTAGTTTTATGCTAGTTAGTGTCGTGTTAATAACCAAGTCTTTTGTTCATGCCCCGAACTGTGCTGCTTCATGCGATGTACAAAAACATGCTTCATAAGTTAAAAATTAATTTAAAATATACAAAATACAAACTACAGCACAGGTAGTTTGTAGTACGTACCGTTATAGTGGTTAGAATTGTAGAGTTGCACCCAACATATATTTTCTTCCAGGATCAATATGGCAGCAGAATATTAAAAAACTAGCCGGCACATTCAGTGGTTCTGTTGTAGAAGGCTACCAAGGCGTGTTTAACTCTCAAGCTCAGAAACTAGTCAATAAGTTAAAGTCCAAGGTCGGAACTGGTCCATTTGATGTGATGAGCGATCTGGCTTACACAACATTTGAATCTATCTGCCGTACGTTTACGATAGTGGCTTACTTTAATTATTTAAATTTCACACGTATGGGCACATTACTTCATCCCTTAGATCAGACAAGCTATGATTTGTTGTTATTGTGGTTATTTTATTAATTGTATCAAGAGGAGTTGCTAGATCTATTGAGACAATAAATGTGTCAATTTCTTTATAGCTAACAGTTACCCATAACATTAAACCTACAAGGTTGGATCCAGGATTTATTTGTGGGACACAAAGACCAAAAAAGTAAGGAGTGTCCTCTATGGTCTTTGTTTTTTTTAAATACTTGATAGGTTTTAATGTTTAATCACAATCTAATCTGATGTTAAATAACTACGTGGTCTTGGATGGTAAACTTGCTAAGCTTAGAGGGAACTGGTTCTCAAATGCAGCTGTTGGAACACACTAAAAGATGCTTGGCGACAGATTTTTAACTTGAGGGTAATAGCTAGCCAGAAAAACTTAGAAAAATACCTTACCGCCATACTATGGCTTCATTACGATATCTTCTTTCTCAGAAAGCTCCAACTCAGTTTGCCAGGGTTTGAACCTACGTCCATCGTGCTGTACCATCATACGATAATAACTAGAAAAATAATTGTGAATCTTGTAATAGAGGATTAATTAAATTTCCGTTATGTTTCTTCAGGGCGCATCATTTAAAATCAAAATCAAAAATAATTTATTAAGTTTAGACCCTAAGAAGGTGCTTATGAACATCAAAACCTCCACCGGTTCGGAAAACAACTCAGTCATCGAGACGAACCGGCAAGACACTCGACCAGGTTTATCTTTTTAACATATAGTATATGTATATATTTATAATCGTTTCTAGTGGACGCACAGAGAGAAGTTAATCCCAGATATCACCACCGTTTACATATTGATCCTAAATCCTTTTGATAATAAAATCTCTTTGACATGTAAAACTCACAGTCTACTAAATCGGTAATATGCTTTGGGACTTTGTTGTAAAACTTAACATTATTGACCCAGTGTTTTCATATATATAATACCTTCAGGTCAGTCCATTTAGACGATCGAATTTCCAGAGAAGGAGAGGAAGTTTCAGTTAATTTCTTACTGTTATATAGTTTTGTTATTTGCGATTTTCCACTTTGGGTAGTATGGTCCATACGTAGAAAGAAACAAGTCTTTATAGTGTATATTAATTTCTTAGAGTCTCAAGTCCTTAACTTATTTGTATAATCTTGCTCGTGTTCCTATGCCCTTCCCTCGATCTTTTGCTAAGCTACAATAAGATTGGCTTAAAATAAGTACTGTAAATTATTATTAACTAGCGGGCCCGGCAGACGTTGTCCCGCCCTAATTATGAAAAAATCCTTGACAAATTATATACTAAAACGTTCCTCATCAATCACTCTATCCACCGGTGAAAACCGCATGAAAATCCGTTCGGTAGTTTTTGAGTTTATCGCCAACAGACAGACAGACAGACGCGGTAGGGGACTTTGTTTTATACTTTGTAATGATAGTGGATGCTGTAAGAATTATGTTGAAAATCCCATAGAGACAGCTCTTGGGGTCGAGCGTATATCAGAGAGCATCGTCACAAAGGAATATTATCAAGCTTTTAATCGTTGTTTGGAGCTCTTCATATGCAGAGGCCTAAACTTGATACTCCACGTAGATTTTATCTACTGTCTCACTCCTTCGTATAAGGAGTTGAATAAATGCGTCGCAGTCTTGCACAATGTTTCACATACAGTAAGTCTGAATTAATTCTAAATTACTTTTTCCTGTTTCTTGAATTTAATAGTGAGTAGGTTGTTTCCTGATTATACTAAAAATTTCAATATATTCGGTTCATAAAGTCGATCTATAGGATTTGTTAAAAGTGGTAGAACTTGAACTGGTTTTCAACCAATATTTTTTGGGATATAAAGTTGTTCCGGTCTACATAGTGCAGTTTGTTACGCCCACAAGTTTAACTAGCGTATTCATTTAATCTAGTATTCGCCGACCGGTCGCAATTCAATCATAATCATTGTATAAAATTGTCCCAAATTCAATAGACAAAACAAAAAAATATTTTAAAATTTCAATGTATTTTTAATCTATTTTTACGTAAAACTTGTTGTCTGTTAAGAATTTCGTGGTAAATAATTTTATCAATATTTTCAAATTGAACAATTTTATCATTTTCGAACATAACATATACTTGTACTGCCCTTATACTTAATGTTTTGTTATTGATCTTAGCTTTCTGGTGTAATCACTTTTTATTAAAGGATTACAACCTGCTATTCCAAACGTATTTGAAATTATTCCATTATCATTTCCGTGATACAGGATAGCTTATTACTCAAGTTATTTAAATTTCAGTACACAGTTCGTTAGTTTTCTATCGTTTTTAGGGCTCTATATAAAATATTTGAATTGTATACATACTGAATTATATTATAAACAGTGTTTTCATACGTTTTTTTAATATTAGGTCTTTACCTATGAAATTGCCGTTTTGTATGAATAAATTTAAACGAATTTTTTTCATGTATTTTTTATTTGTATTAATCGAAGTAATCACCCATGCAATCAATGCATCTTTGCCAACGCAGTGGCAGTTTATTGATGCCCTTCTTAAAGAAATCAGCTGGACGGGAGGCAACAAATTCTTCAAAGGCATTTTGTACTGCCTCTCGGGTATTCAATTTTTTTCCCACCAAGGAGTTATCCAAATTCTGGAAAAAGTAGTAGTCTGTAAGCGCAAGGTCTGGTGAGTAGGGCGGATGACGGAGAACTTCCAACCCCAGTTCTTGCAACTTGGAGACCGTCTGCTGTGCAGTAAGAGGTCGCGCGTTGTCGTGCAGGAGCAGCGGAGACGAGCGATTGACCAATGCTGGTTGGAGATGTGCCAGCTTCTCCATCATTGTGTTCAGTTCTTCACAGTACACATCTGCAGTAATGCTCACCCCGTTTGGTAAGAAGCTGTGATGAATCATACCGGCGCTAGACCACCAAACAGTGACCATCACTTTTCTAGGGGTAAGTTTTCGTTTAGGGCATTGTTTAGGTGCTGAACCAGGATCCAACCAACTTGCTGCGCGCTTGCGGTTATTAAACAGAATCCATTCTTCATCGCAGATAACAATGCGGTTCAAAATTCCTTCATTTGTGTGTCTGTTGAGCAGTGCAAGGTACGTCTCGACGCGTACTTCGCGCTGGCGATCATTGAGTTTGTGGGTCACCCATTTATCAAGCTTTTTTACCTTGCCAATTTGACGCAGATAGACCAATAATGTTTTGACGCTAACGTCGTAAGCTGCTGCTAATTCAGCCGTAGATTGTGTATCATCAGCTTCCACAACGTCTTCGGACGACCGCGAGGTTCATTTTTCAGGTCGAAATTCCCAGAACGGAAGCGAGCAAACCAATAACAGGTGGTGCGTTGGTTTGTAGTGTTAGCTCCGTAAACGTCGTTGATGTTGCGTGCCGCTTGTGCCGCGTTGCTGCCACGACGGTACTCATATTCCATAATTACTCGAATTTTTAACGTATCCATGATGACAAAAAAGATTGAAATGCGATGAAAATGTAAAATGTAACACTAATCAATAAACAAATGACTACTTTTGGAAAAAGAATTCCATGTTTTTAAAATAAAATTAATTTGAAATTAGAATTCTTAGCCAAACAAAAATTATTTTGATTTGTAATGGCCAGTACTGCAGAACAGCAATTTCATAGGTAAAGAAAGACTTATTATTAATACACATTTATATTACATTTAATTTAAGGTGATGAGGAAGAGAAGATGCGAGAGAAGAAAGAAGAGAAGTAACAACCAGAACAATGATCGCGGTATAAAGTTTTTATTTTATTTTAGAGCTATAATAGAAGAATGCATTAAATACTTCAATAAATAAGTTTTATAACCTGATGGAATTTACTAAACAAATGCATTAGAATTGGATGTAAAGCTTACTATACTTAGAAGCATTAAAGAAACTGAAAAAAAAAGTCGAGGTAGTTATAAGGACTGCCGACAGAAGTGAAAACTTAAAACAATGAAATAGCTGTTCTTTTTTGATAGTTTAAATCAAGTGTAGTCTGAATTATTTATATTTCATAAATTGTAAATTGAAATTATTAACATTTCTCTAGTTTTCACATCTATTGGCACTCCGAGCAACAATTATATACATTTTTATACTGCTTATTAATTAATCAAAAATATTATGGGCCGCACAAGCTCAATCGAAAATATCAATATTACATTTATATAGGCCGCTATACTTCGCATCACTTGTCTGACGCAAGCGTAATACTCCACGAGCATGTCGAGGTCATCGGTGACGCGAACCCATAAGCTTTTCCTTGATCAAATAAATTTATTTCATTAGCTCAACGCGGTTAAAAAAGTTTTAACTAAAAAAATACACATAAAAAAGGTAATTTAAGAAAATATAAATCTGATACGAATTGATATGTTTACAGAAAGAGAAAATCCTAAATTCAAAGCTTTCCTTGATATCCTAATGGATTTACAAGAAATTGATGCAACGTTAACAGAGCAGCAAATAAAGTCTGAAGTAGATACAATAATTGTTGGTGGACAAGAGACGGTGGCATCCACTCTGTTTTTTTCTTTATTAATGATCGGTTGTAACAAACGAGTGCAAAATAAATTGTATACTGAGTAAGTCATTATCAATTCTAAAAAATCTTGTAGAGTACCCGCTAACGTAGGCGTTTATCTTTACCCAGTGCGGCCAGTGCCACTAATTCCAAATTATAATTTTGTGCTCTTTTAGCATTTCGTTACAACTATTTGATTAACAGATATATAGTTATAGAGATATGATCCGTATGTACATTGAAAATTAATACTTTATTAAGTTTGTTTTATATTTGTAATAAATTATTTATTGTTGCTTTTGCCGGTGGCGTATTTGATTCAGAAGAAATTAACTTTGTACTCGTAAATACAAAAATTAAATAAGTTGACTATCTTACAATCACACTTACATTTATAATGCTGGAGTTGCAATCCGTTTGAAGATCTCTTACTTGTGGTATTCGCTTCGATGTCTAGGATAGAACTTTGCTGTGACGCACCGCAGCGCACTTTATGTACCTTTCAACAAAGAAGGGTGGAAAACTCTGGAAGGCTACATTACTCGAACGATTCGACAAATGTCGAGACCGGTTATTTATAGAACCCCATTGTATTTATTCTGTTGCCAGTGTAAATGGGAAATTCTTTGTTTAATCATATCGAGTCTTCATACAGATTGTGATTATATTTATAAAAAACATCAGTATTTTATGTGTTAGCACTTCATTGATAGTTTTTTTTATAACAATTTATTGAACACTATAAATTAAAACTTTATCTAACATTTTGTAGACACTGTGTTTTAATAATATATATTATTCAATATTTAAGATTGAGAACTATATTTGAAGATAGTAATCGGCTAGTGGATAAGGAAGACCTTAGTCGAATGCGGTACTGTGATGCTATAATTAGTGAGACTTTGCGTTTGTTTCCACCGCTGCCTGTTGTCATGCGTTACGCGGACAAAGACTTACAGATGAGTATGTAGATTTAGACTTCTTTCAAGGAAATCTTATTTCAACGTCACTCTAGTTTCATATAGATCAAATATATGATTCTTAATTTTCAGAATCTTACACAATACCTATCGGAACAGCGTGTGCTATAAATGCCTGGGGTGCGGGACGGTCACGTCAAATTTGGGGTCCAGATGTCCTCGAATTTCGTCCAGAGAGATGGCTGGAAGGTGATCAGCCTCCAGTGAATCCAGCCTCATTCCTCGCGTTCAGTTATGGTAGAAGATCGTGCATTGGTATGATAATAAAAAAACAATGTGTAGTTTTACGAAACCACGATGAACGCGTAACTTTTTTTCGGCATAGGCATTTAATCGAACATTTTCGGAAAATTATTTGATTTTGGCCATTAAAATCGCGTTTTAAAACTTAATAATTCGAAGATGGGAATGATAATAGGAAATCAATAATAGACAAGATATCGAACCGTTCATTGGAATCTGATTATTAGAGTACGGAATACATAATAAATACAATCATGCAGATGATAGACATATTGGCCCTTCATTTTACCACTATTCCATCCCGATAAAATAACGGCAGTGAACGATCCGCACCAGCATGTCTCTCCAAACAGAGCCTGTTCACGCCCACGCCCGTGTAACTACAGATCACGCCGCCGTGATATGGGAGTCAATTTCGCTTCCGCACACCAGATTAGGGCCCCAGTGGCTCAAGCCTAGGTCCGTTCCCTCGGCGAGGAGCCCTTGAGTGCGCTGGTCGCGCGATACAGTGACACAAAATCTTACATCACTGTGTCAACATTACACATATCACCTCCACACACGTACCTGCATACACACTTACGCATGAAAGTGGAAGGGTTTTATTTTTTTCCCCTTATCAAATTGAAATAGTTTAGAAAATTATCCGATACAAAATTATATAAGAGTTGTTGAGGTGTGTATGCTTGGTTGAGGTGTGTATGAGGTATATATGTTTCAACAACTCATATATGTATGAATAGTTAGCTTAGCTTAGCTCAGATAGGTCGCGAATTGCATGTATCAGGCACCAACCCAAGCCGAGGTGTGCCATGCATCCTTGAGCTAGTTGTCAAATAAAATCGGCTGAATACCTCAAGCGCTTGCCTTAGTAGTCCGGTGAAGCTGTTACAGCTGTTGCTAGGTCAATAGCGGAGTCAGTTCGAGATAAAAAAAAAACCACTACTCTACGACCGCGCGCGCGCGCCGTAATGTGACATGCGTTAGATGGGCGAAAACATATAGGGGGGATGGAAAAAAATGTTTCACTTTTTAAAAAAAATGTTTTTTATTCCGACTTTGTATATTTTTGTGTCTTTATGAGGTTTTTATTTATAGGTAAAAAGTATGCAGCTGCGATATTAAAAACAATGTTAGCTTACTGTGTGAGAGAGCTGGATTTTGATTCCGAAGCTTATAAATTGGAAATGAAGGTTGATATCGTGTTGAGACCAGTGTCTGGTCATTTGATAGAAGTAAGGATGCGTAAGTAGGCGATGAAAATAAAATGTATACAAATTTCTTATTCTTTTATTTAACGCTACAAGAAGTGCACACGATGTTGAGATACGTGCTTATTTTGCTAACGTTTAGGAGTTAAAATAAATAAGTACTTTCGACTTATAATGAAAATCATTTAAACTTTATTATATTTTCCATCATTTATTCTACATTTTTATAATAAGCGATTATAATGAAATTTTGCATACAAGTTGTCAGAGGTACAGAAAAGAACATTAAACCCTTAAATCCAGAAAAAACTACTATTCTCAAGTGTAAAGTCGAATTAACGTGAGCGTAACCGTGAGCGAAAGCTATTTATCAATATTAATATCATCAGTGGGTCGAATATCGTAAATGATTTTCTGTGTCTTGTTAATTTGTAGTTAAAATTTATTTATTTTGATATATACAGATAGAAGTATTAATGAAAGCCTTATGTTTTATTAGAGGTAGCAAGTGAAAGGCACTTTTAAACTTTCTTCAAAGTTGTTCTAAGGGTGGTGTAAGCAGAATATATGGACTTGAAAACCGACATCATGCAACTAAAATTCAACATCGTAATTCCTCCAGCCGATAGCTTCAAAGTCTTCTGAGAATTATGCAGTAACAGCAAGACGATCTTCATATTAAATTTATCGAACTGTTCCCATCCGCAATCGTAGACTGCCCGTTCGAACACAACATTCGCATCCATCATCTTCTGCCCAGTGTAGCAATCGATAGCAACTTGGATAATTGCGAAAGGTATTTGGAGGAATGTGTTCTCTAATCCACCAAGTAGTTCCGCAATCAGTCCCATTATTAGAAATATGTATCCCATCGCAATAGCACCTCGAAACACTGACTCGACTTGGTGAACCAAATTTATATTGGTAGCGTGACTTTTGCCAATCGTTGTAAGATGATATTTGATAAATTCATTCATAACTTTACGCTTAGTTTGTTCTGTTATAAGGTTTCGGTTATCAGTCGTGATTCCATAATAATGTTTTTCCGCGTCTTCCCAAATATGACGGAGTTCCTCACTCAGTGCTAACATTTGGGCCTCAGTGTAACCGATCACAGCAATTAGAAGGGCAGTAACATTTGCGGCCGCGTAGCAAATGAAGCAGACACTAGCAGTCATTAAGAAGTACGCTATTTCGTAGTTGGGTGTTTCAAGCATTGGTTCTAGTCCTGCAAAATAAAAACAAATACTTAAGAATTAAAAAGAGGACAGTAGCACGACTATAGAAAGTTGAATGATGATTTATTTATCATGGGTCATCAACATGACAAAATAATAACAAATTGTAATTAAATTTAAACGTAGTCATATTTACAGACAACCACAGCAAGCTCAAACGAAATATTTAACGATTTTAAAGATTTGACACAAATAATATGAAAACTAACAAACTATAACAGAGACAGAAAGAAAGTACTAAACTTTATTTCATGAATAGATTAATATGTCTCTACCGCTGTTCTCAATTTATTTCATTTATTTGAGAAAATTAGAAATATTTTATGTAATCTAAATATAAAAAATCTAGTGTCATGATGTTTGTACACGATGAACTTTGAAACTACTCAACCGATCTTCATGAAAGTTGCGATCTATGTATAATTTGGTCCAACTTGAGAGATAGGATAATTTATATTACCTTTAATGACCTTAATATTTGTAATTACAAATTAAATTATTGTCACTGTTGATTATTGTTATTAATTGTAAGTTTTATCAGTCTCAAATAGATGACGCTTTAAATTAGTTTGTTGACAGAAAACTGTAGGACCGACTGTTATAGATATAGATGGGGCCACGTTATAATTTTGAAATTCTTTTTCAATAACTGAGCCACAGCTACGCATAGCAGAGTTAGCTAGTATAATATATAATCTAGATATTCTGTGAACTGGAGAGTAAATGTAGAAATATTTTTTTACCATATATGATAACACGGTCTTCCAAGAGGTGGCGTCCTTCCAGGAAAAAAGGTTTACTCCAGTAAGTGATACCATTACCCATGATCACAAGCCAGTAAATTATAGCGCGTCTTTTTACTGTCTTAAGCGTTTTTAGAATATTAGCATAGAATCTACCAGATTTGTCCACTAAAGCATCGCAAGCAAGATATCCTTCCACTATTTTACGTAATTTTTTTCTACAAAAACAATATGATTGACACAATAGAGTTTTTTGTATAAAAATGTATTTGAAAATATTGATTAATTGATATATTGAATTTGTATGTAATAACTGTGGGAAATAATTTAAAAAAGTTTCCTTTGTTGATAGTATATGCAACTAAATAACAAATTATTTAGTGGTTAGATCTTTTTATTTATATCGTTTGTTTTCTTCAAAGAAATTCATTCAAAGAAGCCTTAATGAGTTAATAATCATTTTTATCAGGCTGTAATAGACCCACTGCAGGGCCATATGCCTCTTCCCGAAGGATGGTATGCATAATCACCACGCCAGCCTACAACGTATTGACGACGATTTGAAACTCAGATAAGTCTACAGTCCTATAATTTTCCCACATACAGTGGTATTACAAGAACATTTCTCAGGTTCAGGTTTCCTCACGAATTTTCCTTCACCATCAGCCGATACTGTTACCAATTGAAATTAGTAAATGTACGCGAATTCCGAAAAAATTGTTTGTATATAGCAGGATTCGAACCTGGGGACATCGGAATGATATTCCACCGGTCAAACCACCATAACCGCTTAATAATTAATAAGTTAATAATTGTTCTAATATCCTTAATCTTTGAATTAATGATCTTCGTTAATTCTCTTTTTTGGGACCGAGAGAAATGTTAAATATTTTTCATGTCGAATAGAGTAGCAACATCAGATATTGTTCGCTATTTCACTCTGAACGTTGTGGATGGTAATATGAAATGGCACATACGTTATAACCAAGTCCTCAGGATTTAACTCCATCATAGACAGACTTCCTTTAAGTCTACTTATAACATACTGGTTTCAAATGGCCATTGGCCTGTCTTTTAACATTTAATGGACTGCGAGTCTACTGTTTAAATTAAGTTAATTAATAATAAAGAGAAAAAGAGGAATCTAGATTTAAAATTTTAAGTAATAAAAATGTTGTACATATAAATAAAAGTGTAGAAGAATTTAATGATTCCGATCTCGCTGGATATGCCGAGTGAGAAGACAACCATCGCTCCGATCTTGTCCCCAGTTTGCTGGCACCGGACGAATACGAACCACAGCATTGACACAAGGTAAGTGTACCAAAATGATATAGTTACAGTCACTGTCGATAGATAGAACACAGAAGGTATTGCTGAAATAAATATTCATGCCATTATTACTGAACTCTACTACTGTATATTGTGTCGTTACATTACAATATGAGCTAAATTCAATTTTAATCTTTCATATAACATGTTTTATTATTTTAAGAATTCCAGTTTTTATATACCGAGAACGAAGCTCAAATTTTATCGTCCATAAGGTTTTTAGTTTTTTTTATTCTATTATTATATATATTATATTATTATTATTATATAATATATTATTATTATATATATACTATATATATTATTTTATTATTAAAATTTGAAGATCTTGAAAAATAACGTAAAATATTAGGAACGGCTATAATTGGATTTAGCTCATTTTGAAATTTAAGGACACATATGTTTTTTAATGGACTTAAAAAAGGAAGTTCTGTATTCGCCTCGGATGTTTGTATGTCCTCATAAACTACTGATCCGATTTGAATGGTGTTTCTGTTGTTGGAAGCTTAATTCTTCAGGAAATGTTTTAGTATATTAAACATTAGAATCTGATGAAGACATCTTCGGGGACATGCAATAACTCTTCAATAACAACCAGCTAATGACTGGCGATCGCTGTAATCGTGACGTAATTGTATTCTTTTCACTATTCCATACCAAAAAATCACGCATATATGAATTAAAAAAAAAGAAACGAACAAAAACAATAAAAAAAGTGTATGTGTACACGCGTTAGAAGTTATACTTCTTTGGCGTAACAAGATAAAAATCTTTTCAAAAATTTTATCTTTCGCTTTATTCTACATTTGTAGAAAAAACGACACTAACAATAGAAAAAAGGTAATTAATACATTGGAAGTTTTAATACACAGAAATACAAACAACAAATACAAAGAAACAAAATGTTGACATAGTCAACTAACAACTCAACTGCTAACTTCAGGGTGTCGGTTTTTCGTGACGGTGTGCGCGCGCATCGTAAAAATCTACTCTCATCATTTTTCCCTAACGCGCCAAAAGAAGTATAACTTCAAAAGAACATAAATATACCGCTTAATTTATACAGAATATAATATATTTTTTCAGAGAAAAAAGAACCTCCCTCAAAAAATTATGAACTCTAAAATGTAAAATAAATATATTACTTAATTTTATTACATGCTAGGTAAGGAAAGGTCACTGGTACTCAAATATAGATGTTGAAGCAATGTTCAGCTAAGAGGCAATAGTAAATATTATGTACGTACGTTTTTTATTTGTGCTGTCTATATTCATTGTGAGAGGCCTCAACAAGAATGCTATATTCCAGAGCATAGTCGGCAAATCACAGTGCTGCAGTCCAAACTTACGGATCCAACTCCACATTTTAAATATAGACAATATCATTTTTATATCTTTTTCTTCCTGAAAGAGAATTACGTGGGTTTGGCACAGTTTTAATCTATCCAACAAGGCGTAAACAAATTGAGATCTAAGCTACTGTGAGATTGTATACAGGTTCTTGGTCAGTGTATTTCGTTTCTCGTATGAAATAAGGGGCATTTACATGAAGCGAGGGATAAGTAAGTTCATTAATCAGCTACGACGCAGGGCTAATAATAATTAGTCATTGTTATATTGTAATTATAGTACATACAATCGCTTTGTAATATTGGCACATAAAGAACGTCGGAAACTATAATACGATATAGGTATGATCAGTGTAACGATGAATATCCATTAGTATTCGTGTTTAAAATTGAACGCATACGGTGTTATTAGAAAGTTAAATACGTATTGGACACTTGCTTTAAAAAGGTTTCGAATATTTAGCATTTAGCACTGCGGTCGCTGATTGTTCGCCATCTCGCTTTGGTTACGTTAGGTTAGACTTGCGAAAAAGGATAACGCGGACTTGCCTCTGGCGAGCGCGGTGCATTTATTTCGAAACCTTTTTAAAGCAAGTATTCAATATGTATTTAACTTTTTTGTAATAACACCGGTAATGTTAAAGCAAATTCCTGTAACGCAAAAAAAGATTTAGGACACACTCAATTTTGTTTCTTTTATAACATATCAATACATTTCTGAAGGAAAACTTCCTTAGACGCGTTGAAGGTTATTTTTTGGCAGGAGATAAACTTATAATTTCGCGTGATGACATGCTAGTAAGCGTGTCCGGCCGTATTGTACTTGCACGGCTTGTTTCAGACTAGTGACGAGTATAGCGGCCTGTGTACATGTAATATTGATATTTTGCTGTTCATCACAGGATTGATCGATTAAATAAACTTTGTAAGAATAATTATTGCTCCGGAGCCAATAGCCAATGGCAATAGATGTGAAAATCAGACAATATTAATAATTTCAATAAACAAATTATGAAATTAAAATCATTCACACTATAATTCATTTAAAAATTCAAAAGAGAACAGTTATTCCATCGTTTTGAGTTTTCACTTCTGTCAGCAGTCCCTTTTTTTATTTCACTATTGTACTCTACAATACCTGGTGAAAAACACTTAAAAAGTTGTGATATAGAGCTTAGTTATTTCTATTTTACTCTTCGTTTAAATTAAACCGAGTTTTAAGTGTTAATCTTTACTGAATAAGCCGACAATGAATTAAGACCGAAATATAACGCGAGTTTTAGAAAAACCAAACTTGTCTCTGATTATATTGACTGTATATGAACGTGTGACTGTTCGCTACAATTACAAAAGTATTTAGTTATACGCACGCGTCGTTCTTTTGACTGTGTATAATTAAATATCTGTTATCAACCAGGGAATGCTATTTACACACTTCCCAGAAAAATAAACTAATAGAATATATATAATTCAGTGGTGAATTTCTTAACCTAAGAGTGGTCTAACACGGGAGCTATTTTGCAAGTATGTAGGTACATAACGTACTTTTTGTATCTATCTATACATTTCTTATGTTTACACAATTAATTGTGTTATTAGCGTATAAATGATATGGTAGTTGGTACTATTAGTATAATTTGATAGTGCTTAGGGTATTTAATAAAAGTAATCGTTCGTGGCGTTCGATAGGCTTTGTAAGCGATTTTTTTATACTTCTTATGGAATATGTAATTTTATGTTAAATTCATGGATTAGGACAGCGTGTTATTGTTTTGTTTTAAATCCCAACAGCGGATGGGCACTTGTTACTAATTAATAACTTATAAGTATAATTTTTAGAAATGTCTGTCTCTATGTCTGTCTGTTTGTTTGTTTAAACACGTATTACTGCTAAAAAATGCGTTTATCATAAAGCCTGTCTTCGAGTAACCATAAGTCTTTGTTTTATTAAAATCGGTTCGGTCTATCAAAAGGTATTGTAATTTTAATGATAACGCAAATTAAGTACGAGACAAAATAAATGAAATTAGTACATTCAGATGACTTTATTAAGCACTTTTTTTATATAAAGTTCCACGTGGACGAAGTCGCGGGTACATCTAGTTATAAATTCGAAACTAAGTTTATATTTTCTTTTTTGTCCATTAATAATGATTTAACAGCTGTGTAGATTCTAAGTTCACTTTAAGTTGTGCTCTCATGTATTTAATGTTTGTAACAAAATATTTGAAAAGGCAAACCATGATGGCACAGTGATAGCGTGTTTGTATATAGCGTCGCTCAACGTAGGTTCTAATTTTTTTAGTGTTCATTGCGCCTACCACCAATTCGTAAGGGTGGGCCCAAGGTCTTCCCTCTTCAGACCATAAGTCGAGGCCTTGCTGAGGGGTCAACGACCTGCCGGGTCGGGTAGAAGTATTACAAAGGCAGTTTCTGCCCACCCGGCTAAATGGTATAAGAAGAATACTGAGGGGGCTTAGTCAGTACAAATCTGGCATTCCACCTATGCTGCCCGAAGAAATCGAAGAATATTCCGTCGCGTTAGTTATAAAGTTACGAATTTCTACAATAAACCGGAGCTTTTGTTGAAGCAAAATTGTAGTTTCAATTCTGTTGCCAGACATATGTAGATCTAGGTTTATCGTGATATTATTTTAGTCAACATGGTCAAGTAATATCAGATGTGATCGTGCTCAAAGGTGCTACAAATCATTAATTGTATTGTATTGTATGCTTGATAAGAAATAAAATTTCATAGAACCGAAGATATCTCAGTATTGGTGGTCTCGGACGTCCCACCAATTAATGTGTGTTTGAATGTCCAGGACAATAATTCCTTCATCTATATAAAGTAAACATAAAAGACCTTTCATTTATTAAATTATTATAGGAATGTCTATTCTTAGTAGGCATGTTACTTTTGATAGTTATTTTAATTTATCTACTAGTTTTGTTAGGTTATTGTTTATTGAAGCATTTATTTTATTTATTTGGATTGCTATATGAAATATCATAAGAATCCATCCAACGGTTAGAACTTGAGTGATTGAGAAAGTTTAGACGAATCTATTTTCGCATTTATAATATACAAGCTCTTGCTCGCGACTTCGCTCGCATTAATTGAGATATATAGATAATTTCTTCTTTTTTTTACTTAGTGCAGCGGCCGTATAGCAGAAGTTGTAAATATTGAATTATATTAAGTACAATAACTAAGCATTACTCAATTAAATTATTATTAATTCCTGATTCATAAATGTATCTATTTACAGTCGTGGCTAATGCAACAGTCAACAGTCCGATGAATAATATAATAATAATAAGAAGGAACATACTAGACGGAAAACCTATAACGGTTTATCATATCGACACAACTTACACTATTAATAATATTGAAAAATTAAGTTACGTAATATTAAATTTTGATAAAAATTTGAAATAGAGAACAAACAGAATAAGAATATATGAAAAAATAAGTTCATTTATAAAAACTAAAATTAACCTGTGGAAAAGGAAACAAAATAGCTCATATAATCAAGAATATCATTAAATAAAACAAAGTCCCCTACCGCGTCTGTCTGTCTATCTGTTCGCGATAAACTCAAAAACTACTGAACGGATTTTCTTGCAGTTTTCACCAGTGGATAAAGTGATTCATGAAGAAGGTTTTGGTATATAATTTGTCAAGGATATTTTTATAATCAGAGCGGGACAACGTCTGCCGGGCCCGCTAGTTGATGTATAATTTTATTGAGTGTTGTTTAAATATTCATGGAAATAAGTTATGTTGAACTGTCCGTTTGAATTTTAAAGCTCGAAACTAATTTAAAATAAATTAAATAATATTTTATCGAATCTAAACTTTACTCAGTCGCTACACTTCCTCACATTAGAATTATGTTGTTAAGTAATGGATACCTTGCGAGTGCTAACAATATGAATATGTTATGATATGATTGTACAATTACGTTGTTGACTTGTTATTCAACACCTGACGATGTCCACGATGAATAAACAAACGGTCAATTTTGTTTTGACATGAATTATTTTCTCCGTGTTCGATATATGCAATATTGGTATGTTCGTTATATTAAGCCGGCTTTTTTGGGTCTCGTTCAAATCGTTACTTTATAGCTTAAAATGATACTTTTCGCATTCCTTTAACATGAAGTTTTTTTTAAATGTAAAAACCATGTTTACAAGTTCGACTTAATTTGTTTTAAAACTAAATTAAGCCCTTTAAGTCTGTTCTAAAAGTAGGGATAGGCTGTCTAATTATCTTACTATTTGGTCCTTGTACGACAGTTAGGATAAACTGAATTAAGTCGCAGTGTCATCGAAAAAAGTATTTACATTAAAAAAATGATATAAATCTGAAGTACTGCATTTATTTAAAATAATTTAAAGTAAATAACATAATTACTATACTCGTATGTTATAACATCTATTAATTTCATTTTATTTTAAGATTTATTTATCTTCGGATAATTTACCGTGAAGCAAAGCTGTTGCATTCCTAAATTCGCCCACTTTATCAGTGCTAAGTTTTTCACATGGTTAAATCAAAAAGACGACAGCCGTCTATATTCGTAGTTGTGATTGTATTGAAGTGCCTGTTGAATTGGACGTAGATATACTTCTCGCAACGTTATTTTACTTTCTCGTGAATTATTTTTTTTAAACATACTAGTGGGCCCGGCGGGCGTTGTCCCGCCCTGATAATAAAAAAACCTTGACAAATTATATACCTAAATCATCCCCATGAATCATTGTATCGCATGAAAATCTGTTCAGTAGTTTTCGAGTTTGTCGCGAACAGACAGACAGACAGACGTGGCAGAGGACTTTGTTTTATACTATGTAATGATTAGCCAATGTTCACGATTTTGTTCACTTGGGAAAATGCGACTATCAGCGGAAATTACATACCTATTTGTATTTTTATAATATTAAAAGATGGTTGTCTATTACTTTCATTTATTTTATTTTTTATTGATCGTTAAAGATTACAGAAAAGCGGTACATATCGTTATGCTATATCATCTTAGTTACGATCCGGAAAATTACATTCAAAATACTGAAAGCCATACAAAAAGCTAGCATTTATGAAAATTACTTGTGCGCCATCTATTTTACGTTCACGGTAACAATAATGTAAGCTCTATGTAGCGTGACACGGAACATGCGACATGTAGGCTTTTTTTTCATTCTAATTTTGTAACAAGCCTTGACTAAGCTTTATTCATGGTTGTCCTAAGAGTAGTGTAAGCTGAATATATGGATTTAAAAACCGACATCAAACAACTGAAGCTCAATACGGTAACCCCGCCTGCTGACAACGTTAGCGTCTTCTGGGAATTCTGCAGTATTATCAAGACAGTCTTCATATTGATGTTATCAAAGTTCTCCCACTTGCAAGCGTAAACTGCCGCTTCAAATATTAAACTCGCGTCGATCACCTTCTGTCCAATATAACAAACCATTGATAATTGTATGAACGCGTATGGCATTTGCAAATATGTATTCTCCAACCCACCGAGCAGTTCTGCTATCAAACCCAGTATTATAAACAAGTAACCCATAGCAATTGCTCCTCTGAAAACTAACTCCACTTGGCTGAAAAGATTTATATTAAGCGCGTGAATTTTTATGATCTCCTTCAGGCGATATTTGATATAATTGTTAATAATTATACTTTGTTCTCTTGATCGTTCATTATTTATGTCGTTCAAGTTAGTAATAGCAACAGTTTCACGACAGTGTAGCGTTGCGTCTTCCCACAGGTGTAGTAATTCATCGCTGAGGGCTAACATTTGAGCTTCGGTGTACCCCGCGACTATTATGATGAACACAGTAACGTTTGCCGGCGGATAGCAGATGAAAAAGAGGCTGCCTGTCATCAGAAAATAGGCTATCTCGTAGTTCGGCGTCTCATACATCGGTTCCAGGCCTGTAAGTGGAGTAAATTGAAGAAATTTAGTAGATCGTCTTTTAAAAATCGTAAAGATGTATCAATTATAATAAATATGCTTATAATCTAAGTATTTAGACCTATACAAAAGTGTGTTTCTTATTGTCATTCTTTTTTATTTAAAATAGTACAATTTTTATGACAATGTACAAAAAATACACTACATGCAAACACTAAAAACGTTATAGAATTCTTTTCAGATATCCCAAATCCATTCGCGGAACAAATAACACATCAAACGATGAATCATCGACACGTGGGAAAAAAGCCGCAACGTTGAAGCTTTATCGCTCTGGCTCTTATTATAATATTGCCATTATATTCTCAGTGTACTCGAAATATGTACAAAGGGAGGGGAGAGAGAGAGAAGGAACGTTGAAATATAATAATGTAATAATGCTATACGCACATTATTTTCTGTTGGATCGTAGTAACTATCGCACACTTTTAAAAATTATTCTGTGTTGTGTATTATTAGCATTGTTAATATATATTATAATATTAC
Source organism: Antheraea yamamai (assembly GCA_036509395.1). NCBI lineage: Eukaryota > Metazoa > Arthropoda > Insecta > Lepidoptera > Saturniidae > Antheraea > Antheraea yamamai. The sequence goes on from AP028426.1 coordinate 1,781,127, forward strand.
AACATAATACCGACAACTAATGTTTACCACCTGAATAGTGGATTTATTTCATTCACTTAAAAAATAATCAGAATACTAAGTTTCATTTCTACTGCGTGTGAACACATACTCGTTTTTTATAAAAAAATACTACCATAAATTACGAATAGATCTTCCATGTGATGTCTGCCAGTCATGAATAGAGGTTTCGTGACGTAGAGGATGCCATTTACAATGATGACGAGCCAATAGATGATTGCACGTCTCTTGACCTTCTTCAGGGCACTCAGCATGTTGTTAGCGAAACGGCTACCAGGTACCAGGAGTGCATCGCACGCCAAGTAATCTTGAACTATACGCTGGACTTTCTTACTGTCGGAGAAATAAAACATATAGTTCTGACACACGTAAGTAGCAAGATATTTTAGCTACCACTGCGACAGTCGCCTATACTACTTTAGGAAAACCGTATTCTGTAATATTTTAGAGAATAATTTTCTCTTGCGATTGAAGGTCGATTCAATGTCACGATCTCAACAGAGCCCTCTTTCTTTCCAGAGAGTTTTTGTGGAATCTCAGAATTCATTTCCCATCCGCTATCACTTGTGCACAACAACCGAACTATATTGCGTAAAATGCCACCAATATTACAAAATATAGACTCGAATAATACAAGATTATGAATAAAATATATAAGCCACTATATGACAGACTAAGATCGCGCCAATAACTGCTTATGCAAGTTTATTGTAATGTACAAATACTCACATATAAATGAAAGTGTAAAAGAATTTAAGCGTCCCAATCTCGCTAGATATACCCAGTGACAGCACAACCATTGCGGCGAGAAGGTCACCCGTCTCCGGACTCCGAATGAAGACGAACCAGGCCATCGAAATGAGGAAACAGTAGAAGTATGACAGGGTTGCCACGAGGGTTACGATGTAGGAAACCAATGGTATTGCTATACAGGGAGACAATATATTACGTAGTATATCAGCAATAATAACATTTAAAATTTAGAGTATGATGGTGGACGGATATAAGAGTAGAAGAAGACCGAAAAATGTATGCATGGACTGCGTCAAAAATGATAATGATGATAAACATAATATGTGAGTAAAAGGTGTGAATACTGAAATGACATCTCAGAGGAGAGAGTGGAAAAGGAAAACGTAGTGCCGACCCTACTTAGGCTAGGGCTTACTAGGGCTTACTAGGGCTAAGGGTAAGAAGAAGATGATGGTAATATTTAAAATTGTAATTCTGTTATCAAGCACATGTATCCGTGTTTTTATTTTTTATTTTATTCACTGATGAACCAGTGTCACATTAAAGAAAAAAATAACTTTGGGTGCACCAGTGTGTGCACATGGACGAAGCGAAATTTCTTTGGCTTATATGTAAAATTTGAATTAATCATAAACAATCTTATTATTCAAAAATGATGTAATATTTTTATTTTAGGACGAAATAAGAAAAAATGTTCTGCTGTCCTACCTTCTTTTGCGTTCAATTAAATATATGCATGAGTGTAATATCTATGTAAGATTTACATAAGAAATATCAAGGATTATAAAAAAAATTGTACTTATTCTAACACTGATTATATTTTAAATTTTTAATAGAAATTTTAATTTTATCCTCCTTTTACCACTTAATATCGAGTAATCAAATATACACTCTTTTCGATATATCGAAGATATCGATGTTCTTGTTCGATATATCGTTTAATATAGATGTAACGTTTCGATATATCGTATCAATAAGTACATCGATATTTCTTTCGTATGAATATCCCTATGTAGGCTGTATGATAAACAGTAAGGGATTGATTGGTTGAATATCAAAGTGGTCAGACAAGGAACTGTGATTCTTTGAACCATTTTGTTTCAGTTAGCTTTTGTTGTACTTTTTACCTTTTGATAACGATTGTTAATCATCTATCACCTAAATAGTTATTGTTTGTTACGATTCATATATTCAAGGTTAATCTAACATTTTTGATAATTATAGTGCAAAACCTTTTGCAATACATACGGTCTTTGCGACGATTATCGATGTTTAGTGTAATCGCTCGGAGGAAGAACCCAACGTTTTCCAACATCGTGGGCAGGTCACAATATTCCAATCCGAACTTGCGAATTGCCGTCCACATTTTGATATCTGAAAGGCTGCATAGTATGTAATTATTTTTTATTTTTAGGGAGGTTCTGCGACTAAAACATCAACATCAAATTACGGAGAAAAAAAAATGTTGTTTTGATTTTTCTTGGGTCTTCGGTTTGTTAAAGGTGAAATTCTGTAACACCGAGATCAAAATGAAAATCAATCAAAAAATACTTTATTCGATTTAGGTCCTGAGAAGGTACTTATGAAGGTCAAAACTACCACCGGTTCGGACAAACAACCCACTCATCGAGAAGAACCGGCAAGAAACTCGATTTGCTTTATCTCTTCATGTTTCATATTTTTACAAAACATAAATAGTTACATTCGTTTTCAGTGGATGCACATAGAGGGGCGTCATTTCCAAACGTCACAATCGTTCACATGTTGATCCACCCTATAATACCCTATAATCCACCCGCTTAGATATAAAAACCCACTTGACATGGTTCTTGAACACTATCCGGCAAATCGGTAATGTGCTTTGGGGCTTTGCTATAAAACCTAACACTATTACCTAAAAAACTGATTTTGCGCTTAGTGAGCCTGAAGCATGGGATGACCAATTTGTTGCTGTTTCTAGTATTTAAGTTATGTTGGTCTTTTATTAAACCCAGCTTATCTAAGTTTTTGCGGACATACATTAAATTATTAATATGGTCTACTCTAAAGAATCTAATTCTTTTAAACCTAATTAGTTTGATAGCATTAAGGAACTATAAGACTCTCTTGAAATACTTACTTGCACAAAATTCGGTAAATATGACTGATTTCAGAGAAGCATCGAGAAATTAAAACTTATTGGCAATTAAAACAAAGTAAGATACATAAATCTTAATGTAATCATCGTAAGATATGAAAATGAATGCAAATTTGTTTTTATCTATAAACCCAACAACTTTAGGCATATCGTAATTTATATCTCACTTTTATTTTGCTTTCATACAAAAGTCTCACATTAAAAAATGAATTCACGAATTCAGCAAAACGTAATAAAAACAAAAGTACCTGAAAATATTGCAAAGATAAACGATACACCGTTTACTTTTATAAGCGAAGTTCGTGAGAAGGATTGTAATAAAATGAATTTTCTTTGACGATGTTATTGCGCTGTTAAAGAAAATCGGGCCCTTTTTTAACATTGGAAACAGTAACAAATAAAACAACTTATTACCAAGGCGATTTTTACTTAATTTATTATTTTAAACTTATGAGCAACAAGCTGTGCCTGCGACTCCCTCCGCGTAGAATTTAATGTAAAAAATAGTGACTAATAAAATCATCTGAATATATGAAGTCCCTTAACTTATTTACTTTTCTCTCGTACTTAGGCGCGTCGTCATTAAAATTACAATAACTTTTGATAGAGTGAACCGATTTGAATGAAACAAAGACTAAGTTATTGCCGAAGATACACTTTATCATTGTGAACTTTAGTAGTGATGCGCGTTCATACAAACAGACAGGCAGACAGATAGAATGACAGACAGACATTTATAAAATTGTTTGAAATGTATTTTATTACCATTCCTAGACACCAGAATTCCTTTCTCACGAAAATTCCTTTTTCACGAAAATAGAAAAGTACGACACGTTAGATATACATTCTTATTATATATATAGATAGATAGTATAGATATAAATACAATATCACTTAAAATTACTTATCGTTGGATATAACTAATTAATGCTAAAATAAATTTATTCATATTTAACTCATGAAAATTTAATAAAACTTTATAATCGCTTCATATGTTTAACGTCTGCTCTTAGAAATTGCGTTCTTCATTCTCAAGCATGTAAATGTGCATAAGATTTACAAACCAGTAGAGTTTGTATAGGTCTTTTGTTTAAAAGCAGCTTCAACGAGCGCTGTAAGTGCTGTAGATGAAATATTTGCGAATTCATAAAAGCAATAACTTTCGCTGTTAAGATATGGAATTATCTTTACAATAAAAAATATAATAGACGTATTTTATTATTGTATTGTTATTTTAGTCGTTACATGAACTGTCGAAAATATTATACATGTGTCGCCTAATGACATCGTATGTTTATGCTTTACATTATTTAGGTAAAAAGTTCTTTAGGCGTGTTGAGCAGTTTTTTGGCAGGAAATAAACTTATGATTTCGTGTCATGACATTAATAGTGACGCACGACAACATGACACTAGTAAGCGTGACCGACTGTATTGCGCTTGCGAGGCTTGTGTCGACTAGCGACGTGTATCTAGTATAGGGGCCTGTGTATTGATATTTTGTATTGAGATTGTGCAGTCCATTATATGTTTGATTGCTTAATAAACTTTATAAAATTGTATATCGTTATTGCCCGAATGTGAATAGATGTGAAAACTAGACTAACGTTAATAAATTTAAATATTGTAGTTCACACTATAATAAATTTCTAAATTCAAAAGAGAATACAGTTATTCAATTGTTTTGAGTTTTCACTTTTGTCTGCAGTCCTTACGACTGCCTCGACATATTTTGCATAAACGTATATAAATGTAAGGAGGTAATGAATTCAGTAACTAAAGATAATGCGTAAAAGCGGTCCCATATACAACCCTTGCGGGACTCCCACGTTTGGTACGAATGGAAGATAGTCAATTTGGATAGCTGTAAACAGATGTGTTCGTGTTAGTATATTGATATAAGAAGAAAATACACTTTTGCTGGAAATAAGAGAATAAAGGGAAGCAGGAAAGGTAAAACTGTAAGATGTAGAATTGATATTGAGTTGATTTGCCGGAGATTCTACGCAGATGAAGTCGCGGGTATCAACTAGTCTAAAATAAAATAACCCAAGGTAATCCTTGTAAGATAAGATATTTGCCAGTGAAAGTCCTGTTAAAATCGGTCCGACCGTTTCGGGAATTCACTGGGCGCAAACAAATAGATTGACAAGAATTTTAAAAATTGTTTACATAATTATAAGTACTGTATTTAACTATACTTTCATATCTTTTTAGTAGAATGCTGTTCTTTTGACAAACAGACACTTAAATTTTATTATATGTATAGACAGGCCTTTTTTGTCTCTTCTTTTTTGGGGGCAAGCTTATAATTTTAGAAAATTATAAGTCCATAATTTTTCTTACGATCTCTACTATACAAAACCACTGTGCGACGCGGTAACTGTTCAAGAAAGTTAGGTAACAAAGATTGATTTTGTTTAATTTTTTTTTCAAACTTACATTTCTTTCAGTTTTTATGATAATTTTTGAATTTTCCTTTTATTTCCCCGCATGCCCCCACAAAAAAACCCTGTGTAATAGAGAAGAATAATCTTACTATTTTAGCTTATTCGGTGTGGCCCCCTGAAGGGACTGATTCAACTGATACTGTTTTGTTGTTTCACTGCGGTCTCGTTGAGTTAGTAATTATGTCTGTTTGACACCTTTAATCGCATGCTTTGTGTTGTTTGTTCGTGTCTAAACACCTATATTCTGACATATTGCCCGTTAGAAATAATTAAAAAAGTTGGTTACAGTTGCATTTACCGTTGTGAATATTGACTTGGATGAAAAACACACTAATGTTTTGATTAATATATTAAAAGCCGTTTGGTAATTGAAGATATTTTGTTAATTATGTAACAAGAACATATATATATATATATATATATAAATATTATTTGCACAAATGTGCCCATACGTGCCCTTGAATCAATTATGTATTTTAATATAGAGTTAGTCGAATTCAAGCGATGAGTTAAAAATGTTAAGTTGTTAACACAGTTTTTGTAAAAAGGGAATATAGAAATATATTTTTGAAAAAAAAAACTATATATAAATAATCTATACATATAATTTATTTATTTATTTTTTTGGAAATCCAACAGCACACAGTATTTTGTATAATATCTTATAGTATGTAACAATTAAAGCCAAAACAGCATTTCACAATTACAGGAAGTGATACATAAAAATATACATAAGTAGACAAAAGAAAAACATGTAATTTTTACTGGCGTTTAGTATAGTGTGCGTGTGTGTGTGCACGTGTCGGAATGTGTGTGTCTGTATTTGTGACTTGTGTGCTTGCTTTATCTTTTTTATTATATTATAATTGTATAATTCCGCGTTGTAATTTTATTATTTCACTTTTAAATGTATTCCGTGAATATCGAAATATGTCTACCGTATCGTATACTTCATTATAGGATCGGGCAATGCGACACAGTATTGAATTTTGAGCATAGTTAGATTTAGCATGTGGGACAGCAAACAACGGTGCTTTGCGTGTACAGTATTTTGGTACACGCAGTGATACAGAGCCCAAAAGATCGGGACAATCAATATAGCCCGATAGTATAGAGTGCAATAAAATCATTTCATGTTGTCGACGCCGCACTTCTAAAGAGTCTAGGCGTTAATACTTACATAGTTCACCATAGTTCGTAAATTCTTTAAAATCTTTATAGCATTAAAATTTTACAAATTTTTTTTGAATAGATTCAATACTGTCTATGTATTTATTATATTGAGGCGACCATATGACTGAAGCATATTCAAGAATACTTCTTACGTACGCGAAGTACAGCATTTTAATACACTCTATATTTGTGAATGGTTCGCATATACGTTTGATGAAGCCTAATTGTTTATATGCTTTACTAACGATGACATCTATGTGATCACTCATAGACAGCTTATAATCAAAAATAACACCCAAGTCTCTAACCTTGTCAACTTTTCTAATAGGAACATTATTTATGTAATACTGAAAGTTAATAACTTTAGATTTACGTGTAAAGCTGATATTTACGCACTTATTTACGTTAACAGTAATTTTATTCTTTTTATAATATTCCTCAAGAGTATTAATGTCACGTTGGATATTTATGCAGTCAGTTTCCGATTTAACCCTTAATTAAATCTTCTTATCGTCAGCAAACATTATAAATTTTGAGTGCTTAAAACAATCACCTATGTCAAAAAGATAAGCATTATAAAGTAACGGACCTACGATTGATCCTTGCGGGACCCCAGAGGGTATTTTGATAAAATTACTGCAAGAACCACCCACTACAACAGCTTGCATCCTGTTTGTTATATAAGATTCAAACCACCTATGTAAGTTGCCACGTATACCAAGGAAATAAAGTTTTTGCATCAGAATAATATGATCCACACGATCAAACGCTTTTTCAAAATCGGTATATATGACATCGACCTGCTGTTTGTTATCCATACCAGTTAGTATGTAATCTGTGAACAGAGAAAAATTAGTAATAGTGGAACGCTTTTTCATAAAACCGTGTTGCTGAGTTGGTATAGATTTATAGATTAGAGGACTAACAAATTTAAAAATTAACTTTTCAAAAATTTTACCTAAAGTATTTAAAATAGATATAGGCCTATAATTTTTAATTTCCATTTTAGTGCCACTTTTATGTATTGGTATTATAAGGGCCTCTTTCCATTTTGTAGGAGAACAACAATATTTATTAAGCGAAAGGTGAAATAAAGCCGTTACAGGCTTTGCCAGGTATACTGCGCATTCTTTAAAAAAGAGGGGTGGAATTTTATCACTGCCGGGACCCTTGTTGGTTCTGAGAGAGTTTAGAATTTTAAATACACTTTCTTCGTCAAACTGTAAGGTGTCCATCCCATCTGTCGTTATTCTGTTTGATGAAAAATTATAGTAATCCAGGCAAGAATTACATTTCGTGAAAACACTTTCAAAATAGTTATTAAAACCATTACAAATTTCGATTTCTGACGTATATTCTTTTTCATCTAAGATTAGCCTATTAGGATACCCTGAACTATGGGTACGTAAAGTTTTCAAATAAGACCATAATTGTTTTGGATTAGATCGAATACGTTGTTGAATGTTAGATAGATAAAGATCGTAGCATTGTTTTTGTACAGCTTTTTGCCTGGCACGCAACAAAGAAAACTCGTCATAGTCACGCGGATTTTTGAATTGTTTCCACTTCTTATGTGCTTTTAATTTATCTTTGATTATATGTTTTAGTGATTTGGAATACCACACAGGAAAATAATTTGAATTAGATTTTGTTACAAAAGGTACACACCTACTTATTATGTCATCCAGCTCTGTATAAAAAATATTCAGTGCTTCATCCATTGAATTTGAAAGAACAATGTTTTGCCAGTCATGTAGTTTAAGTAAGCTATTTAATTTTCCATAATCTGCTCTATTAAAATTGTATAGTTTCAAAGGATTAAGACGCAAACGAGGTAATAGTAAATCTAACATATTTATATATAAACATGGATGATATACATCCTCACTGATTAATGGCAAGTTTTTTCTATTAACGAGAATTGTTGTGTCACTAAAAACCAAATCCAAAATGTTGTCACTAGCATTTTTGATAGTGTTATACTGTTCAAGTCCTGCCATGTTGCAATAATAAGAATGTAAATATAACATGTCTGTACGTTTGAGATTTCTGTGAAAAAAAATTGTTGCAGGTGTCTTGAAATGAGTAATAAAATATATTTCAATGTTTTTTAGAAATATCTGTCTGTGTTCTTAAACACGCATCACTGCTAAAGTACCGAGTTCACGATAAAACCAAGAAAATCATAATCTTTTTGGTCGCTCTGAGTATAAGTAAGTTCGGGCTTGTGCGTAATATAGTCAAGAGTTTAATACGAAAAAGTAGTTACACTATTATTATATGAATTTAAAATTGGCATTTATTGATTCTTATGTTGTGTCAATATTATACGTATAATTTAATACGTAATTATACCTAAATTTGTGTTCTGCGCAACTATCTTCAGAGCGATCTAAAAATTTGGCGAGGATTGTACGTCACGCTTCTTACATATACAAACTTTATTATGGTAATATTTCTAGCAATAGTATAAATAAAAGGGCAATGTGATTAGATACTGAATTTTCGTAGAACGAAGATATCTATGATATATTAGAATCTACAGTCTATTATTTTACTTCTGTCAGTTTTTTTTTGGTTATATAGTACTGTTAATGTATTTTTTCTAGTCGATAGTGTGTTTATACCTATGTTTCGTATACTTGATAGTCTAGCAGCTACAGGATATTTTGTTTAAGCGTTACGTTTACTTAAAGGTTTAAAAAAAATTAAAACTTTTATAGTGTAAATATAGTTTTATTTGACAAATTTATATGTTAGTTCAGTTTCACCGCCTGGTACATTAATGTTTAATTTATGATTAATAAAAACTAATTCGATATCTTGCAAAGTTCTATCTTTTGTTTCTGGTAAGATAAAAAATAGAGATATCAAACAACACACCATTATAGTTAAATATATAATAAAAGCACCATGCACATTTAGCGAATCTAGCAAAACTGGAGTTAATTTTAGAGTTAATACGCTTAAAACTGAATAAATTATACCTACTACACATGTTCCTATTCCTTTATATTCTATAGGAATTAACTCACCAATTAAAACTAAAGAAAGAGGTATAATACCGACATGACATACAAAATTGTATAGAATCAAAAGACAAGGTGTCAAAAAACTCACTTCTAATATATTTATTTTAACTAAGTAATGCACAACGCAAATAGACCCTAACAAGGTACAAGCCATAGCTCCAGTTACGAATAACAAAATTCGTCTATTGAACATTCTGACTACAATACTTGATATTATTATACCAATCGTTTTTACAGCATCCAAACCTAAGGTATAATAGAATGCCTTAGATGTATCAGCACTTAATTTTACCATTATATCTATTACATACGCCAACATATAATGCACGCCACACGCATGTGCTATAGTAGTTAATAGAAACACTATGATCATAGGTTTCAAAAAGTCCTTACTCGTGAAAGCATTTTTTAACTTAACCAAATCATTAACCTTTTCTACTTTCTTCAGATTACTTAATTTCTGCTGTGTTCTTATTAACTCTCTCAGTTCATCCTTCGCATTTGCATCTTGTCCTCGCAACCGTATGAAAGCAGACATACATTCTTCATAACGGCCCTTATACGCTAGCCAAGAAGGACTTTCAGGCCAATAGAATGTAAGTATAGCGTCTAAAGTTGGTGGGATAGCTCCCAGCCATGCCATCTGCTTCCACGTAAGGGTGAATCCGAGACTATGACATAGGAGAACTCCTATACACGTTGCGGCTGTTTTAAGGACAATGAAAAACCCTCTCCTTTTGGGGTGGCTGTACTCTGCGGCTGTCATACTATTTATGTATATCCCAACGATAGCAAGTCCTTGAAATGCTCGTCCAAATAGCAAAGTAGGGACATTCGATGCCAGAGCAATGATTATCCAACCCATTAGGACCGTTAGATTAAGAAGTATGTTGGTATATCTTCGACCATATTTTTGCATAATTGGTGATATTATGAAGAAACCCAGCGGCCCTGTTGTACTGTAAGCTGCAGCTGGAAATACAATTCGGAAGCTGGTATAATATTGTATAAAACGGTTTTCGTTTTATGCAACCTTATTGTATTTGTTATATTGTTCTCTTTTATTACGTTATTTTTTTCGGCTATAAAAAATCTTGAATGTTCTCGACGAAACTCATAGGGGTGGTTAAGAAAATTCTCGTGTTTTAGCTGTGACCCGCTTAAAAGTATTTCACTTGTTGTTTGTTCTGTATTATTCATTTGTAACAACTTCATTGTAATGACTGAATATATTCATTTGCCTATTTTTGTGATTTCAAAATAAAGTAAACAATCGTTTTATATTTATAAGCGTTATAAGTTGGAAGATTAAATAATTGATTTAAAAAAAGTCGTGGTGGTCTAGTTTGACTAGTGGAATATCAATCCGATGTTCAGAGGTTCAAACCCTGGCAACCAACGAAATTTTCGGAATTCGCGTATAATTACTAATTTAAATTGACTATCGACTGACGGTGAAGGAAACCATCGTGAGGAAACCTGAACCTGAGAAATGTTCTTGTAATACCAATGTATGTGGGAAAACATAGAACTGTGGATTTCTCAGAGTTCGAAATCGCCGATACGTCGTGGGATGGCGCGGTGATTATACCCATACCATACTTTGGGAAGAGGCCTCTGGCAATGGAGGGCAATGCATCTACAGCGTGATGATGATGAAGATTATTTTCTACAATTCTGAAAAGAACATCTTATCGTAATTTGTGCAATTTAAGAACGCGGATGAACATCTTACCAATCCACGACGCTTCCTCTTTTGTGGCAGTGATATAGGTACCATTCACCAAGGCCGGGGTCAAAACAGCTGGATAGGCTAAAACTATGCCAATCGCCAAACGGTGGAAGGTTAGAGATAGCATCACGTAACACTGTAAGGATAATTGTTTGAAGAAGGCTTTACTTTGCGGAAATCCATAATTAATTATTATAGTCGAAGTTACTTTGCACTTCCGCTTGGAATTGATTGGTCGCTACCACGTCTCACTTCAACAAAAAACGTTTGATTTGGTTGACAGTTAAACCTGACGTCGTGAAAGACGAAGGACGCGTTTTTATTTACTTTTTGTTGTTGTAGTAACTAATACTTCGCTCTTTTTATTGCATGTTTCAGCTGTAACTTTTTCAGGTACACCTCCCGCAAATAAGATCAAAAACTTTTTGTTGCAGTAAGACGTGGTAGCGGCCAATCAATCCCAGGCGGAAGTGCAAAGTAACGTCCATTATAATATTTACTCTAAGGATATATAAATTGTAATCCTTACTAAGTACCTATTAAAATCAGAGCGCGGTGTATTTAATACGAAAGTACCCAAACTTTTTTAAAGCAAGTATTCAATACGTATTTAACTTTTTTGTAATAACACGGTATTTGTTTTGCATGCATTTGTAACGCGAATTTTCTTAGCTTTTCTCTTGTTAATTGTGACAGATGACATCATGAGGAAATCTGAATGATAAATGTCCTATTCTAACCGTGGCGGGAAAATATTAAAATATTGATAGCGCGATGTAGGATATCGCCAATACTTCGTGATTTGACCTGATGATATTAGAAGATAATATGGTCCCAAGAGATTATTTATAATCAGTAGTAACGAGTATGTGCATGAGTATAAAAACTACGCTAATGAGCGGGCAAAAATACTGATGTTCTTTTTTATAATACCCAACAATTTCGATAAAGTATATAGATAACAATAACTTTAATAGTACAAATGTATAAAAACATCACGATCGTCTAATAAATACTGTAGTTTCCTAATTGCACTTATGTATAAATTTAAATAATAACATTGGTTTTATAATCATCTATTTATTATATAATGAAAATTATATTATCTTAGGGTTAATTATGTCAAAACTACTAAACGTATCGGCATTAGCCTATGACCATTTCAATCGGAACTTTTCGTAGATGGTTTTATGCTACTTGGTTGCGCCGCTTTATATATATTTGAAATTCCCGCATTATTGTGATCAGATCACGCCACTTTTCCAGCTCGACCAATTACCCCTTCCTGGCACATGCTTATATATACTTTACGCTATACGGTGGCGCGTGGGGCGCGCCGCCATTGTTACTGGTTGTTGTTGCCCGCGCCGCGTCCAGTGTTGTTGTGTCCGCGCCGCATGCAAATAGTTTGAATTTTCGCATGGTCGAGTGAGAAATAAACGCATCGCTACATACGTGCCGACATATATTATAAACAATAAGTGTTGTGTGGGAGAGAACTCAGTGGAGAGCAACGAGAATCACCTAGCCGGCTAGCCACGTGGAAACTGCAGCGCCGCGAGGTATGTGCCAAGTTTCCTTCCTACCCTTGTCTCCCTCTTCGTAGCTGATCGCAATAGTTGAATATCAAATATAGCATCCCCCGCATATACAGTCCACTTAAATTAGCATAGAAATCCCCCGCGCCCCTACGGTGACGTCGACAACGCATCGGCGTCACCACTACTTATTATTTAGATTCGATTGACTACTTGCTAAATTTCTTAATGACCAACCAAACGGGTTGGAGTTGCCTAGTGCTTATATTACACATGACAATAAAAAATGTCTACGAATATTATCAAACCAAACATCATTCAGGACTTACCTCAACAAAGAAAGGCTGCATCATTATAAGCGCATTTGCACATGTTTATGTTTGCACACGTTGCAGACTGTAAATAAGTAACGAACACTTAGAATCACGAACGAAACTGTGTTATAATAAACACAGTCATGATAAATATATATTGAGAAGTTATGTGGGACACAAATTATCTGTTTTTATACTTACGATTTATTATTTTACCACAATCTCACCGCATCACTTGATATTTAGCGACAATTGAGAGTTGAGCTTGAGGGTTGTAGCTAGCCCAATGTATATGAGATAAAACTCTGTCACCTCTCTAAGATGATCTATGCCGGTATTCTGGATTGAAATCTGTATTTCAAAAATCGAGGCAGTTATCACCACGACTAGTGACAGAAGTGAAAATTCAAAACAACGGAAAACTATGTACTTATTTGAATTTTTAAATGAATTATAGACCAAATTATTACAATTTCATAATTTGTAAATTGAAATTATTAACATTAGACTGGTTTTCACATCTCTGCACTCTGAGCGATAATTAAATACATTTCTATACACCTTATTAATTATTTCAAGCGTATGATGGACTGCGTAAACACAACACAAAATGATCAGTTTACGTTACAAACGAATAAAGAAACCAATTGGGTACGCATAAATTAAAATATTTTTAAATTATTCCTCGCATAATTCAAATGATAACACAGAAAATTTTATACAAAAATATGTTGAAAATTTCTGCCTTGGATATATAAATGAGAGCAAATAAGTACATTGTAAATATAACAGAATAATTTATGTTTATCGTTAGGTTAGTTAGGTATATTTTGTAACCTGGCCGTATTTTTAAACACCTTTAAAGATAAAATGTCGGTTATAGACGGTTTGTTTACCGTTCTAAGAAATTATTACTTAACGTCATCTATATTACCTGCACAATGAAATGCATTGCTTTCGAAAAGTAGAGTAATATCTGGGAAAATCTAGAACTATCAACAAACAACGCGTTTAAACTGCACATAAGAAACTAGGCATCGCGCTGTGACGTAAAATTAACGAAACACCTTTATCGGTTTCGAGTATCGTAAACAAGTTTTATAAACAGCCTCTTCGTCCGCGTGGAATAGTTACTTTGGGCTAACGTTATCGTTAACTTGCGACTTCTTTAAGTAGAAGGTGAAAATATTTTTAATAATACGTACGTTAACCCCGATTTTGAAACATTTTTCATTGGTGCTCCGCACCTATTGGTCTTAGCGTGATGATGTAGCCTATAGCCTTTCTCCTATAGTTCCTGAGATAAGCGCGTTCAAGTAAACAACATCTTCAGCTTTATAATATTAGTATAGATAATATTTTAACGAGAACATTTCAAAGGCTTTTAAATTTAAATTATATGCAAATTCTATTTGATACTGCACATGAGTACTAACAATGCTATAAAAAAAACGATGGAATCTATATGCACATATAATATTGATATATAACACCGTCATTCGCAAAGTCGAATACCGTTTGACCGATCACTATGAGCATTGTTAAGATGAGTAAATATTATTTTTACGCATTTTGCGTCATTTTGAGACGACTCGTCCGAGGTAGTACCATCCTCTCACAGAAAATTGGCTTGAAATAACAGTCGTACGGCTTGTACTGCTGCGTTTTGTTCAGTCAGTGAGCATACTAACACTCACTGTGAAAGAGAATGCCCCCGAGCGTATCTGCTTAGGTTGCGCTTCGTATTCTGAGGTGGGCAAACGGAACCGACCGAATCTAACGCATAGTGGCTTAAATCGTCGGCGATCAGCTGCTTTCCTTGAGGCTCAGCCCTTTGGCGTTTCAAAAGGACGTTGCGTCACAAAACTACCACGGAGAGTATTCTAAAGAGCTGTTCGGATTGATAGCTGCTGCTGAATTCTATTACTTGACAACTTGTCACAAATTGGAATTCCATCCATGTCATCCTTATAGTTGAAGGTCGTCCATTATGCTGTTTCTGCGAGCGTGTTTTTCCACGTACGTTGGATCTTTGGAATTAACTCTCAGAACCGTTTCCGGATTGATACAATCTATAAACCTTCAAGAAACTACCCTACTCCATTTTCATAGGCCGTCAATTCATCTGTGATACCCTCGTAGGTGTTAATTTGTGCACTACATATTATAAAACAAAGTCCTCTGCCACGTCTGTCTGTTCGCGATAAACTCAAAAACTACTGAACTGATTTTCATGCGGTTTTCACCAGTAGATAAAGTGATTCATGAGGAAGATTTAAGTTTATAATTTTTCAAGGTTTTTTTATTTTCAGGGTGCGATAATGTCTTCCGGGCCTGCTAGTTATATCATAATTCAGCTATAACAATATTGGTAAAATGATGAGCGCAAACCAATTATAATATGCGCCTGCTAGGCACATATTAGCAATCGAGTTAATCGCGACTCTGCTACGTAGCAATATCGTGGCTCTCTCTCTTGCATCGTTACGTGTCAAGTCATTGTGTGCTCCGTCTATTTTGTAATAATATAATATAAATTAAACCTTTAAGTTCAGTCGAACTACTCATTTTATCAAATATTAATAGTAAAACATAATAACAAATACGTGCGAAGCCGCGGTCACAGCTAAATATACTTTAAATATAGTAACAAAATCGTCGCGCTATGTGTGACGGACGTAGTATCTACTTAGATTTGCTATGTTTACGAATTCTGTATGGGATAGTCAACCATTTCCGAGTTAATTTTTTTTTTAAATTAAAACCAGATTTTATTTAAACGCTCAACGAAAATTTAAAGCAATGGAATAACTTTGCTCTCTTTTGAATTCTTAAATCAATTATAGCGTGAATTATTTAAATTTCATAATTTGTATACCTACTGAAATTATTAACATCGGTGTAGTTTTCACATTTATTGGCATTTCGAACAATAATGATATACATTTTTATACAGTTTATTAAGTAATCATCATATATGAAGAGCTGCAATATGTCAATACGAAATATCAATATTACATGTATGCAGGCCGGTATACTACGCTTCGCTAGTGTGTTGCAAGTCGCGCAAGTCCAATACAGTTGCTCACGCTTACTAGCATGTCATGACGCGAAATCATAAGCTTATCTCCTGCCAAAAAAATACCACTCAACGTGCCTATAGAAGTTTTTACTTATAAAAAAAACTGAAATACCTGCATTAAATCCATATTTTTCTTACGCTATATAACCTTATATATTATTAGGTTTTGCTCGCGACTTCGCTTGTGTGAATATTGATTTGAGCTACCTCTTGGGAACAGTATTTTTTCTGGATAAAAGATACGTCGTTTCCAACGTTTATGCAAAATATAATGATTGATGATTGGTCGAGTAATTAAGATGTAAAAGCCTAACAAACAAACTCACAAACGTATGTATAAATTTATGTAGGATAAAAGCTCGTGAGATTGTCCTGTGCAAAAGAGATTGCCCAAGTTTGCATGTTGTATCAATTATCATTCCTTAAAGATTACAGTATTTCCTAAACAGAAAAATAGGTTTTGGATCCTTTATACAAAATTACCCAAATTTGATTCAAGTCTCGCGACAAGCTTTCACAGTACATCTATTATATGTATAGATGTAAGTAGAATGTAAATCCCACGTGTCTATACTTTTAGATTTTTGTAAAAAAAATTGTTGCCGGTATCTTGGATTAAGGAATAAAATACATTTCAATCGTTTTTACAAATGTCTGTCTGTCTATCGGACGGACGTCAGTTTGTTTGAACACGCATCATTGCTAAAGTACTGTGTTAACGATAAAACCTCACATTAAAAGTAATTATTAACAACAGGATCAACCATTTATAGATCTGGGTTTAAAAAAGCCGAGGGGTTAAAGAAAACCGTCAAATAAAAATGTTCAACAAAAATTAAAAATAGAAATACGCAAGAAAAATGTTTTGCGCCACCCTATTGTTTACTTGACACGCGATGCGCTGCCAGGCAAGTAAGGCGTGTATGACGCAATATGAATTCAATGCGATTTTTACATGTTTATTAGATACGAAATTAAAAGTATATTTGTCCGAGATTATGCGCAGAATACTTAATATTCGAGAGAGATGTCAGGGATAGTTTAATTTCCTTTTTTTTATTTTTATTTTATTGTAGCACGGCAAGATGACTGCACTCTGCCTGACGGTAAGCACAGTACGACTGACACACTATCCATCGCCGGTCGCCGTTGTCATGCCGGCCTGCGAAAAGCTGGATATGCACAGGCTGATCCCGAAACGCGACCCGCAAAAGCGAATCACTATGACGGGTTTTTTCGCCCTATACATGGTGGTTGCGACCCAGTCAGGCTGTAAAACCCTACCACCCCGCTATCGCTATTGCCTCGTTCGTTATTCAGCAGGGTGTACCACGTGCAGCTGAGGTTGGTTTGGGTGTCTCAAGTCCTGGTTTCCTGGTTATAATTAAGCATTTCGTAACCATTATCAGGTCAACTGCCACATTTATTTGAAAGCCCCCAAAATGAAAGATAATAATTATGATACTGAAGTTAACACACACCTAGAAATGTTAATTTAATTTAAAAAAATATAACTCAATATATTTATAGAATAACAACTATCATTGAGTTTTCGATGGTATCTTTAAATGTCATGTAGTGGATTTTATATTTTATTCATAATTTTGTGTTATTTGTCTCTATATTTTTTTAATATTGGTGGCATTTCCTTGCATTGGATTGGTAATATAGTTTAGTTATTGGGTATAAGTGAAGTGGATGGAAAATAATACTACGGAGCAAGAATTCTGAGATGCCACTAAAACTCCCTGGAAAGTGGGGGCCATCATCTTGTTAGAATATTGAAATAAACACAAGAAACTTATACTATTATTACTTACCTGATAATAATATGGAAGATTTGTTTTAGTCTTTAACTCAGAAGTGTCTCTTTGCATATGTTTGTAGGGTTTACGTAAGTTTTCCTGCCTAGCTACCACCCTCAAGTTGAAAACCTGTCACCAAGTAGGCATGTCGGTGCACGCCATGAAACAACGAACGCATGTGCAGCGTTGAGTCATTGGAACGACACAAATAACGCGTAATGCATCCCCCACTACTACCGGTTGGACAATAAAAACAGCCTGTTGTGCCCTCCTTAGCTGTAGTCCGGTGAAGCTGTAAGTAGTCCGGTGAAGCTGTAAGTAGTCCGGTGAAGCTGTAAGTAGTCCGATGGAGCTATAAAGACCTTGTCAGGTCAATAGCGTAGTCAGTTCGAGGAAAAAAAAGACCTCCTTAGCTCAGAAGCGAGCGAGTCGCCGTACTAGACGTAATACTCCCGCGTAATAGACGCTCTGAGTTATTATTTCTTGTTTTATTGATTAATTGTTGATCATTCGCTTATCATGTCGCTACCCGATAAAGGAAATACTCCAACATGCATAGGTATGTTCCAGCAACTGCACTTGAGTAGCAGTCTCTCACCAGAGTTGGCGCGTTTACCATGTTACACTACATCGCCATTTATCATCAAATCAGACTGTGATCAAATGTTAAATCTTATATAGGACATATAAAGATTGTTATTACTGTACCGATATCAATATAAACTTACATACTTATATGTTTAATTAATTCAGCTGAGTGTACCTGCCTACATATATAGAATCAACGCATGGATTAATCTGTGTTTAACAGTGAACAAAGTAAACTGAACTATTATTTTCAGTCACATCGTGTTTGAACTAGAACTCATTAAGCGGTGCTGTCGTGATAGGGTTGCCAACGTTTCGTTTCATCGAGAATGACGTATCTAATCCTTTGAACAAGAAAAACAATAAAGTATTTGAAAGAAAAAAAAAGAAGAACGTGAGTTAACACGCGGTAGAAGTGAATCTTAGTGTTCTGATAATTTTTCAGAGAATGAGATGAACACACAATGGAGGTGATAAATATTAGTTTTCGTTAGTTAGTTAGTAGTAGTTAGTATAGTAGTTAGTTAGTATTCGTAAATAATGCTAATAAAACGTTTTAAAAGTATGACTTTTTTAAAATCAGGGTCGATTTTTTAACCGACTTCAAAAAAAAAAGGAGGAGGGTATCAATTCGACTGTATTTTTTTTTATGTTTGTTACTTCATAACTTTGGACTGGGTGAACCGATTTTGATTATTCTTTTTTTATTTGAAAGCTGGTACTTCCCGTGTGGTCCCTATGTACCTATGTAGATGATATGATTTTCGGTTCGCACCGACTTCCAATACGTCTCTAGGTAGCACACATATCCATATGTTTTATTTAATTTGGTTAATTTGATAAACTACTTATTTTCCGCTTTTTAGTGCCTTATGGGTTTTTGATTGATATTGAAGTCGGTTAATACTTTTTTTTGAAAATTTACTTTATTTTCCGTCCCATCATCAAAAGTGTAATTAGTACGGCTGTCTTCGTTTTCGGAAGCGGTCTCCTAATAACCTGTATATTAATAGTGTTAATACTATACAGCACAGAATAATTTTTAAAAGTGCGCGATAATCACTATGATCCAACCGAAAATAATGCGCTATAGATTTCAACGTTTCTCTCTCTCTCTCTTTGTATATATAACGAGTACATTAGGAATATACTATCACATTCATTTTTAGGTAATAGTCTTAGATTTTATAACAAAGTCCCAAAACACATTACCGATTTGCCAGATAGTAAATTCAAGTGTTATGTCAAGCGAGTCTTAATACATAAGGCTATTACAGGGTGGATCAATATGTGAACGTTGGTGACGTCTGGAAGTGACGCCTCTCTCTGTGCATCCATCAAAAACTAATGTAACTGTATATGTCTATTATGTTGTAATAATAAAAAATTATGTTATGTATTATGAAAAGATAAACCAGATCGAGTTTCTTGCCGGTTCTTCTCGATGACTAGGTTGTTTTCCAAACCAGTGGTAGTTTTGACGTTCATAAGTGCCTTCTCAGGGCCTAAATTGAATAAAGAGTATTTTCATTTTGATTCTGTCACAGCCTAAAACCCATATATACATTTATACCTATGTCTTTTTCGTTACATATTTTCGTTTCTTAAAAAGGAAGTTTCACTTCAAAAAGTCTTTCTCATTTTTGAGTTTTTACTTCCTTGAATATTTTTGGGTGCTCTTAGATGATGCTAACGATTTGGACGTTTTTAAAGGTTTCATAACCACTTTTTCAAAATTGGATTACAAATTTAGATTCAAATGATAAATAACCTATTTTTTATGAATAATCTCAAAACTCAGCCAAAACGGAGGTCGTGGGCATAGAGATTAAATAAGAGATATTTTTTTTCTAAATATTCCAAATAATATATTTTCGTATCCTTATTTGTATGGAAAAGTATAGAGTATATCTATCAAAAATAAAGTAGGATACGTAATTTTAAATTACGGTTGGCAACTCTATCACGAATTATCGAACGTGCTATGAGTTTTAGATCAGTATATCGTTGCATTTGTTGTGTTTGTGGACAATTAAACACTGTTTGTAGTAGAATTTCCGTCTATTTGACAATGTTTAGTGTCTGCCCGTGATGTTTGTACATATTAATTGCAGTACTATTAAGTGAGAATTAGGAACATACTTAGGAAGAACGAAATTTTGTATCAACGAAAGAATACTTGGAAATGCATGAGTAATTTTATTACACTTCGTGTGGTCTGAGATGGTATACACGCTAAACCTGGATGGGGTCTGGCTCTCAAGTGCAGCTGCTGGAACACACCAACAGGTGCTCGGCGATAGATTTTCAACTCGAAGGTTGTAGCTGGCCAGGCGGACAAACCCTACCACCATGTTATGGACCCATCACGATTTTGTCTTTCACAGAAAGCTCCGACAAAGTTGCAAGGATTCGAACCTGCGTCCATCGACGCGTTGTCCGACATGTTATCAACTAAGACATAACCGCTTCTAAAATCTGATATCCAGATAATAGCTTCTACAAGCAAACAACAAACTGTACTTCTTTGTGATCTTTATATAACTCGTCTATCCGTGTGTATGTGACTGAACTTCTCCAAAACGGTTGGACAGATTTTGACGAAACTTTTTGTGTGTTCAGATGGATCACAAATGGTTTAAATTCACAATTAAACCCGGTAGGTGGCGCTGTGGATGACTTTTAAGATTTTTTTTATTGTCAGGACACGGTAATGTCGGCCGGGACCGCTAGTTTTCACATATGAAACTAGTTCTTGTCCGCGGGTTCGCTCAAGTTAGTGTAAATATAACATCCCTTTGTAACTGTACTTTCTTTCTGGATAAAAGGAACTCTATATTATATTTTGTACTCCTCAAAACCCATAATATGCAAAATTATATGGTGATCGGTTGAGTAGGTAAGACGTGAAAGCGTAATAAACAAACTTATTATTAGACTAGCTCTGCCCGCGACTTCGTCCGCGTGAAACCTTATGTAAAAAAACAGTGATTAATAAAGCCATCTGAATGTAAATGTAATACAGTGTAATACATTTACTTATCTACTTTTCTGTCGTACTTAAGTCGCGTCGTCATTAAAAGTACGATAACTTTTGATAGACCGAACCGATTTTAATGAAACAAAGACTAAGAGTAAGTTAAATTTTGTCATTAATGCATAATTCTTACGTAATTATTATACTTTGAAAAGTTCTCTATTTGCTAGTAAAATTCTCATCAAAATTGGTTAGGAGCCGTCCATAAATTACGTTACACGAATTTCATGACTCCCCCGTCCTTGTCACAGCTGGTCACATTTGCGAGACTCCCCCCTCCCTAGTGTGACGTCACATATTTTGCAATTTTACATTTAGAAATTATTTAATTCAAACAGTAGGTCCGAAATTAGTTTTATATCCATTTAACTTATTTTTTAATAAAAATTTTCATCAAGTCAAACATTTCAAGAAATTAACAAAATAAAATATGATTATCAATTAAAAAAAACTTAATCATCTTGAGTCTATGGCTTTGAACCTACTCCATTAAATTATTTATAACTGGCATAGCAATCACTTCGTTCTCGTTTGGGTTGTTGATGTCGGCAACATTAGTTGTGTTGTGTTGGGCGTCGAAGGAATTTTCGAAAAAAAAATCACGAATGTCGCTTTCTTTTTCGTAATTTTTATTTGGAATTCTTTGATCTTATATTCCACCCTACCTTCAATATTGTCATCACTTTTCAAACTTTTCCATAAGCTATTAACTTCTTGAACATTTTGTTTTTTTTTATCAGTTTAGGCTGCATGTTAGCTTCATATGGTTTTTTTATGCTAAAGAGCAGCAAACAGGCAGACGCATCTGCATCATCCGCATCTGATAGTAAATGGGTACCGTTGCTTATGGATGGGTATTGCATACCAGGAGTATCGCTGTTGCGTTGCCGGCCTTGAAAAGTGTGTTTCAATCCCTTTTTGAAGTGACCTATATCATAATTCTGAGGGAATACTGTACCAGTTAACCCATTCCACAACATCAGCGTACGCATAATGAAGATTCTGAAGAACATTACAGTAGTTGCTGTTTTCTTATGTTTTAGAGTGTGTGGACATGCCATATGCCCAGCGTCGGGCAGTACGAATTTGGAACGTTGATGAGGGCATCATGTCAATAAGTTATTCAGAATATTCTTCATTGTACGTGCGGTAAAGTACAAACAGAGATCCAATGTCTCTGCATAATTGTAATGACTCTAGTCCACATGTTAGTTTGGGATCGTCAGCGATGCGGATAGCTCTCCTTTGCACGGGATCAAAAGGGGAAAGTTGACAGGCAGGAGCACCAGCCTAAACGGGGGACCAGTACTCCATATGAGGACGTACTCGTGCTTTATGGAGCACAAGTCGTTGTTTTGGGGTGAAGCTTTGACCGATTGAGGATACCTAACTTTTTGTTGCCAATTTAGCTTTGCTTTCCAAATGAGATCGGAATTGCACATAGCTGGATATGTTAATACTAAGAATCCCAATATTATTGGAAATTTTAAGAGAAGTGCCCTGGAACTTAGGTGCTATAAGGAATGAGGTGCTATAAGGAATGGACTTTTTTTCGTAGAAAACGCACAGACTTGTATCTTTGAAGGAATAAATTGAACAAGGTTTGCCTCTACCCATTCAGAGGCCCTGTCCAACGTCCTCTCAACATCAGACACAAGTTTAGTTCGGTTTTGCTCCCCAAGTACCTGGGAGATATTTGCACGATCCAAGTATACGGCATTACTTGTGCTATCGTTCGCATAACAATGAATATAAGAAATATCCAAAAGGTCATTGATACGCAAAACGAGCAGCGTTGGCGATAGCACAGGGCCTTGTGGGACACCGGCATTTATTGTTATGGCATTAGAGGTGTAGCCCTCGGCAACAACTATGCTCTGCCCGGATAAAAAACTCGTTACCCAGAAGCAAAGGGTCTCGGGAATACCGTAAGTTCTTAATTTACAATAAAGATAACTAAATCACTCTTTTTGTTCATTTTAAATTTTTTGTTGTAAGTTAAAAACATAAAATACTAGAACTAAAAGAACTACGTCGCTTAATCCGCGAAAGTCAATTGTGTAATGAAAAAAGAAACAAAGAAATCATCACTAGGCGCAGGCGCGATGTGTTTGGCGGCATTTATCAAAGGGCACTAGGTCTTCGGCGCGTGCCACGTAACGCTAGTAGAGCGAGTGACCGAGAAAACAATTTGAATCTTATGTTATACAGATAGGGTTTTAAAGGTTTTTGAGTAAGGGTTTTAAATGTTTTTGAGTATTTCGTTAATAGTGCAAAGTTCGTGTCATAACACGTAGATTTGGAAATGTGACGTTACGAAATTTAAGACCCCTCCCAACCCGTTGTCACAGAATGTCACACTTCATCGACCCCTTCCCCCCCCCCCCTAACGTGTGACGTAATTTATGGATGGTTTCTAGGGCGTTTGGGACATTTGCTCAGGCAAACAATAGAGGCTTAAATTTGTTGATACGCATAAATTTGAAAGGTTTATATCTATATTATATACTAGTTTTATAAAGCTGAAGAGTTGCTTGCACGCGCTAATCTCAGGAACTATTGGTCTGATTTGAAAAATTCCTTCGATAGCTCATTTATCGAGGAACGCTACAGGTTTATATGAGGCCATATATCATCACACTAAGACCGATAGGAGCGGAGCACCAATTAAGAATGTTTCAAAATCATTATTTTTCCTTTTGAGAGCTTCCTTTGCGTGTTAGCGTTAGTCCAAAGTAACAACTATTCCACGCGGACGAAGTCGCGGGCAGAAGCTAGTATCATATATTTGGGAAAATTTTCAACGTATATTAAGAGATTAAATATATCAGTAAGGAATATAAGGAATACTAACTCTAATATTACTTAACACTATTTTGATTGCAATTTTCGATTTTCAAAATACATAAATATCACTTATGTCTTATTCTAAGAAGAATGGAATATGTACTAGCTTATGTAGTTTATAATCATATAGCAGACTTTTACAAGCTGTATTTTATTGTAAAATTGTCCCTCAAATGCCTTAATCATGAAGTTTATATCGTTTTGTTATCTATTGGCTATGTTCATAGGTTTAGAGTGCAGTATACGGTAATATTATATTGTGTACAGACTATAAAATAATTTAAAAAAAACCTTTACGGTCCGAGGACTCCGTCAGGAACAAAACTATCTCATGAAATCATGAAGTTATTTTTTAAGAAAAATATCATTTTATTAAAAATCACATAAAATAGTGAATTATAAATTTTATGAAAAAATGCTGAATAACAAACAAGTTTCTATGCGTTTAGTATTGAACTTATGCGAACAGCAGCCGAACAGCAGCGCACGATGTTTCTCTGCTTTTGAATTTTGATACTTGCACGTCATCACGATGATTAAGTGAAACCAATTTTAAAATTGATTAAGGACGTTTTTAAAGCATAAAACACAATGAAATCAAAATCAAAAATAAATAAAAATCAAATTACAATCAAATCCAAATATACTTTATTTTATTATGGCCTTTAGAAGGCGCTTCTGAACGTTAAAGCTACCACCGGTTCGAGAACGACCCAGTTCATCGAGAAGAACAGGCAAGAAACTCGATCTGGTTTATCTTTATGTTTTCGTGATATTAAATTATAATATTTTACTTAGCTTTGTTATTTCTCATTTACATCAGAGCTCCGCTCGGACAGCCAGTTGAAAACGAATTGAATACCACAGCTACTTTTTTTTTTTTTATTTCGAACTGACTATGCTATTGACCTGGCAAGGTCTTTACAGCTTCACCGGACTACTACCACAGCTACCCGAGCGGCAGCGCTTTTATAGTGGCGACTGACTAACATCACTCACTACATTTTTATGTAATCAACAAACGTATAGTCGGTCTATTAGGAAATCCAATTTACCACTGATCACTATGACTATTCATCCGAGCAGAGCGTCGCCCCACAATAACTTCGACATAGAAAAGTGAATCCACGATTAACTACGTCTTGATTTTTATAGGCCGAACTCTCCAATAGGGTGGCGCTAGTGTTAATGTTCCGGTTGCGTATCGGACGTATTGTAGCGGTACCGGAAGTAGATGTTTAAATCATTTGAATATCATTTTAGCTTGTAAAAATATTATAAAGGCCATATGAAGTCATTACAATTAATTATAAATATAGAAATCATTACATACAACAATTTATACATATTATTCGTTATTTACAATTTTAAAGACAATGTAACTGACGTCACTCGTCGTCAAGTGTTTTGTTAACATGACAAGTAATGCTTTTTGAATAATGGTTTTTAGCTAACATATTTGTTAAAAGTCTCACTGTTGATTTCTACAAAATAATTTATATCGTTATTTATAAAGTTAGTTACCATACTAAAGACAGTGTAATGATCTGATTAAAATGCTAGCACATTTTAACAGAAATCTTTCATCTTAACCAAAACATGAGGTATGTGAGGTATTTAGTCTTATACACATTTATTTAATTATTATTATTATTATTATTTTTTCTTTTAATAATCTATTACTACCTCGTTTGGTCTTAGACACATATTTATTTACTAATTATTATTATTTTTATTACTCCTTTTTGAAGTGAAACTTCTTTATCGACGTAGGGATTCCTTTAGAGCATGTAAAAACGTATGTAACGTTTTTCGGT
Source organism: Antheraea yamamai (assembly GCA_036509395.1). NCBI lineage: Eukaryota > Metazoa > Arthropoda > Insecta > Lepidoptera > Saturniidae > Antheraea > Antheraea yamamai. The sequence continues at coordinate 1,807,449 of AP028426.1, forward strand.
TACGCGCCATCTTAATTTCTGTACATTTTTCCGTTACGCGCCATGTTTATTTCTAAAGGTGCGCTCACAATGATCAGATTCCGTTTTTTTTTTGTTTTTTTAATTAATTTATTTTTTTTCTTTGTAAAGTTGTAAATATAGTAGATCATTTTTCGAAAAATGATGTCATAAAGAAGTTTCACTTCTGACGTGTGATACACGCACGTATTTTTTTAATAATCTACCACACGCATACAATATAAAGAGACAGAGAGATAGAAAGTCGCATAGATTTCCACCAGCCAACTCCTACTGGAAGACGCATTAAGTAATTTTGTTCTAAAAAGAAACTACAAAGACAATGTTATAACTATTTTATACTACATATTCTAAAACAAAGTCCTCTGCCACGTCTGTCTGTATGTTCAAGATACACTCAGAAACTACTGAACGGATTTTCATGGGGTTTGCACCAGTAGATAAATAAAGTGATTAATGAGTAAGGTTTAGATATATAATTTGTGAAGGTCTTTGTATTATCAGGCACAACTTCCGTCGGGCCGTCTAGTTTACAAGACAAATGAAAGAATTTTTAATTTATTTATTTTTATTTATATTATTTACAAATCTAATCACATTTGCTGTTCGTCTAAAATTAAGATATATATATAAGAGATACTTAAATTATTTAATGATCACATTTTCAACGTGTTAGAGAATACTTTTACATATAAATTCGATACAAAGAAAGATAAACCCATCAAATTAGCTTATTAGATAGCAACATTTTAACGGAATGTTCCTTGAAATAGAGATTTTTTAAATATTATATATTTTATATTATATTATATATTCGGGTAGGTAAAATGTTTGCGGAAATGAACTACCCTATTATATATCATTATAATACATTGCATGGTTAAATAAACAATCCTTATAGGTTTATTTCACTTGTTTTTCATGCTACATTGAACTATAATATTTTTCTAACCAACGAAAGGTAACTGATATGCCCCGAATAGTTAGTTCGAGCTCAATATTGCTAATTCTGTAACGTACCATAGTTTTATCCGTTTTTTTTAAATATAAAATCATTTTTCTACCACATCTACCCACATATATAACGTAAACTAGACGAATAGAATTAAATATCGATTAATTCTCGGACGAATCCAGAAACCATCGACTAGTTATATTAACAACTTCTACAATTCTGTAAATACGAATACGGAATTATTTACATCAGATTTAATTTACAGGCCGAATGGTTAACTAATGCTACGTATCTACTTAATTCATAAAATGTTCGAAGGCACATTTTTATCAATAGAACGACCTAATTAATGTTTTTACAATCTGTATTTACTCTATGGGCACTATTTGAAGATGCTATTTAAGGGATTTCCTAAGCACTGTCTATGGAAATACATTTTTTTTATTACTTTCGAGAAGTTTTAAATAGAAGTGACATTAAGCTCTTATTATTATTCTTTTATTAAAAGCGCTTAGAATGTAAAAGTACGTAGGTTATCCCTTTATATAGATTAATTTTAAACAGTATGTCCGTTCGTTAGTATAAATATTTACATGAAATAAACCAGAAGTTTAAATGAGGTCATTTTTTTTTTGGTTAAAATCACAACAATTATGATATTGAAAATATATTTTTTTTTATTATCTACACTACGCCGTAGTTATACTTAGCAAACCGTATTTGCGATAAGTGTTCACATTGCACTCGTATTTCATTCATCACTCTTCGACCGTATGTCTTTACAGTAAATAACAATATTGTCGTCGAATTGAATTAATCGAATAACTACGTTAAATAATTAAATATAATATTAGACAAAATATAGCCCAAGAATTTTTTTTTATAAACTTACCGTGTACCAATTCTATGCTAGCTTTAAAGTAGAGGCATACGGGCGAAACGGACGCTGTAACGTCAGGTGGGCACGTGACGTCACGTGTCGGTTTATCGTGGTATAAAAGGGCACGCACGGGCCGCCAGCGCTCAGTACCGCGGCGCGACCCGTGCGGTGAGTCGCGGCGAGCGGAGCGGGGAGCGCACCGACACCTCCTGCTATGGCTTCAAGCGCTTGAATCCCGCTCCGTCGTTCCCGAGCTTCAGCTCCTCGTACAAGGTGGGTTCGACCTCGCGCGAGGTGGAGACGGCGACTCCAGGATTCTGTGACGTCTCCTGCCTCCATGCTGTGCTGTTGGATACGCCGTTCGCGACTCCATTGCCGCCGTTTGCGTTTCCATTAAGAACTGTGCCCTATAACATATACACACGTATACAAAATTAAATTATCGAATATCTGTACTTACATCATTTTTGAATTAGTCTTCTCAGATCATTTTTCGTTCTTTGAAATTATCAGGTATAGCATTGTATGAAAAATGTTACGGAAAAGTGAAAATCTTGGGTTACAAAATCGACACAAAAAGTATATGAGTAATGGACAATATGGAAATTTTTAATAATATTGATAGATTAATTAGAGTCGTCCCGTTGTCATTTACTTTAAATATATGGTCGTACTATAAGGGAAAACTTTAGTTAAATGTGCTGATTTTTAATCCAAATAAAGTAAATTTTCAAAAAAAAGTATTAACCGACTTCAATATCAATCAAAAACCCATAAGGCACTAAAAAGCGGAAAATAAATAGTTTATCATATCATCTACATAGGTACAAAGTTTAAGTCCACTCTCGCGTCTCTGTAATACATTTCTACCTGGAACAAATTTGAAATTTCGGTTGGCACCGACTTCCAATACATCTCTAGGTAGCACACATATTCATATGTTTTATTTAATTTGGTTAATTTGATAAACTATTTATTTTCCGCTTTTTAGTGCCTTATGGGTTTTTGATCGATATTGAAGTCGGTTAATACTTTTTTTTGAACATTTACTTTATTTTATACTATGTAATGATGCAGAATGTAAAATATTAAAATGAAGTTACTTGGAGCGCTGCATGGTTCGCACCGACTTCCAATACACCTCTAGGTAACACACATATACATATGTTTTATTTAATTTGGTTAATTTGATAAACTATTTATTTTCCGCTTTTTAGTGCCTTATGGGTTTTTGATTGATATTGAAGTCGGTTAATACTTTTTTTTGAAAATTTACTTTATTTTTCCATTTTTAGTGTACATAAATATATTTTACTAACAGTGCCCGCGAACTCCGTACCGCCTTAACTATATTAAAATATGCGCATTTTTGCGGTATGGTATCTATCGGTATGGTATGCGATATGGTTTCAATTGGTTGTACAATAAGTAACGTTTGGTACGAACGCAACCTTATCAATAATCCGCGATAGTTTCTACCACCAACTCGGCTACCATCGCTTCACACATAATAAATACACCTTAAGTAATGTAATTGGTTGCGCCGCTTTATGTATGTTTGAAAATTCCCGCATTATGGATTAAATCGCGCCACTTTGAATTTTGACCAATTAATGCGATCAGGTCACGCCATCTAGTCTTCCCCAATCACATTTCCCTTTAACTATGGCACATGCTTATTCGCCGCGAGCGCGACGCTCGCGCCGCCAATAGTTTCGATTGCCGCCGCCAGTGTTCGACTGGTGCCGCCATTGTGTTGTGCGACTTCGCCCGCTATCGTCGTGTAGTTTACGCGGCTCGCAGTGTCCTTGCCGAGCCACACCGCATGCTGGCATATTGAGTTTTGCAAGCTTGAGTGAGAAATAAACGCATCGCTACATACGTGCCGACATTTATTATGAACAATAAGTGTTTTGTGAGAAAAGACTCGGTGGAGAGAAACGAGAGACACCTAGCCGGCTAGCCACGTGGAGACTGCATCACCGCGAGGTATGTGCCAGGTTTCCATCCTGCCCTTCTCTCCTTAATCGTAACTGATCGCAATAGTTGAATATCAGTATAGCACCCCCGCATATACAGTCCACTTAAATTGAACATAGATAACCCCTCCCCCCACGCGCCTCCGGCTCGTCGACCATCGCACCGGCGCCACCATTTTGTTGGTCCAGTCGAGCCGGATTATACCACGGCACCACCAGTAATTACAATGCTTGCGTCATGTTGCAACACAGCAACGAACATAAGCACAATAGGCTCCTAAGAATTGAAGAGTTTTTTTTATAATATTGGTGGCAAACGAACATACGGGTCACCTGATGGTAAGTAATCACGGCCGCCCATGGACACCTGCGACACGAGAGGAAACACAGATGCGTTGCCGGCCCTTAAGAAAGGAGTAGGCTCGTTTCTTGAAAGTTTTCTTACTTTGTCACGGATCCCATAACCAGAACCAAACCAAACTCTCATCAAACTACCCTTGAAGTACATCCTTTCCAATAAAAAATGAATCATCGAAATCGGTTAGCGTGATATTGAGTTATTCGTCTATTTGTCGTGTACATACTTAATGCAAATTTTAAACTTATACGGTTTTGCACTGGATGCCGTTGTCGGAACTGGGCCAAATTGAAATGGGACCACACGGGAAGTACCAGCTTTCAAATAAAAAAAGAATAATCAAAATCGGTTCACCCAGTCCAAAGTTATGAGGTAACAAACATAAAAAAAAAAATACAGTCGAATTGATAACCTCCTCCTTTTTTTGAAGTCGGTTAAAAATGATGACCGTAGTAATAGGTTATTTCCATATCTCCAAGTCAGTTTTTAGAAGCAACGGAAGTTTATAGAGCTTAGAGCTCTACGCTACTTTTTTTACAACCGAGGTATGGTAGCCATTAATAATTAGCAACGATAAGTCGTCGGAAAAGTGTATAGGGATACTCACATTAATAACAGTGTCTGGATTGGGTTCTCTAAGATAGCTGGGATTCTCAAATGCCACACCTCCTTGTGCCTTGAGTCTAAGAATCTGTGAAACAAAACGTAACGTTTGGAATTTAAACGCCTTACTGTTTCTTAAATCGTACAAGTTCATACCATAATTTACCTACAAATGAAGTCATTTCTTAAATTTAAAACTAGGTATTATTATTTATATTAAATCATGTAAAAATACCGAAAACCGAAACAATAAGATGACATTACAAATTAATTTACATGGCAACATAAACAAAATTTCAAACATGTACGTACAGCTAACGACATAATACGAAGAATGAGCGGATAGATGGCACTTAAAACAAATTTACCGTTTCATTACAGCATATACAGTTTTTAACGACAAACATCCCATTAGATGTTATTCTAATAATTATTGATACTATAGGTACTCGACCATAAGATGGGACTTTTTAGATATTAATCTGTACTGAGTATCGTACAAATATTGTAGATGTAATGTGCGTGAAGTATTAATAAAAATTTATTGATTACACAAAATTTTACTACTAAACAAAAAAATCATGTGTACAGTTTACACGCGATCCGAGTGATACCTTCAAAATATGATAAAATATTTATTATTAATATCATATCAAATATCAAAGCCTTTTCCCAAGGCTTCGTACTACGCAAGCGCACACACTTACAAATATACGTACAATGCTCGGACTAGAGCAATATACAATGAATAAACAAACAATATACGTAGTGCAATGTACAATGAGGAGATCGCGAATAGAAGAAACATTGTATAATGTATTCTCTGTCATTCTTTTGCATGCTAAATCCTATATGTTTGCCCCTTTTTAATGTTGCTTTTTCGTTTCCAAGCACGACGGGAGTAAAGAAGTGGAAGTGGAGAAAAATGGCATCGAAGTGCTGATCTTATGATTGATTGATATGACTGATTGACCTTCCTGTGCCTGTATTAGAGTCCGGCCGCAAGCAACAGCGCGGCGACGAGGATGCAGGCGACGGCGACGCCGACAGCGGACGCCGGCGAGCTGTCGGTATGTGTATATATATACTGACCTTCCTGTGCCTGTATTAGAGTCCGGCCGCAAGCAACAGCGCGGCGACGAGGATGCAGGCGACGGCGACGCCGACAGCGGACGCCGGCGAGCTGTCGGTATGTGTATATATATACTGACCTTCCTGTGCCTGTATTAGAGTCCGGCCGCAAGCAACAGCGCGGCGACGAGGATGCAGGCGACGGCGACGCCGACAGCGGACGCCGGCGAGCTGTCGGTATGTGTATATATATACTGACCTTCCTGTGCCTGTAATAGAGTCCGGCCGCAAGCAACAGCGCGGCGACGAGGATGCAGGCGACGGCGACGCCGACAGCGGACGCCGGCGAGCTGTCGGTATGTGTATATATATACTGACCTTCCTGTGCCTGTAATAGAGTCCGGCCGCAAGCAACAGCGCGGCGACGAGGATGCAGGCGACGGCGACGCCGACAGCGGACGCCGGCGAGCTGTCGGTATGTGTATATATATACTGACCTTCTTGTGCCTGTAATAGAGTCCGGCCGCAAGCAACAGCGCGGCGACGAGGATGCAGGCGACGGCGACGCCGACAGCGGACGCCGGCGAGCTGTCGGTATGTGTATATATATACTGACCTTCTTGTGCCTGTAATAGAGTCCGGCCGCAAGCAACAGCGCGGCGACGAGGATGCAGGCGACGGCGACGCCGACAGCGGACGCCGGCGAGCTGTCGGTATGTGTATATATATACTGACCTTCCTGTGCCTGTAATAGAGTTCGGCCGCAAGCAACAGCGCGGCGACGAGGATGCAGGCGACAGCGACGCCGACAGCGGACGCCGGCGAGCTGTCGGTATGTGTATATATATACTGACCTTCCTGTGCCTGTAATAGAGTCCGGCCGCAAGCAACAGCGCGGCGACGAGGATGCAGGCGACGGCGACGCCGACAGCGGACGCCGGCGAGCTGTCGGTATGTGTATATATATACTGACCTTCCTGTGCCTGTAATAGAGTCCGGCCGCAAGCAACAGCGCGGCGACGAGGATGCAGGCGACGGCGACGCCGACAGCGGACGCCGGCGAGCTGTCGGCGACGGGCGCTGCGGCGGCGCCGGCCTCCTGTCCGCTGGTCGTGAACATTATCGACTGGCTGAGAGACGACGTCCCTGTAATAAAATCGTTGGAATTACGATCTATGCATAATGCGTGTTTATTACGATATTTCAAATCTTGCGTAAGTCCCGGGCTGGGGTATGATTTTTCTTTCAAGAAATGATAATGTTCTAGGGATGTTACACAGATACACAGTTGACTATAAATAATTCTATTATTGTTTTTGTAGTTGTCTATTTGTAGTCTTAATTGGAATACAATTATTGTATCCAATAAACATGATTGCTTTCCATGGGTTTTCGATTCGGTGCGTTGAATGAATCTTGAAATTCGCTATTAAACAAGTCTTAATGTTACATTTTCTAGAACATTTTGGATAATATTTAAAACTAGCCGTAACCGCAGCTCCGTACGCGTTTTTTTAAATTGTATTAAAGGAATATAAAATTGTGAGACCACGTACAATTATAGAAATGCTCTTTAAAAACAATTGTAAATATGACACGCACGCCACTTACAGTAACATGTAACGTATACATTAGATATATAAATACTAACAGTGTGTGAAATGAGGTTCATCATCAACAACATATTTGGAACCTTAACCCACCATATAACTACCTCAGTGCTCACTTGATAAATTTCACGCAGACGAAGTCGCAGGTAACAGCTAGTCTAAAATGTGTGTGTACTTATGTACACACGTTAGAAGTTATACTTCTTTGGCGTAACAAGATAAAAATCTTTTCAAAAATTTAATCTTTCGCCGTATTTTACGTTTGTATAAAAAACTACACTAACAATAGAAAACAGGTATTTAATACATTGAAAGTTTTAATACAAAGAAATACAAATGACAAATACAAAGAAACAACATGTTGACTATAGCTAACTTCAGGGTGTCGGTTTTTCGTGACGGTGTAATACTCTCATAATTTTTCCCTAACGCGCTAAAAGAAGTATAACTTCAATAGATTAACCTAAATAATTTCCTATAAGGTCCGCTATCTGCCGGTAAAAGTCCCATTAAAATCGGTCCAACCGTTTTGGAGATAGCACTGCGGGTGAAGCCACGGTTAATAACTAGTCTAATTTAGAAATTCCCGTCAAAATCGGTCCAGCCGTTTCGGAGATTACCCGGAATAAACAGACAGACAGACAATTTTTTTTTAAATTGCATTTTTTTTATTCGTAGCGTATATACTCCCCATCGGAAAAAAAAGATTACTTTGATATTACATACAGAGACTTCATTTTTATTATATGTATAAGATTATATTGCTTTGGTTTTCTTTCAATTGATTATGTTACGAACAGGTTTTTCTTAAAGCTTTGACCTTCGGTTTGTATTACGTTGCTGTTTGGTTAAGGATAAGTGTCTAATAGTAAAGGGATGAATGTTTCTGAGATTATTTTAAATAACAGTAAAACGTTCCGAAGCGATTGGCGGCTACACGAATGACTTTGCCAGAACAATTTACTTGCCTTCAAAATTGTATATCAAACGCCTCGCTTGTTTAAATTCATAGTTTCGAGAAGATGAATGTCGTTTTCATATAGCAATAAACACGTGTCTGAGGCACAGTTAACTGTTGATTTGAGTACCACGCCATATACCGAAAGTCAGATATAATACACTCAAATGATTTTAGTAATCAGTGTTTTTTTACATTATACATTACGTTCCACGCGGACGAAGTCGCGGGCACAGCAGGTCTTAAATAAATAAACAAATAAATAAAATAATATCAATAACAATAACATACAATAAATAGAAATAAAACAACAAATTACCCAACAACTAAATAACCAAGAATAGTTTATAACAATACTTAATGAAAAATAACAAAAACAGCTTCATTTGTTTTAGAATATGGTAGTTCTATAGTTTATATTCGAGTATAATTGTATTAAGGTGAAATAGTGAACTGACCGACATCGTTAGCAGCCTTCAGTACACACTCGTAGCGCACGTCGTCCTGCAAGCCGGTCAGCACCACGCTCGTCTCACTCGTGTCCAGCTTCTCCGGGACCTTGGCCCCGTATGCTCTCCAGAACACACGGTATAAGTACACCGTTTGGGGGTTCTTCATTGGTGGGTCCCAACTGCGAGGTAAAATTTAAGAATTTACCGCTATTTGAATAGTGAGGAATTTTAAACACATCTGACGTTATGATGACTTTTTTGATAGCGTCAAAAACAACATCAGCTGTTAGAAATCGCAATTCTGACCGCTTTTTGACAGAATATGGATTATAAAATCGCGTCAACACACGAGTTCAATTGCCCAGGAATGAATACTTATGTAAGTTCTGTTATACTACTTAAGTGATGCGCTCTTGAATCGATGATAGTTAGTTTATACTTAGTTGATACCGTCTTCGGACACTGTATCGATGGACGTAGGTTCGAATACTAGCAACTGAGTAGGAGCTTTCGGTGAAGGATAGAGCTTTTTTTAAATCCGCATGGCTAGCTACTACCTTCAAGTTGAAAATCTGTCGCAAAGCACATGTTGGTGTGTTCCGACAGCTGCACTTGAGAGCCAGTCTCCGTCCATCGTATAGCACGTGGTCATATACCATCAGATGAAATTGTGGTTAAACGCTATAGTTTACAAAGCATAAAGAAAACAACAAATTTTGAATGTGATATATAACTTTCAATCGTGCATCATGATGTTATTTGTCAAAATAGTAACACGTTAGGCTCTTATTGAGATTCAGTTTTTAATTACAAGACGCCATACTGAGAACTGATTTTCTATTAATGGCTCATTATTTTTAATTCTAAGGTTCACATTCAATATTTATTATACAATAAATTATACAATTAAAAGGCGTAGACCGTTGAAGCTTAGTTTTCAATTACAAAGCCCACAATAAACATTACTTTTCCATTACAAGGCGTATGCCGTTGGAACTTAGTTTAGTTTTTCAATTACTTTTTTTATATCATAGGAGGTAAACGAACAGGCGGGTCACCTGATGTTAAGTGATCACCGCCGTCCATAGACACTAGCAACACCAGGGATGTCGCAAGTGCGTTGCCTATGTTTAGGATGAGGGGGAGAGAGGAGGGGAGGTGGGCTATCGACCCTCTCACTGACCGAATGAAACGCAACAATGTAAGCACTTTTACTTGACGTGGGTGTTTCTGTGGGTTGGGTGGTACTACCCCGGGCGAGCCGTCCAATTCATGCTGACAGGCATGTATACACACTTTTGGTTTTTAGTTCGGGGGGACAAACATTGAAAATACCATGTGAACTCGTACTTCACAGTGGTTCTGATCCCGTTTATTTTATGTTACGTCAGTTTTCGGGGGAGGGGGGGGGTGTATAAATCCAACTATCTCCTCCTCTGTATACGTGCCTACATGCTGATACCAGTAATAGCTTCAGCGTAGCTCTACCACCTACGATTATAAGGCGTAGGTCGTTTAAGCTTAGTTTTCAATTACATGGCCCACTATAAATATCAGTTTTCAAACACAAGGTTCATATTGAAGATCAATGACAAAAACAAGGTCCATATTGAGGATCAGTTTTCAATTACAATAAATCACATCGATTACTACAACAATTTTCAGCAACTAGACAATAATATTGTTTCAAGAACTTTCAGCTGATATAACAAACCTTAAGAGAACAGAATGGGGCGTTGGTGCAGCGTGGGCTTTCAGATTTCTTGGTGGTCCAGGTAGCTTGGCCCCGCTGTCTCTGAAGCAAGCGAGCGCTCTCCTCGCATGCTGAAGTGCACAGGCTCTGGACACTGCGCCACCTCTACAGAGCTCCAAACAGTTCCGCGGTACACCCCACGATGCACAGCAACTCCGGTGATCTGTAGATATCATAGTTTTCGATCCATCTCATCTATACGTAGAACATTCTATGTGACATATGTATATCATATTTCATATGATATGACAAATAAATTAATATATTATATTCAGATGACAGTATATGATACTGCTGTGATTTAATTTTATTAAATTAAATTAAATCGCAGGTTTTCATGTTACATATCACACTTGTTATATACCACATGCACATCTGAATTTACTTACTTTAATAATTATTTGCAGAACTCTTATACCAGCTGTATATCACACGACCGTTATAATTTCATTTCATTAAAATCACGTTAGCCTAGGAGATCTTATCGCATAATCTAATTCTTTGTATTTTTAGCTCGGGGTTTTACAGTTAACGACTAAAGAAAACATTTTTGGGTGGACTGTCTTTAATATGTAACTTTTTTAAATCTTATAGTTTAGAGGTAACTATCTAAAAATTCATATGAAAATCTGAAATAATTGCAACCGCGGTGACAATAATTATCATATGTAAATTATAGCAGGTGTTTATCGCGTGAGAAATAGCAGAGGTGATTTTTTTTTTAAGAAGTTTGTTTATTCCCATTCTTAACTAAGGGACATTATTGTACTGAAAGGTGATTTTAAATCAAAGCCTTAGTTATATATTTGTGACTATATCACAGATATAATAAAGATCATCTCGGATGAGACCTGACTACGGTAGTCCTGCTAAAAATAATTCAAAGGTATTAGTGAAATAGAATTTCAGAGATTTCGCCGTGTTATTCGACAGTCGTCATATAAAAGATTTGTCACGGATGCCGTTGAATTAAACACTATATAGTTAAAAGTACTACAGGTTGTGTAAAAATTGGTGATACCTGAGCCATCAGCAGCACACTTCATGAGTTTGTCGAAATCGTTCATGCATTCCGGCCTGTCCATGATGTTGTCCATGTCCAAGTGGAAACTGCACGCATCGATGCACGTCGCCGATACATTCATCTAATAACAATTATATAGTTAGGACTAGTAAAAACCTCACTATTTGCGAATCCTAAAGCAATATTTGGAAAAATCGAGAATTCTCTACAAACATCGTGTGTAAACTCGTTGGTAGAGATAAGACACCGCGGTGACGCGTCGATACGCGGAATACGCACATGTTCCTCTTTTTTTAAACCTATACAGGCTGAAAGTTTAGACAATAGCGATATTTATGGAGGATATTCAGCAATCGATTCTCGTTCTAAATCAATTAAAAAATAGGTGCTTAATATTTGAGCTAATTATCTAGAAAAATACAGAAAATATACTCAATCCTCTATGCGTCTATGTTAAAGCATAGTGTCAATGACTATCGCGTGAAGTGAAAGTGAACGTGGGAACGGCATAAGCTAAACAAAAGGATTTATTTTCCATTTTATTACCGCAGGTTATTAACTCCGGGTCGCCCCTTGCAGCTTTCGGCACCGGTCATTGCATCTAGGTTTATTACGTTTGTATGCAATCCTTTGGGAATCTTAGAACAAACTTTAACTTGTGTTTTCTTTGTTGTTTATTAGTACTTGGTTTGATATTATTATTTTATATGTTAAATGTGACCATGAATTATCATCTCTTAGAATATTGTAAGCGACTAACCTAACACTTGGTATATTATATTTACTTTCTGATATAGACATTGATCTATTATAAATTAATTGTAATCGCACTCTGGAAATTTAAACTCCTTTCGCTTTTATCGGATATAGTCATATTGTGACCCATAATAAATGTATAAGAACATTAAAGAGTTTACATTAATCTTACTAACCTAATCAAAACAACTAACACTTTGTCTAAGAACATATGTAATTGTGTGTCGGATCACCCCTAGTGACAAATTCCAGTAACTACCCCCGCTAGATATCGCAATGCATGTTGATTCTTGATCACGGTCTGTGTAATCAGGCCGAAACGTCGAGTAATCAAATTAAGTGTTTAACGCTTTCTAGACCCGTCAAATCATAGATCATAATGTGGACAAAACGTGAAAATTTAAAATTATCTATTCGGCTCTGACAAAAAACCCCTAATACACTTACTATATTTCATAGGAATTAATTACAAAAATTCTATTTCATACAAAAGTATTAACAATTGGTACTCCTAAATCTCTCTCCCGGTATTTCAAAAACCCTCCCATAATGCTGGCAACAATGATATACAGTAAAATTAATTCAATCTAAAATAGTTTACAGATTATGCTGAATTTGTGTACGAAACTAAGCGAGACGAAAAACAATTCTAGTTAGAGCTAGTTTCTATTATTTCAAACAATGTTCCTAAATTACTTGATCCAGCTCGAGTCGAAACTTCGAACAGTTTGCTTGGTTATATTCACTTGTTCCTAAAATTGAATTTTGATGGCGAAAACTTATACCTAGAGACGTTCTGTCTATTTATTGTAATTTATGTATTATTTTATTTTATAGTTTATTTATCATCATTTAGTGCCTGCGACTTTGTGCTTGTGAGGTTACTTTAAATAGATGTGCTATGTGAATTAATTGCTTTTGGCGATTCGTTTTATTATTATTAAAAAATTGGTTATAGATGTAAAGTCGTGTTACGGACGATAATGTTACACGATAACGACTCGGACGTATCGGCCGATGGATTGGAAGAGAGATAGACGCGTCACGAGCCGAACGCTTAGGCCGGTCGCGCCTCTCCATCGCTTGTTCCGCGCTCTCGCTTGTACCGAGCGCTCAGGCGGAACTGGACAATGAGTCATGATTTTTCGTGCGTGCAGCCGGCGTTTATCGATTTATAAGACGTTATCACGTCAAAAAACGATAACTATTAGATCAAAGTTGTTTACTTTTTATTATACATAATTAAAAAATATAAAACAGAGACGATAAGATATCAAATAGCATAAGTAATATAATATGTCTATTTGGAGTTTTTGGCGGGATCTTAGTCTGTCATATAGTTTTTATAATTTATTCATAATCTTGTGTAATTTGATTCTATATTTTGTAATATTGGTGGCATTTTACGTAATACAGTCCGGTTATTGTGCACACGTGAAGTGGATTCCCAAATAATACTACGGAGTATTAATTCTAAGATGCCACAAAAGCTCACTGGAAAGTTCCTAACAAGGGTGGCCCCATCTTGCTAGAACATTGACATTATCATTATTACCTACTCGAGCGACAATAGCAGTAACAATCCAGAAGATTGGTTGCCAAATTAATAAAAAAAAACACGCACGCTAGATGGAGCTCGGTGAATGAGATAATCTTTTTCTTCTTCTATATCTATACATATTTCTATATATATAATAAGAATGTAAACGTAAAGTGTCTGTACTTTTTCGATTTTCGTGAAAAAAATTGTTGCAGGTGTCTAGGAATAAGTAATAAAATACATCTCAATCATTTTTAGAAATGTCTGTCTGTCTGTTTGTATGAACACGCATCACTGCTAAAGTACTAGATTCACAATTAAACCACATCAAGAAAATAATAAAGCATATCTTCGAAAATAACTTAGTTTTTGTTTAATTAAAATCGGTTCACTCTATTAAAAGTTACTGTAATTTTAATGAGGACGCGACTTAAGTACGAGAGAAAAGTATATAAGTAAATGTACTTAATACATTCAGATGACTTTATTAATCAGTCTTTTTTACATACGTAATTAATAAAAATATAATACTATTTGTTCTTTACTTAAGTCTCGTCAATAGAACGCGAGTGCTAGTGCTATGGCGCGACGCAGGGCGTATTGACTTATTACGTGGCAGTTTTTTATTGTTTCTGTTTGTTTGTTTTACTACTACCTATTTTCTTAATTAATTTAATTGACATTTGACATCATTGCACAATTTATAATTATTACTTTAGCTTAAGAAAACGTAATAATACGTAGTGTAGGTAGTACTATGAAATATTCTTAATATGTAAATACAAGTCTCTTCATATTTGGTTCAGCTATCTCCGGGAATACCTCGTAGAAATAACAGACAGTTCAATTAATTTCTATGTATAGACTATCCTGTTGTTTAATCGCGTAGAATTAATTATTGCATTCCATTGTAACATTGTCTGGGCACTGTATACAAACGTTTCTATATCACTGATAGCTGAAGTCATGAAACAAGGCATAATGACTGGCTTTGACATCATGTAGCGCATATTGAGTATTTAATTGCTTTTCCTAGGGTTGTCATCCGTATTTATTATATGTATAGTGTGATTGTGACAGTAAGATAATAATTACATTGTAACTTTAATCCCTCGGTTGATTTTTTAAGACACAGATCTCAAATGGTGTATCATGTTTTTAAAATCTGAAATTCGTACTATCAGTAAGTATACTGTGGTATACACCCACATTCATTGTTAACTTTTTTTTGGCAACCAATCTTCTAGTTGGTTATTACTGCCATTGTGGAGTAAGTAATGTTTTATTATAAGTTTCTTGCGATCATTTCAATGAACGAACAAAATGATGGCCCACTTGTTAGAACTTTCCAGGGAGTTTTTTTTATCAAGTCAGAATCCATGCTCCGTGGTATCATCTTTCATCCACTTCACATGTGCACAATAACCGAAGTATATTACGTAAAACACCACCAATGTTACAAAATATAGGGGCAAATAACACAAGATTATAAATAAATTATATAAACACTAGCGGACCGGGCGGACGTTGTCCTGCCTTGAAAACAAAAAAAATCCTAAAAGTCGATCGCAGCGCCACCTGCCGGGTCCAATTGTGAATCTAAACCATTCTCGAATCTCCACGAACACACACAAAAAATTTCATCAAAATCGGTCCAGTCGTTTAGGAGGAGTTCAGTCACATACACACGCACACAAGAAATATATATATTAAGATTACATAAGAAGATCCCGTCACAAACCCCAATTTTAAACTTAACGCCTTTAGATGATGTTTTATGTAATATTCCTTGATGCTCATGTCTCTCTGCCTATCCTAATATGTGAGCAGTGTGATGAGAACCACTTACCATAGAGCAGCACTCCGTGACGTTATGGTGCGGCGTGGAGGGCCGCAGCCTCACGGAGACGGGGCGCAGCGTCTGTCCGAATGCGTTCTCCGCGTGACAGAAGTAATCACCTTCGTCTGCTTCCGCTATCTTCTTTATTATAAGTCTCATTGTGTATTTTGTAGTCTCCTGTGTAAATAAATGACATATATATAATACTAGCTATAGTTTGTGGTTGTATTTGAGTTAACGTAAATTTAATTTATCCTATTTAGAAAGAAAGAAATAGTTTATTGTTGGAACCAGCGAACCAGTTAAATCTTTAGATTTATAAAAATCTAGTGTTATGATGTTTGTCCGTGATGAACTCCGAAAGTACTCAAACTTATCTTCACGAAACGTTGGCATTTATGTATAGTTTGGTCTGATTTGAGATATAGGATAATATATGTGGGAATGAATAATATATGTGGGAATGAATAATCAATAAAAAACATATTTAATTGAATATTTTAAATATTTGTGTCTACGTTTAATCTGTACAGTGAAGGATGGCTCAAATGACTCGTATCCGTTCGTATTGTATTTTATTTAAAAAAAAATCTAAGTGTAATGACTTGTGTTTTTTGATATGTCAGCGGTGAAGAAAGATTATAGGACTATAACTTATAAACTGTGTAAAAATGAATTAAAGATTGTTTCTCCAGATTCCACTGTGTTCCCAGATATATATTTCGATTAATGGCTTCAATACAAATGAAATGATTATTAATATTGATTATTGTTATTAAAGTTATATCAGTCTCGGACAGATGGCGCTTTAAATTAGTTTGTTTACAGAAAACTGTAAGACTGACAAATGCAGATATCTCATAAATGGCGTTACGTTTTAATTTTGAGTTTTGATCAAATTATACATAAATGCCAACTTTCATGAAAATCGGTTGGGTAGTTTTAGAGTTCGTCGTGGACAAACATCATGACACTAGATCTTTATATATTTAGATATAGAAAATGTATTATTTAATATAAACAATATATGAAGATATATTATTTAGATATACAATTCAGTGTTTATTTGTAATTATGTGTGAAAAAGATATATAAAGTAAGTTCTCCATACCTCAGGATCTGCCTGTAACTGTATTGAGTAGTTCGGCCCATCGATGACTGGTGTCCTACCATTAGGATCCCTCCAGAACGCTATATTTGGTTTCGGCAAAGCCTCCACTCTACATTCGAGGATGACAGAGTCTCCTGCAGCTGCCATTGTTATTCCCGACGCCTGGATTGTTGGCACATCTATTTGAAAGGTAAAAGTATTAATATCCTGGTGAAACCATAGTATGGTAGAGATTTTTCTAAGTCCGCCGATTGCTAGCAACCGCCTTTAAGTTGAAAATCATTCGCCAATCGTGTATTTGTTTGCTAGCGGCTGCACTTGTGAGCTAGTTCCAGCCTAGGTTTAGTGTGTTTACTATCTTAGACCATGCCATCATTTAACAGATGATATTGTAGTCAAACGTTAATAAAACCTATACCGTGTTATTACAAAAAAGTTAAAAACGTATTAAATACTTGGTTTAAAAAAGTTTCCTAATAAATGCACCGCGCTCGCCCGAGGCAAGTTCGCGTTATCCTTTTCTCGCAAGTCTAACCTAACGTAACCAAAGCGAGACAAAAGATGGCGAACATTCAGCGAGCGCGGTGCATTTAATATGAGACCTTTTTAAAGCCAGGGTTCAATACGTATTTAAATTTTTTGTAATAACACCGATATAGTATAAAAATAGAATACAATATCTGGCATGATGAATACGTTTACTTTCCGTTTTTTAAAGTATAAGATTTGAGATAATATTTTGTGGTAGAACCAGTAATCAGATATTGCACTCAAATTAGAAGACCGTTCATTGTTGGCCACATATTGCCACATAAAGTATTACAACTTACTAAGGACTTACCAGAGTTACAACAAAAACAAACGTCGGGTAACTACAGGCCATTTTGACGTTAATTAATGGTTTCGGTGACCACATGAGATCAGAAATTTACATGACGTATTTAAGATTACCCGTGGCAAGACGAGCGTAATACTAATGCCCTTCGCTTGGAGTATAAATACATATAACCGTATACTCTACCAACGCTTCTTTACATTGCCTCATCTGATGAGTTTACCAAGGGTATCCATATAATTATGGCATTGCCGACCAAAAATGTATGTAATTAATTCGATAGAACATCCTCAGCTAAGCAGTAAGCTAAAAAGGCATTACCAAAGAAAACTTCTATGAGAGGAGAATTCGTAGGAAATTAAAGCTAATACACACGTGATATGTTAATTTTCCTCGAAGCTTGCATAGGTGTCCCATAACCGTTGTCAGCATAACACGAGATTTGATCCATGTCTCGTGTAACATTGTGGATGACTGTTACCATATGCCGTGTAATTTCTTGCCGGACCAGGCGACCTGCAGAACATTGATTTAGAATTTCTCGAGCATTTGCATTTATAAAATGCTGAAAACTGATCTATTTTCTTGTTATTGAAACACAACAAATTGACGATGGTATGACAGTATTGTATTGACAGTATGGCAAGTAAAGTGCAATCTAAAAAAACTGGGAAGTCTAAAATCTATTACTATTACTACCGCTGACATGCCAGTCACATCAAATATGTCTTCATGCTTTTTCTGACAGATTTAATCTTGTAGGAAAGGAAGCTTTCATAATTATAAATAAATAAATATATATGTAATTAAATGAAGTTAATAATTATAACGTATGGGACTTCCTTGGTTGTGCCCACAAAAAGTTGCCGTAACGCTGGGGCGAAGTATCGACTATCATGTTTTCTAATAGTATTTATTTACGAAATCTTATTTATTGACTAGCTTCTGTCCGCGACTTCATCTGCGTGGAATAGTTACTTTGGGCTAACTAACACACAACAGAAGCTCTTAAAAGAAAAAAAAAACTCCGATTTTGAAACATTCTTCACTGGTGCTCCGCTCCTATTGGTCTTAGCGTGATAAATTAAATAGCCTTCCCCGATAAATGAGCCATCTAACACTGAAAGAATTTTTCAAATCGGACCCGGACTTGAGATTAGCATGTTCAACTAAACAAACCCTCCAGCTTTATAATATTTACTAGCGGGCTCGGCAGACTTTGCTCCGCCCTGATTATAAAAAAAATCCTTGACAAATTATATACCAAAATGTTCCTCATGAATCACTTTATCCACTGGTGAAAACCGCTTGAAAATCCGTTCAGTAGTTTTTGAGTTTATCGCTAACAGACAGACAGACAGACGCGGTAGGGGACTTTGTTTTATACTATGTAATTAAGTATAGATTACTACTCTTCTCTTGTACTTAACTCGAGCCGTCATTCAAATTACAATAACTTTTGGTAGAACTGACCAATTTTAATGAAATAAAGACTAAGTTACTCACGAGGATATGTTTTAATATTTTCTTTAGGAGGTTTTATTATGAAACTAGTACTTTAGCAGTGATGCGTGTTCATACAAACAGACTGACAGACATTTCTAAAAATGATTGAAATGTATTCTATTACTTATTCCTAGACACCTGTAACAATTTTTCACGAAAATCGAAAAGTACAGACACGTTACATTTACATTCTTATTATATGCATAGATTGGTTTTCTTATCGGTCTGTCTGTTCGGTATACACTTTAAACTAACTTCCAAATTAGTTAGGGACTCGAGACTAGTTTGCAAGATATTAATTTGCTATCACAACTGTTTAATTGTTCATTAGTTTGCTCGGTATTCTAGAAATTTTGCAATAAATTCAATACTAATTTGTCATAGTTCTCTATTATAAAGAGATTAAAAGAGATTTGAAATAGATTACTAAAGCCCCAAAAAGACAAAGTAATTAATAAATTGTACAATATTAAGGAATAAACAGAACTACATTTTGAAATAAATTACAAAGCGTAAAATAATTCTTTGACTAATATATTATTCCTCTACTGTATAGGACCCTACTTGTCTATCGCTTTATTTTCCTTTCAAATTATTTCATACGTTTAGTTAAATTAAAAAATAGATGTTTAGAAATAGAAAATAAATTTCACCTCTAACTTTACTGGTGATATCGCAATCTTTTAGTCACAAGTCATTCTGGAATCGTGCTTATTGTGTTAGAGATGATTTCTCCAAAGTATTTTTCTAAGTTATAGGCCTATAAATTGGACATAAACGAAGAATTTTTCCATTTTTATTATAAATCCATGTGATGCAGATCTTCGTAGGTAACAGGTAGAAAACAATAGTTTAATTGACAGAGGTATCATAAAATTTGTAATTATTTTGCGGCAAGGAATAAGCAAAAGTTGCTTCAACATTATTAATAGCAAGATAATAGTTATCTTCTATTGACATAAACTCAAGTTATTTTACGTATAAAAACAATGATTTGATGTTACTATGGAAATGAAATCATAAAAGAAAAGATAAAAATGAAATCAGCAAGGAATTTGTATGAAAGCTAATGAGATTGCCGGCGGGTATACCGGGCATTGATTCATTGTTTTTGAACGAACGACGGGGCTTAGGGCCGATCAACATGAAAGACAATTGTATTGGAAACCGATCGAAGTGAATCCTCCCCAAGCCGACCCTGATCAGGGCTTAGCGGACATCTCAGTCTAAGCTTATTACTGAGTTTCGATGAGATCAAATAATTGTTTTATACAAAACTATCAAACCTCGGAGCTTCACACGCATTTATTACGCGACTAGCAGTGCCAGCGACTCCGACCGCTTGTAAACGAATGTAAAAAGACTGACTAATAAAATCATCTGAATGTATTAAGTCCATTTACTTATCTACTTTTTTATCGTACTTAAGCCGCGTCGTCATTAAAATTACAATGACTTTTGATAGTGAACTGATTTTTGTAACCAAGATGAAATAGTACTCGAGGACATGTTTTATGCTTTTTTCTTGGTGACATTTTATCGTCAACGTAGAACTTTAGCAGTGATGCGTTTTCAAACAGACAGAAAGTCAGATAGATAGACAAACATTTCTAAAAATGATTGAAATATATCATATTACTTATTCAAAGTCACTTGCAACAAGTTTTTTCACAAAAATCTAAAAGTACAGACACGTTACATTTATATTCTTATTATATGTATAGATATTTAAGTCGATACATTTAAAAAAATAAGCGAAATCAAATTTTAACCGTTCCTAATATTTTACATTATTTTTCAAGTTTTTTCAAGTCCAATTTTATACATACAGAATATGAACATCATTAAAAAAAAACCTTATGAACGGCGAAATTTGTATTTCGTTCTCGATGTATAAAAACTGGAAATCTTAAAAAAATTAAACATGTTATATGAACGATTTAAATTGGATTTAACTCATTTTGAAATGTAAACGAGTCACTTTATGATTTTAAAAAGTATTCTCGATAAAAAAAAAAATTACATTTTTGTTATTACAAATAATAGTTATGCGAATATAACTGAAGCGAAGTATAAACTAAAAATACATAGTGTTAGCTTGAAGAAAATGTCTTGTGGCATTAAGCTCGCCAGTGTACAAACTAAAAATTGCAATAAAGTATTCATTCATACATTTTTACGTGTATACAAAATTTTGTTAAAGTTTTGAAAGATTTTTTTGACCATCTCTAAAAATTCTTCTAAAAATCTAGCTCTCATTTACAACATAAAAATTACATTCGAATATAATATCTCGCGAAAGTATACAAAGTGATATTAAGCTAATATTTACTTACCAGAAATGTATAGAGATATGGTTGGGGTTGGTGTTCCCATGGCAATGCAAAGGATTGTCATGCTGGATCCCTCTACTACTAAATTAACAGGGTTCACTGTTGGCGGCTGTGGAATAAGGCATATTTTAAGTAAATGTTGATTGTATTTTATAAACTAGCTGGCCCGACGGACTTCATCCCGCCCTGGTAATAAAATATCCTTGATAAATACCTAAACCTTCCTCATGAATCACTTTATCTACTGGCGAAAACCGCATGAAAATCTGTTCAGTAGTTTTTGAGTTTATCGCGCACAGCCAAACAGAGAGACTTGGAAGAGGACTTTGTTTTATAATACGTAGTAGTGAGCATTCAAACTTTTAAAGGTTTTTCTGAAGAATTCTACAAATACATGCAATTTAAATAGTATTTTAATAATACTGACATTTGAGTAACTAAAGACATCGATATGGGAAAAGAACTTTCAGCCGACCTCATATGCCACCGGTTGAGCAGAAAACCTCTCGTTACGCTTCATTATTTGTTATCAGAGCAAGACAAAGTGACTACACTATACTTGACGATAGGAACAGTGTAGTCCAAACATAACGGCGATCAGCATAAGATTAAAAATTCACCGTCAGTCACCCACATAACACTGAATATACAATTACTGATTCCGGTACGTAATATGGCTAAGCATACAACTATGACAGGTCTTCAAGCTAGCGTATTGTCATTACGATATAGTTCAATAAAAGTGTCAACAGAGATCCTGCCTATGAATTAGATTTTCCTTTAATAATGAGTGCGGTCTTACTTTGACCGACTTTTATAGAATCAGGCGATACCATTTAGCAAGGTCTTTGGCCAGTTCTTGTCATTGGCTTTTTGGGATGTTACATACAACCATGCTTATTGCATTCTTTAAAGCGGAGCGTGAGATACTCAAAAAACCTTTGTTTCGGCCTTCGATCAACAATAACTAGATAAAGGGTCACGTACAAAATCGAAGCTAACTGCTGTCCGCGTAAATATATACTTATGTAGCTATTTGTTTATTAAGAAAGGGAGAAAAAAAGTTTTAAAACAATTTTAAGTTCAACCTAATTACAACCATGGCACCTAGTAATAAAGTCACAAATGTTCAAAATATTATCTAATACTTACGATAAAACGAGCATAG
The DNA here is from genome assembly GCA_036509395.1 of Antheraea yamamai. NCBI lineage: Eukaryota > Metazoa > Arthropoda > Insecta > Lepidoptera > Saturniidae > Antheraea > Antheraea yamamai. The sequence continues at coordinate 1,830,199 of AP028426.1, forward strand.
CAATAAATTACTCTCGTCACTTACAAATGAAAAGACAACATAAACAAAATTTAGTGTGAATTCAACCTTAACACGCAATGAATAAAGCAATTTTTCCCGTTATTGTGCGTGTTTGTGCGTGATTGGCGAGCCTTGGCCAAACATTTGTACCACAGGTTTAAAATCGGTAATTTTGTTCAAAATTTGATATTATTTGTTAGTTTAAAGCTTAAAATATAACTTATTCTTATTCAACATGTATTTAGCGAAAGTAAGATATTCCGGCCGTTGAATTGCTTTTTCGGGCATTATTTTTGCATCTTTTGAATACACAGCGGCATTGTGAGCAGGATCTGCCTTGGCAAACGAGTACACTTTATAACTTTAGGGCACATTTTTTAAACTTTATGATATGCCCATTAACAATGAATTCCCTAACATTGGTTGCAAAATTCAGACAATATGATTTCTACATTTGTAAGGCGCTAGTGGAAGGCTTTAAATTGGTGATTTTGGGTATTTAGTTATTGTCGGTTAGATACAATTAAGAAAGCCTATGAATGGTTGACTTTAGTCAGACAATTACAAAGCAGCCTAATTTTATATTGTACCGATCCTACTCAGCTGGTACTGGTTGGATATTAAGATGATTTTAATCAACAGTAGGTAATAGTTTCCGTAATAATAAGTTGAATTTTAGGCAATAGTTAATTTAACAATTTATAAATTACCATAAAAAAACGGTTAGAAGTTTCACATATCTGATTATGAACGGTTAGGAATAGACGGTTAATCCATTCATCTCTCAAAACCTGATTACCTAATTTATTTTATTATATTATTAGATATCTGGCGGCAGCTCGTTTGTTATAGTCTCGTCAGAAATATTATATTCTTATTTTGTGGCTTATTTGCTTTTTGTTACTTTTTATTTTCGATAAATATACACATAAAAAAGTCAATTTGCGTCAACGAGATGGGAAAGTATCCTTGTAATGGGATACATTTCATTGGAATATTAACGTTCGAATTTCTAATCTAAATTATCAATATTGGAGAGTTTTGTATAATTCATATCAAAATTTTTGGTAGATGAAATTTGGTTTTATATTTACTATCTTTTGCCTAATGTTAGGTTTATTACAACTATAATTGGTGTATGTTTTAAAGTTTAACGTGTTTCGTTCCGTCATGTGGAATCGATTGTGGTCATTATACGTTAGTCTGCAACATATTTTAATTATGTTTTACAGTACACATACCACCAGTGTCAACCGACATCCGATTCAACCAGCAAGCAAGTTCGCGTTTTTAATAACTTTTTGTTTTGGTTGTTGTTTTAGTTACAAATGTTTCGCTCTTTCTATTTACTAGTTCAGAGTACACTTTATCAGGTAACGTCTTGCACAAATAAAATCAAACGTTTCTTGTTGCAGTGAGACGTGGTAGCGTCCAATCAATTCCAGGCGGAAGTGCAAAGTAACGTCTGCTATAATAATTAATTATGGGTTTCCGCAAAGTAACGTCTTCTTCAATCAAATATTCTAAAACTTATTTTGATTTGATTTATCGAAGAAGATTTTAATCTTGTACCCTCGAGTTTAATTATGTTTTATATAAATACTTTAAATTAGCTTTTATGACATTATAACAAATACAATAGATGTTAACTATTATGTTATTAGAGGTATTTAGTAGGGTTCCTGCATCTGATATCGATAGTGATGGCATCTTTCCCCAGTCGTACTGAATAACTATTTAAGGAACTTTAAAATAACATTAATTTATATCGTCTAACCTCAACATATGCTGGGTAAGCTGGATCAGTCCAAGCCAGTAACGTTTCAGAGGGCAAAGAGTCTCCTGCGGCCGCGTGCGCTTTCACCCAAATAACGTATTGTGTGTTCGGTGTTAACTTCTCCAATGTATGCCCCGGTACTGTCGTCGTAACATTTGTAATATTCTGTCCCATTTGCGTCGGAGATTTGTAGAATAGTCTAGAAAGATTTCATTTTTAAAATGACTAAATTTGATGGATAGTCACTGTTTACGAAAATAATCAGTAAAAATAGAATATTTCTTTAATTTTCTTCTGTGGCATCACAGTTATTAAAAGTTTTTCTTCGATTCCCGTTCCCATTTCTCTGTACTTTATAAAATTAAATAAGAAGTTTACCAATGATTTTGAATTTTTTTATGATTCTTTCAACAAGTAATGAACAGTCACCATTACATGAAGAGAGATTTAATAACAATTGCAGGCTTAGTAGTGAATATTGAAAAGAAATCAAATTCATAAGAATTCTAATGGCCGACGGATTATATTGCAATGTAAGAGCACAATTATATGGAAATACAAACGCTGTAAGGTAATGAAGATACACCTAGTTTTTCATAATGATTTGTGTTACACTCTATAGTTACACTGAGTTAATTGTTATTTGAAATCGATAGCGAGACGTAAAATGGGTGATCTATGTCACAATAAAACCAATAATAAAGAACAATGAAAAGTATAAAATTAAATAAAGTCAGAACGATGGATTATAAGAAAATACACTTATTCTTTTTAATAAAAGTATAGGCTGAAAGAAAGTAGGCAAGGAAGGTAGGATAAGAAAAGAATCATACGTGTAACTGATTTTTTCATCAGGATGTGAGAACTGTGGAGGTTGCCACGTGAGCGTCAACCACGTAGCAGAGTGCGATGAGACCGATAGTGAATGGGGATGAGATGGTATACCATTGACTTCCTTGTCATCTGGAAAATAAATCTTTATTAGAAATCTACATGGAAAACATGATAAAACTTCGCGACATTTTATTGCCTACCAGAGAGCAAAAATATTCGCATATCACATGGCGCAATTATCAAAAAATATGCAAGTAGTCACGAATGTAAACATGGTTATAAAATTGCTCTAAGTATCTGGATATATACAAAAATGTTAGGCGCAATATATAATTAGAATGACGTATAAATTACAAATTAAAATTATCATCGCAGTAGATCTCGCAAAAACACCGAGTTAATCGCCATTTGGAGAGATGTCGAAAGATTGCAATAGATTAAAACATTTTAGAAGTATTGAAGACTGAAATATTAATAGCCGATTTTGATAACTATGTATACTTACCTTCAGTGACGTTAATAAGTAACATGCTGGAAGGTAATGAAGCACCATGTTCGTTGATAGCAACAACAAATGAATGGTAAGTGCCGTTTACTTCTACCTGGTCAATAGTTGCCATCGTGTCGGTCACGTTCATTTGCTGCAAATTATAAGTAAGATAACTAATGCCTTCATTTATTTACAATTGTTTGTAGCATATGCAACATAGTAACGCGAATACGAATGTAATGCGCCTCCAGTAAATCTTGACTGAAGAGACGAGATTATTTTCATAGTTAAGTACCTCTTAACTAAAGTCTATTTGTATTCAGTAGCAATTGTATACGATATATACATTTTATTTTAAACATTATAGGAATTACCCATTCAGCTAGTAACCTTTTTTTAGTTATCATAAAGGAATCCTAACAAATCTTTTTACTCACATTATAATTCGCTTGCATAGTATTGTAGCTATAAGGTTGAGTGTTATTATCTAATTTCTGCCAGAATACGGTATACGAGGTTGCATTAGCTCCATCTTGAGGTGGGGCCCAGTCCAAATACAATTTGTCCTGTGATATAATAGCGTGAAGTTCTCGTGGTGGACCAGGCAGGATACCAGTACCTGGTAAGCACATATTAGCTTTATATATAGATATGGCTAAATATTGAAGGTGGAGGATATGCTCTAATTAATATTAATCTGGCATAATATCCTTATTATTACTTATTCATGAGCCTTATCTATGTTATATGGTTAGAATTGTTGCGAATGAGCCGATGCTTTCGATGAAGGAAGACATCGTGATGAAGCCATAGCAAGGTGATAAACCTTTTTTCCAACTCTGCCCCCAGCTAGCTACCACCCTCAAGCTGAAAATATTTTACCAAGCACATATACGTGTGTTCCGGCAGTTTCATTAATAGCCAATCCTCCTCTAAGTTTTAGCGTATTTACTATCTTAGACCCCATCGTTATTTAATATCGGTTGAGATTGTGGTCAAATGCTAAAACCTATAAATTATAAAACAAACAAGGTAAAGATAACAAAGGTAGACTTTAGACATAGAACTGAATAAATACTGATGAAAATAGAAATGCCAAGAACAACCGTGTTTTAAGTTTGATAACAGAAACAATTGTAATTTGTACGTTAAATATTACAGTAGACATAACTTTGCACTTCCACCTGGCCTGATGTGTTCCAGGCGGAAGTGCAAAGTAATGTCCACTATAATATTTAATGATTCCACAAATTAACGATTTCGTCAATAAAATTTGTACCTTCTTCGAAGCATTGAACAATATTGCCGATGTAGGGCACACAGGTGTTAACTCCACCGGTGTAGGAACCAGAGCAAACCCCACGACAGTTGGGTGGAACTCCACGACGAGCACAGCAGGTCTCGTGGTTGCGACCTTTCAACAAAATATTTTCACATTGCAAGTTTTATATATTCATATCATGGTGATGCTCTAGTGGTTGGTGGAATATTACACGTTGTCCACAGGTTCGAACCCCGACATGTACCAACGAATTTTTCGGAATTCGCGTCCATTTACTAATGTTAAACTGGAAATACTATCAGCTGACGGTGAAGGAAAACATCGTGAGTAAGCTTGAACCCTGAGAAATGTTCTTGTTGTACTACCGTATGTGGGAAAACATAGAACTGTGAATTTCTCTGAGTTTGAAATCGCCAATACGTCGTGAGCTAGGGCAGTGATTATGCCCATACTTACTTTCGGGAAGAAGCCTATGATACTGCAGTGGGACTCTTACAAGCTGATGATGATGATGATGAAGTTTTATATATATCTATTAGTTATCAAAATATACTTTTATGATTTCTATTAAATTTCGGCAAATATCGATAATTATTCTCACCTCCAGCACCACATCTAAGTAGTTTGTGGAACTCCTGAGCACAAAGTGGAGCCAACATCCTCAAATCAGACATCTTGGCATCGTAGGAACAGAGTGGCATGCACACGCCTGCTAACTGCACACGTTCACAACACGCAGTCACATTATATGCGTTCGATGTTTCCTCCTCTTCTTCTATAACCTGGTTTAGCACATTTCCATAATTAAACCCTTAAGAAAAATTGGCTACATGTTTTCACCGACTTCCTTTTGGTACATTTATGTATTTTTTTTGGTCATACGCTTACCTGGCTTTGGGTCCTAAATATTACTCTCGTAGAAGGATCGCTCACACCATGTTCGTTGACAGCCTCCACGTAAAACTCATAGTCTGTATTCGATTCAAGGTCTTCCAAAATGTATGGTGATTGCACCTGTAAACAATATGAACTGCAATTCCTAATTGTTAGACAACATATACAGTCTATTTGTTTCTAAGAAAACCAATACTTCATGAGCAAATGGAGTATTCTATACAACATTAGAACATTTAAGTATAATGAACCTCTCGGCTGATTTTTTAAAATGTAGATCTCAAAATGGCGGAACATGTTTTTACATATTTAGCCGATTTTTTATTACGATTTTACATAATTTGTTATTGTTGAAGTTTTTCAAATTTTGTAATAACTACGGTATTTTTTTTAAACTTATGTTGCCAACAGGCTGTTGTCCACTGAATTATAACATCTACATTTGTTTGTAAACCTTAAACTCTTACGGTGTTATTACAAAAAAGTTAAATACGTATTGGACCCTGGCCTTAAAAAGGTCTCATATTAAACGCACCGCCGTCACTGAATGTTCGACATCTTGCTCTTTTATCTCGCTTTGGTTACGTTAGGTTAGACTTGTGAAAAAGGATAACGCGAACTTGCCTCGGGCGAGCGCGGTGCTTTGTTTTTTTTTTTTTTTTTACACTGGTTCAGCAAAATGACTGCACTGTACCTGATGGAAAGTACAGTACAGTCCATAAACAACGGCGACTGTCAATGTTAAATAGCAATGGCAGTCATCGCTATCATGCCGACCTGCAAAAGTGCTTCTTCACGCCTCGTTTGAAGGACCCCATGTCATACGAGGAAGGGAATACACTCGCTGGGAGACGATTCCACATCTTCACAGTACGACAAAAATAGGAGCTTTCGAACTTCTTTGTTCTTGCCGGAATGGTTGCTACTGTGAAACTGTGGAGACGCGTACCCGCCCGTGTAGTTCTATAGTGGAAAGGAGAAGATGGAATGAGGTCAAACAGCTCTTCAGAACACTCACCATGATACAGACGATAAAAGACGCTCAGTGAGGCTATGTCTCTTCGATGTGAGGCTATGTCTCTTCGAGTTCGGCTCGAGTTCGAGTGAGGCTATGTTATGCATATATATAGGAAACTTTTTTAAACCAAGTATTTAATACGTATTTAACTTTTTTGTAATAACACGGTTATGATTTTGAACAGTACAGGGTTGTTAAACGTAAATATATTGGCGAAAGTTTTCTAAAATTGAATATGATACAATAGAAGTACCAAGATTAGAATACCTTTTCCATAGTTCTATAATCATCTCCACTGTTAAGAGACTTGTAGTGTAAGTTATAAAATTGGACTGTGTCAGCCAAAACTGCGGGTGGTGACCAATGCACGACTGCGTAATCCGTGTCAATATTGGTCAAGTAGAGACGCGAAGGTGCACTGGGAAGAACTCCGTACCCTTGTAGGAGACAGTTTGTGTAAGAATTCATGTAGCGGAGACACCTGTATAAAAATAATTAATGACTAGATAATATACATTTAAATAATAATACCTATATAATCATATGATGAAAGCAATAAAATTTAAACCATAACCATGGCTTTATTATTTGTTAAAATTTTATTGCTTGATTTACCACGTCTTGAATTGTCATAAACATACCAGTATTTCGATAATTATAAATTTCCTATTGGATTTCTAGGAGTTTCCTGGAGTATTTTCTAAATCTAAGGTCCAAAGCGAAAGAAATTAAAACGGTACCCTTTTTCAAATCTTACTTTAGCAATGAAAAAACAATTTCCAAGGAGGTATGTAAATGACAAAGTCCTGAACAAAAAAACCGAATCGAATACCTCCTTCTTTTTGAAGTCAGTTAAAAAACTTTGTGCCAGTTAAATCAAAAATCTGTATCAGAAAACAACTAAATAAGATTTTTGTCGTATTCAGTCCTTTAGTTTTGTAATCTCTGTTCCAATCACTTTTCAAATTAGCTTTAGCAATGGTAATTTAAATAAAATTAGGTTTTTCATTTATTTACAATCGTGAATAAAGCAAGAGTCAACAATCCGATGAATAATATAATAAGGAACATACTAGACTGAAAATTTACAACGCTACATCAGATTGATACAACTTACACTATTCATAATATAGAAAAAATAATTTATTAAACGTTAAATATTGACAAATATTTGAAAAAAGAAATTGAACAAGAAAAAAATGCAAATTAATTCATCTCTAAAAACTGAAACAACCTATGGAAAAGAAAACAAGATGGCAAATATAATCAACAATATTGAAATATAATTTACTGAATGTTGTTTAAATAGTTATGGATATAAAATATATATGGTACTATTAGAGTAAAAAGGGACTCACTTAAAGTGATTGAAGTCTATAGTTGTTATGTTTCCACTGCATAATGGAAGACATGATTCCGGTAGACCTCTAGATCGGCAACAAGGTGTGTGGTCCATTCCATTCGTGAGGCATCCAAAGGTGATTCCGGCCCAGGGAGCGCAAATCATCAAATCTGTCACCTGCAGCTAAATGTTAAAAATTGTCTCTTTGGATGAGGGTGCGTTAGTCACAAATGGATGGTGAGGTGCAACGGTAATCAGTACTTCCAATTGATATATATTATTGTATAATCATAATTGTATTTATGTTATATTGTTTTTGTAGATATTTATTTTATTTCTTTATTTATTTAACACGATTTGATCTTTAGGTCACGTCTACCACTGATGGCACACGTTAAACTTGATCTTTAGGCCACATATATCATCGGTGGTACACGTTAGACTTGATCTTTAGGCCACGTATACCACCGGTGGTACACGTTAGACTTGATCTTTAGGCTAAGTATACCACCGGTGGCACACGTTAAACTTCATCTTTAGGCCACGTATACCACCGGTGGTACATGTTAGACTTGATCTTTAGGCGTCTTTATCACCTCACGTGGTACAACGATTTGATAATTACAGAAAACGAAAGAATTACTTATGTTATATATGATGTTGTAATGTAATATTGTATGATAATACATCTATTTTTTGTCAAAATATCAAATGTCTTGAAGGACATGTCAGACAAAAATGGCTTGACACGAAACGTGTTAAGGTCCACAAAACTGAGTTCGATAAATAAAAATTGACCTGAACCCAGCTAAATGTGTACACAACATGTACAAAATAAGATAAAGTGTTTTACAGTATTAAAACAAAAATTAATTAAAAAGGGATTTTTTAAGAAAATCTGGATATTCTATAAAACCGTGTAACAATTAGTTATAAACATTACATCAGCCATCCTCCTAGAAGTTTGGATTATGAATTAGATGATATCAGTTGCATGATATCAGTTTTATAGTTACAATTGGTGCAAAAATTAATGAAAATGTAAAAGAGAGATTTGCTAATAATGAATATTCTGTTCAATTTATTTATTAACTTGACTCATTTGCTGTATTTTGATTCTGTGCACGTTGAACAAACCTTATACAAAATCTCTATAAACATGCAAACATGAAGTAAGATGTGGTTAGAAACATAGAAATTAAATTTTAAAAGTATAAACGACTCACTCCAATCTCAAACGTTTTCGCAGGGTTACATAATTTGGTTACGCAACCATAATGGTTCACTCCAGCCGTTTCGCAACATTTCCTTATATCCGGCAGTTTGGGTGCAGCTGCAAATTCTGTGGTCTTCATTTTACCGGGAGTCAATGTTAAAGATCTAAAAGTTGATTGTAAACATTAAATAATAAGAGTACTAAGTATATGTTGTGTAAGATGGCTCAGTGCCCAACAATTAATAATACTTCAAGATAGATGTTCTTAATTGATTTAAAAGCTTTGGTAATAGTGATTATATTGCAATATTTTTAATACCTTATAAGTTTTAGCGTTCGAACACAATCTCATCTGATATTAATTTATCATGTGGTCTAAGATGGTAAACACGTTAAGCCTAGAGGGGAACTGGCTTCAAGTACAGCTGTCGGAACACAACAACAGGTGCTTGGCGACAGAATTTCAACTTGAGGGTGGTAGCTAGCCAAGCGGGCTTAGATAACGCCCTGCCACCGTACTATGAGTTTTTCGAAAGTTCCAACTCAGTTGCTAGGATTCGAATTCACATTCATCGATGCGGTGTCCAAACACGTTGTCATCTGAGGAAATTGGCTATTTTTATACTCAACAAAAACTTAATGAAACTTATGATAAATGTCTCAAAATATTCCAATTTATGCTTTAGATTTTGATTACTTATTAGACGTCTTTTCAGATTTATATACTCATATTATCTTTAATTACCTTATAGCATAACTAGGTAAACTAGATCCATGAATGTTAAAAGACGTTACTGTTATCTCGTACATTGTAAACGGTAATAAATCATTCAGAACTAAGTACAATTTATTTGCTGGAACTCTGAACGTAACCGCTTGGTTCATTTTTATTGTATCATTATCTTTCATAGAACTTTCCGATGGGTCTATTAGATGAGCGTCGAAAGATCTTAGCGCTGTAACGTTGACTAGGTATTCCGTGATTGTATCTACGTTCTCCACTGGTGGGTTCCAAGTCACGTTAAGCTGTTTCTCTGTTAGTGGTTCAACTTCAACGTCTTCTGGTGGACTTGGAAGTAATTCTGAGAAGAAATTAAAAAATATAATAAGCTTACTATACTATAATGTTAACGTGTCTTCTTATTCCAAGTTTTCCATAAAATTCTAGAATACCTTTCTATTTCCTTGTCAAATCAAATGTACATTTCCAAGCTCCATTGAGATTTTTTTTTTCGAACTGGCTATACGTTATTAGCTTGAACGGACCAATGGGGCGAGTACTTAAGGCGTTCAGTCGCTTGGCTACAAGCTCAAGGGTGCCAAAGTGACTAATCCTCGGCTTGGACTGTTGCCTTGGATGCAACAACGCGAACCTTACTAAGCCAACTTAGCTAAGCTAACCATATATATACGAATTAGTGAAGCACACATGTATATCAGGTCCTTTAAGATACTATTCCTCTAAACACAAATTAAGGACCAACATAAGAGAATCTATAAATATTGTCATTCCGTTTATACCTATTATCTTACAGTCAATAATATGATATAATAAATGAAGTAATTGTTTTTAACTAACCAATGCCTTCTACAATGCAGGCTAAAGTCTTCTCCATATAAGTAGCGCAAGAGTAGTGAGTCTTGATATTGTCAGTGACCGGTGTGAACTCTCCTCTACACACGTCCTGGCAGATATCTGGCACGTGTTCTTGCACACAGCATGGTACATGATTACGTCCATCTGCCATGCACCTGATGATATTATTATAACTATTACTATAACTATACTATATACTATAACTTATATGATATTCATGCGCCCATAAAACAAGTTAAATTAAGGCGACCTCCGGCACCCTGGATGACAACCGAGATCCGAATGGCGATGAGACGTAGAGACTGTGCTTTTCGTAAATTTAAAAGAAACCGTATCGAGATGAACTGGAATTTATTTAAGTCCGCTAGAAACCGATGTAACCAGATCATACGCAATGCCAAACGTCAGTATATCCTTAATAATATCTCTGTTTGTTCTTCCTCGGCTGATATATGGAAGTTCCTTGGGACTCTTGGCTTTGGTAAATCTCAACATCTAGATCTACCTAATACAATAAAGTTAGATGATATCAATAACCATTTCACAACCTCCGATACACTGAGTGATCTAACTAAAAGTAAGACAACTCACTACATAGCCGCATTGCCTAGTATGGACATGGACCCATTCAAGTTTTCCACGGTTACATGTGATCAGATTAAAAAGTCCGTTCTTTCAATAAAATCTAATGCTACGGGTTGTGACAATTTGAGTAGGCAAATGATTATTACTATTCTTGACCAGATTCTTCCTATTATATCTCATCTCATAAACTTTTCTCTATCCTTTGGACAGTTTCCATCCATATGGAGTAAAGCCTATGTCCGTCCTCTCCCTAAAACTGCAAATCCTTCTCTTCCCAGTCACTTTCGACCTATATCTATACTTCCATTTCTTTCTAAAGTACTCGAAGCATGTGTGCACAATCAACTATCATCCTTTGTACATTGCAACAATATCTTGAGTCCACTACAATCCGGTTTCAGGCCAGGTCACAGTACAGTTACAGCTTTGCTTAAAGTGACTGGTGATTTGAGAAATGGAGTGGAGAATAAAATGATTACTGTGCTGGTTCTAGTAGATTTTTCCAATGCCTTTAATACTGTTAGTCACGATATTCTCCTGGCTATTCTCTCTCATTATAATATCTCATTAGAGGCACTGGCATGGTTCGCTTCATATCTAAAGGGACGACAACAATCGGTTCGTATAGATGGGGCTACGTCTAATTGGTGTGAGCTTGGTGCTGGCGTCCCTCAGGGTGGTATACTTTCACCTCTTCTTTTTTCCCTCTTTATTAACCTTTTAACTCATGAACTGCGATGTACGTATCATCTGTATGCTGATGACCTGCAATTATACACTCAGGCCACAGTAGATTCTCTATCAGCTGCAATTTATACTATTAACCAGGATCTAAATGCCTTAAGGGATTGGTCTGAGAGATTTGGCTTATCAGTTAATCCTTCCAAATGTCAAGCAATTGTAATAGGGAGCTCTCGTATGATTTCCAGAATAGACTTCAACTCGCTGCCTCAGATTATATTCAGTGGTCTTGTTATACCGTTTAGTACGGATGTAAAGGACCTTGGTTTATATATTGATGCCAAATTGGATTGGAGAACTCATATTTCCAAGGTTAGCCAGAAAGTGATCGGTACTCTAAAGTCTTTTTATCGCCTGAAAAATTTTCTCCCAGTTAAAACGAAAACCATGCTAGTGCAATCTATAATATTTCCTATAATTGACTATGGTGATGTGTGCTTTTACGATCTGAACGCTGACCTTCTTAACAAACTTGACAGATTACTCAACAATTGCATTCGATTTGTTTTTAATCTTCGTAAGTACGACCATGTATCGAGCCATCGTTCAGAGCTTAATTGGTTGCCCATACGCCAGCGTCGGAATTTGCGGGCTCTGACAACTCTGTATTCTATTCTATTTTCTCCCAACACTCCCTCTTACTTAACTCCACATTTTCAGTTCTTATGCTCTAATCATGACCTTAACCTTCGCTCTTCTAATAATCTTATTCTTTGCTGTCCTGTCCATACTTCCGGTCTAGTACATTCATCTTTCTATATCCAATCTATTCTCCTATGGAACGCGCTTCCTTATGAAATCAGGATGTCATCTAACCGTTTCAGTTTTAAAGTCAGGGTACGTCGGCTTTACCAGTGTCATTTAGCAGAATTATCTGGTTAATGCTGTATTTAGTACTTGATGTTGACTAACTATATTTTTATTTATTGTATTGATATTTATGTATGATGTTGTTATGTGTATGTATTGTATATGTGTAGTATATATGTATTATATATGTAGTATATTGGTGTTGATATTTTAATTATATATTGTAATATTAAATAGGCTAAACATAAGTTCATTGAAACCTCACCTTTTACACCTACCGACATTTATCTCTGCACCACCTTATGGTTGACTGGTAGAGAATGCCTTAGGCATTAAGTCCGCCATTGCGTATTTAACGCATAAAGTGTAAATAAATAAATAATAAATAAATAAATATTCATATGGCAATTTAAATGTCTTTGATTACTTTTTTTATTTACTAATTCAGTTACTACAGTACCTCGTGAAGTAGTTGATATTGAGAGCTAATACGGACAGAAAGAATTTCTGCCTAATGTAGATAGATTGCACTCAAAGCATAATTCATTTATTCTGTTATAAATAAATACATAACCAAGAATTTTATCAGCTCTAATATAATTTTTGCACCGATTATTTTGTGTTGTTTTTGGTTTAACTTTTGAAAGACTATCCTTATAATTCTCATAAACTTCCTTCGTTGGTGACATCTTTTCCTTATTTGTCGCTGCATAAATATATATTTGATATATAATAGTATTCAATTGTAAGATCTCTTTTTCTTAAGCCATTTATGCGAAAAATTCGCTTTGAATTTTATTTTAAACGCGATATATACTCACTTAACGATAGCAGGAAAGTCCGGTTGACAAGTTTCCGGGTCCTGCCCGGTTCCGTCCAGGATAGTTTGAATACTACAAAAACCTAAACAAGCTTTCGAGACGTTTGCGTTCAGGCAGCAGTCGGTGTAATTATGTGACATCGCCACTGATGAAAGTGTTGGAGTATTAGAAGAATAGCTGTCCGTTGCGTTATCATTCTCTGGCGGTATGAGGCCTCGGCTTATCACTGAAAAATTGTTGTGTTTTTATATTTTACATGATTATATGACTGCAGTTCTACCTGATTTTACATGACGATACGACCTGTGATGGTAGTACATTATATTTAGAAGGGAACTGACTTTCAGAACTAAATATTGCAACAGCATCTATAGGTGATAGATACATAATGTTGATTGTCAACTTGAGGGGGACAGTTAGCTAAGAAGGTATTCGAAAAGAAAACCCCTACTAAAAAGCTAACATTTCACGATGAAGTTTCTATAAACGAACGTTCCATTTCATTGTAAAATCCGAATTCACGTCGAATTAGAATATTTAAAAACTTTATAAACGATTATAATTGTGATGACAATGAAAAAAATAAAAATGATTATCTCTCGGTATAATGTGATTTCTAAAGATCAATAAATACAAAATATAGACCTATAATGAAAAGGCATAGAAAAAATTGTTATCAGCTATATTTGTGTTTGGTGCAAGACTAAATAGAAACAAAAATAGATAAAGTAATGGACAGATTTCCATTTAATTATATTACCAAAAATTTTTACCTGTAAGCCTATGGAAACTTCTGACGGGTGGTTCTGTGTTAAGTTCGCACATGTAGAGACCGGCGTCTGATGCCCTAACTGACTTTATCACAAGAGCCCACACATCGCCCCCTCTTCGTATACCGGGTCCTTGTAGAGGCTCATCTAATAAGAAATTATGGTATTTCAATAAGTAGATGAATGATATACATAAGTCGTGGTGGTAGAGTGGTTTGAAAACTTACTGTCATCATGAAGCACTTGCACTCGTTCGTCTCTCGTGACCCTCACTCCACCCGCTGTCAAAAGCTGAAGATCTCTCGCTCTCTTCCAGAAGACGGGTTTACTCCTAGCTCCTAATACGACACAAGTCAACAATGCGTCTTCACCGCTTCTGACCACAACGCTTCCACCCGGTGCTTTCATCCAGGTTCCTCTAGGCTCCGGTTCCTCCTGTGAGCTGCCTGTTGATGAGCTGGTGCTCTCCGCAGAATCAACCTTAAGATCTGTTGACAATGACAGAAAATCAGGTTAGCTATAGTCTACATTTTGTTTCTTTGTATTAAAACTTTCAATGTATTAAATACCTTTTTTCTATTGTTAGTGTCATTTTTTCTACAAACGTAGAATAAGGCGAAAGATAAAAATTTTTGAAAAGATTTTTATCTCGTTACTTCAAAGAAGTATAACTTCTAACGCGTGTACATAAGTACACACACACTTTTTCAGATTGAGACCATAATTGATATATTTTGAGTGTAGTCATAAAAATATTTTTTTGGGCGATTACGTTGCTAACGCTGGCCTAACTTAGGTCTAGCCTAGAGATATATGAAAATTACAGAATTGTATAAGTTAAAAAGGCCTATACAAAGGTCTACGACGGTGTAAGTATTGGTACTGTAGGTTTAGAAATATCTGTCTGTCTGCTTATTTGAACACGCATCACTCCTGAAGTAGAGCGTTCAGGATAAAACCTCACCAAGAAAATCTAAAGCATATCCTCGAGTAATATCTTTGTTTCATTAAAAACGGTCTCCTCTATTACAAGTTATTGTAATTTTAATGACGACACGACTTCAGTACGAGAGAATAGTAGATAAGCAAATGGATTTAATAGAAACAGATAATTTTATTAATCACTGTTTTTTACATAAGATTCCACATGGAAGAAGTTGCGGCCACAGCTAATTTAACATAAAGTTATGAAGTATTTGAGTCTATGAGGTGAGTACTGAGATGACATCTGTCAGGCGAGAGTAGAAGAGGAAAACATGTTGTACCGACACTACTTAGATGGGATAAGAGTAAGATGTTGATGACGCACATAAAATCGTATTTATCAATCTAGTAGCATATTACAATTTGGAATATACTTCCTAACTTCAAAACTAATCGTGAGAACAGAATGTCCTTTAAAGTTTAATTTGAACTTCAAATCAGTTCGACGGGACTTCCTCTAATTTGTAAACTTATGTCACTCCGAAAGCCCTTTGAGAGATTTAAGGGGGGCGAGTGCTGCCCTCGGATTAACCTCTGATAAAAAGGTCATTTATACCCCAGTTCGTAGTATCTGCGAATGTAAATGTATAAAGGATAAAATATGTGGTGTGGTATCAGTGTTGGCGGATAATTTAATTTTTTCCATTATTGTGTCCGCGACTCTATACCCACTCTTTATTATTAAATGTTGTTTTTTTTTTAATGTTGTTGTTTTCGCACAAATATATTCGCTACCAGTATAAAGGGAGAGAGGGATACCCGCAATCTGATACGAGACAGATTTCACTGCTCTTTCCCTTGATGCGAGCCCATGAGCATTATGACAATAATTGACAATAATGATATTGAAAGAGAACGTAGAGCGCTCGCAGTTAGAGGGAATATGTTGATTCGTAGGTTTGCTCGCTGTAGTGATGAAATTAAAATCCAATTATTCAAAGCATTTTGTCAATGTTTTTATACGAGCAGCCTATGGATCAGCTTCAGTAAGAGGACTATGAACGCATTGCGTGTCCAATATAATAATATTTTCAGAATGTTATTGGGATTACCACGATTTTGTAGTGCGTCTGGGATGTTTATAAATGCTAGGGTTGATGATTTCTATGCTTTAATCCGTAAGAGAATAGCATCCATACTGGGTAGACTTCGCGATAGTTCCAATAATATAATGAGAACAATGGTAGACATGTACGACAGTCCTTTCATGAAGCACTGGATATCTGTTGTAATATAATAGTGTGATGTTCATCTTTTCATCCTATTTCATATTCATTTGTATAAAACATATTAATATAGTAACTTAATTTTAATTTTATTTTTAAATTTACTACCATTTTATGTATTAGTATATAATTTGTTTTTGTGGACCCTTGTTGTCTTATAAATAAATAAATAATTATATAATAAAGTTAAAAGCATTGTATAAAAAAATGACATGAAGTCAGGTTGCCACAAACTCAAGACAATCCAGCGCTGATAATAGATTTACGCGTGTAACGTTTTTTTCACATAAATGTGCTCTAATACCTGATTAGTGACGAAAGACAGCTGCTGTCAGTTGCGTTATGTTACTGTCTCTGATCAAGCATTGAACACTTGCACAATTATATATAGAAACAGGTTGAGTTATAACACTATGGGTGTTTGATAAAAAATCCCCCTTTTTAGATGTCTACGGATATAGATTTTTATGATGGTTGGTTAAATAATACAGAATTTGAAATGCTGCAGTACTAAAACAAAATTGTGAAATGTTTAAATATCCATAAAATTCGTTTCCTTCAAAAATATTCAGGTATGACAGACACCTTTCATGGCGAGTATTATTCAACACGTTGTTCCAGTCTTTACGTCGCTCATCCTTAGTTGATTCTCAATATGAATTTTGGTTTTCCAGTTTACATTAATTTAATTTAATAATACATATATTCGCAAGATAAACAGTGATTTGGTCCTACAATGAATGCGTGCAGCCGGCGTTCAACGATTTATAAGATGTTATCACGACAAAAAAAAAAGAAATATAGTATTTTTAAACAATTTCACTTGTATATAAAATCGCTTATAGTGAGCCCCTACCTCACCTTATTCTGATTCACAGCGAGCCGGTCACGTGCGTCGTGCCCCGGATAAAGAAATCAACGCAAATTGAGCGCACAGTACGCTCCGCCGCGCACTTCGCGTCAATAAAACAATCTATATGCTAACCGCTGGAGGTAACGATTTTTTATGAATACCGTCCAGAATAAGGGGGTAAAATGGTTCCTAGCTGAATAAATATATATGATAATTGAAGCGTTATTAATAGAAAATGTTTAGGTGAACATAAATATGTATATACACTAGCTTATGTTATCGGCTTCGCTCCCGGTATGTAGTTTTTGAAAATAAAATAGAACCAATGTTCGTGATAATGTACCTTTCTATAGGGTATAGGCACTCACTGGACACTGTTGTCTTAAAAAGCATTTGTATAACATCGGTGTTCAGAGCACAAACGAGTGCAGATTTTGTGATAATGTGGATGAAACTCCCAAGCACCTCTTGTGTGAATGTGATCCACTGAAGCCTATACGAAACCGGATTCTGAGAAAGCATGTATTGCTCTCGGATGAGGTACAGATGATCTCAGCCAAAAAAGTCCTGCAATTCTTAAAAGCTACAAGACTAGGCAGGGAGCTTTAGTAATATGGGGCGATCACAATAGATCAGTACTGGTCACAGTGATACAGGACTAAAGCTTGCATAGGCCCGTTTCTAGAATAATAATAATAGGCTATAGAATTTTTATAATTGCGTTTTGTAAGAGGCAATGAGAATGAAGCTACACAGTGGATTTGTAGAGCGGCAGAAAAACACGAACTGCCATTGTTAAAAAATCAGAAATACTCAAGAGTTTTGATGAGGGCAAACTATTTGAAACCACTAGGTTGACATACAAAATACAAGACCTTCTTGCCTATACATGTTGGTAACGTTTAGCCTACTGGAATAAGCAGGGAGGTTGGGAAGTGAAAGAGGCATCAAACCTGTTCATAACTGCCATCCTCATTTTGTTAGGTGAAGTGTTTATTTTAATTCGCAAAGCAATCGAAGAAATGAATACTCAGTTAATTACCTGGTGCCAATTTAAAATGTGAAGACTGTAGCGAGTTTTTATTTTCCTGACTTTACTGTAACATTCAAAGATATAGTTGACTGAATTATTTGTAATAAAGCACGGTGTGAATCAAACGATATATGTATCAAAGTATCACGCGTACCGACATTAAACTCAGATATATGAGAATTCCAAGAGCGACTTACTCGACGTTCCACTCAAAGAATATAAAATGAGACCAGAGAGTTCACTCCACGCGATTTTATAGCGCTTAAAAAAGTCCAAAGCTAAGAGCTGTATATTGTGGTTTTATTTTTTCTACTATATAAGTACAAACTCATCTGATGTTAAATGAAGATATAGTTTATGAGTAAACAAGCTAAAACCTACAGGATGACTAGCTTTCAAGTGTAGCTGCCGGAACACACCAACATATGCTTGGTGACAGATTCACAACTTGAGAGTGGTAGCTAGCCATGTGGACTCACAAAAATCCCTACCAGTACAATGGTTTCATTATGATATCTTCTTTCACCGAAAGCTCCGACACAGTTGCAAGGAGTCGGCCTGCGTCGATCGACGCGTTGTCTAAACACGCTATCAACTAAGCTATTATCGCTTCAATGATGTACTTATTCTCTATGAATTGACAAACATATATTCAATGTAACAATATAAAGACAAACAATACTACGGGGTGGCAACCATCATTCACAGCCCGAGGTATCTAACACCGCCCCGGCGCCACGCTGGTATATGTATATCGTGGAAGAGCGAATCCAAAAGCGAGTGAATCCGAGTGCGAATGACGGGTAAAAATAATTCTGAATTTGAACTACCTCCGACAAATGTATGTCCAAACAATAATCGTTTTTTCTATTACAATAGAAAAATGTATTTGTTTTATTATCA